>JACEHZ010000245.1:0-292907 GCA_017893485.1 Hemerocallis citrina
CATGTCCTTTTTCAAAATGCCACGATGGGTAATTCGGAGAATTGATCGAACCCGAAAGCGATTTTTATGGAAGGGTGCAAGCCCTGATAGTAGGGGATATCACCTCATCAGATGGGAAAAGGCGTGCATGAAGAAGATACACGGAGGTCTCGGCATCATTGACCTTCGAGATATGAATCTCGCCCTTCTGGGTAAGTGGTGGAAAATCTTCCACCCCACCAGAGAGGGTTGGCAAGATTTCGTTCAGGCATACTTGCATGGGAATGGGACAATAAGTCTGGGCTTCAGGGTGAGCCCACGGGTATTCTGGTTTTGGAGAGGTATTGTTAAAGCATATGAACCTTTTAATAGCTGTGTAACGGCTTATATTGGAAATGGCAGACTTACTAGATTTTGGTGGGATAAGTGGTGTGGTGATCACACACTTAAAAGAGTTGTTTCCTGATCTGTATCTACAAGCGTCACAGCCGAACTGCACGGTGGTTGAAACATGGAAAAGAAAATCCTGGAAACCGGTCTTTAAGCAGCCTATGGATTTAGAATCTCAACTCAGGAATAGGGAGCTACAGGCCCATATCGCCAACTAGGGTAATAGCTACTCGCAGGGGCCAGATTGGAAGTCTTGGGGTCCTGAAAAGAACGTCACATTCACTGTTCACTCCCTTTATAACCGCATTCATTTCCGGGGTTGTCGACCGAAATGGGAAAGTATTATTTGGAAGGCAAAAACTCCGCTAAAAATTAAGATATTCATTTGGCTGGTTTTGAACAACGCAATTCTGACTAGAGGGAATCTGGCTAAACGTCAATTGAACATTTATTCTACATGTGGTTTCTGCAACATTGTGACCGAGACTCGAGACCATTTATTTATAGGTTGTTCCAGGAGCAAAGCGGTCCTCGTAGAGGTACTTAATGCCCTAGGTACCTCCGAGTACCCCGATATGTATGATGAGCTGTGGATAGGCTCCAAGTTCGCTGTTGAGAGACAATCTATGAGAGAAGCCCGGTTTATCGCTATCGCCGCTACTACATGGGTCCTTTGGCTAGATAGAAATAACTGTTACATTCGGGGGACTAAGAATAGTATTTCTAGTAATTTGACTCACATTATGCATCTTATTTTCTTTTGGGCTATGACCACTGCTACAGGTCCCCGAGGGAGGATCGCCAGTGTTTTCCAGGTAGAGGAGTATGACGACGATGAAGTGGAGATTCGGCTGACACTCTACTGAGAGACGAGTTCGTTATGCTAGTACGACCCTTTACTGCACTTATTGATCCCCACCACCCCAGGGTTTTGTTGGGGGGAGTTTAGGTGAGATGTTGTACTTCTGATGGATGACTGATGTTTTGTTTCTATTGCTTTTGTCCCTCCCCCATGTTAGGGAGGAATTATGTTTTCTTTTTCTGTATTGTAGGACCTTGTACTTTGCTCGGTACTCTGATTTTTTTTTATTAACTCCTTATTAATGAAACAGGGTGGCCATACTCCACATTTTCTTTCAAAAAAAAACATTATATCATTATTTTCATATATTGAATCTTGCTGACCATTTTCAACCCCTCTATACCTTTTCTCCTTTTTATCCATGTTACTCTATGATCCCATGTTATCCCCTTGGTTAATCGATACAAGCACAGTACCATTTCTATTAACAAACAGAGGTTTCACATGACCATGCGATGCATGCATAGACCATTACCTCCCATCCCCATCCAGAATTTTTTCCCAAACTGTCCCACTTTTTGAATGTTTTTCCCAAATTGCCCTACTTTTTTTAAAGTTCCCAAAACCCCCTACTCGCTTTCCGAAAAAGCGAGTTTGGGTAAAACCCATCGCTTTTTCAGAAAGTGAGTCTGAAGCTTTGGATTTCAGAAAGCCTAGACTCACTTTCTGAAAAAGCGATAGGGTTTAACCCACACTCGCTTTTTCGGAAAGCGAGTGTCGATTGGGACTTTAACCCCCACGCTCTCAATCAGATCTCACTTTACTCTTTCACTCTCTATCTTCCTCCTCTTCTAATGAAACCCTAACCCATCAGCGACATTGCACTAATTTTGACCATTAACCTACCAAAATACGTCGATTCACTCATAAAATCCTCGCATTTCTCATCTTCTTTTGATTTTCCACTTCTCTCATCCTCATTTAACCCCAAAAACCCTAAACCCCAATATCCAAGATTGTGTTGATTTTCGAATTTGGGGGTAAAGCTTGCGGTTGAAGTAGATAGAGTGCTTCGAATTTGGGGGTTAAAGCTTGCGGTTGAAGGAGGTGGAGTGCTTCGAATTCGACCCTAAAGCTTGCGGTATATTTATCAAACTTTTCCCTTTTTTATTGTAGTGTTAATCACCCAAACTTGTTGATTTTCTTTACAACTAGCAAAAATTTTGTAGGTATGTAGTTTGGAGTATATATTTTGATACGGAATATAGTTTGGAGTATATATTTGGTATGTAGTTTGGAGTATATATTTTGATACGGAAAATAGGAATTGAGTTTCAAAAAAATAATTGTAGGTTATATATGTAGATTTGCTCTAATAGAAAATTGGATATATATGTAGATATATGTAGGTTATATATTTTGGTATAGTTAATAACGATTTTTTTTAGTTGTAGTATACTCTCTTTTATTATAAATGGCACGCACGATGAGGAATGTGGAGAAAGGAGAGAGTAGTAGACCTCCTCGCGGCGATGGACCACGTACTTCTTTTGGCCCACCTCCTCGCAGTGGACATGGTGGTCGTCGTGGTGGTACAGAGCGTACTAATGTAAGGTGGTACCTCCTTCTTTTGGCCCACCTCCTCGCGGTGGAGATGGAATCAACACCGGTTCGAAGAAATCATTGGTGACATTCCTCTGTTTGATCGATCAGTGCATGTGAATTACATGGCTTGGTACGGGAGGATGACGAGACGCTATATATCTCCGACAGTGCAGACTCCTGCAGGTGTGGTAGTCCCCATTCGTCGACCAGCAGCCGAACCAGCAGTTCAACATTCGATGAATTTGCCTATGTTCCAACCGAAGGCAACGGCTCTTCATACAATTGTAAGTTTTTATGTTCTGTTGTATTTTGTAAAGTTTTGCTAGTGTTTTGGTTTACATATACATTCACTGTATTTACTATTTCAACTTCTCATGTTTTGTAGATGAGCCAGACTTGGACTATGGCAAAAAAATGTGGTGCTGTGTTGAGAAGCAACGTCGCCGATCCGGTGAAGGACTATGCATGCGAGATGTTGACGTCATGTCATGCACAAGCTGATGCTGTGGGCGAGAGAGCAACCTTAGATGCTATTCTAACCACTCCCGCTCATCGAACAAGTGCACGTAGTGTTCGTAGGAAGAAAGTTACCCACAAACCCCCACGTTGTCCTAGAAACGAGTCCGAAGAAAAAGATGAAGAGGCTGAGATACAAGTTGAGGGGACACAACAAGTTGAGATACAAGAAGAGGATCCGATTCCGATGTCCGGTGTGACACAGACCACTCCAAAATGGGGTAAAAGGCAAAGGAGACCCCCCACCATCTTCACACCCGATCCGTGAGGCTTTTTTGTAGTAATTTTTGAATGTTCTGTAATGTATGTTTCGATGTTGAAAACACGTTATAAATTTGGAATGTATGAAGAATGAAATGTTTGTATGGGGTGTGTGAGTGTGTGATGGTTTCATTTTTTCAAAGTTTTCAACGATTTTGTTTTTGTGTTATAGTTTGGTGAATTGGTGGATTGGTGGAGAAGTTATAGTTTGGTGAATTTGGTGAATTGGTGAATTGGTGGATTTGTGTTATAGTTTGGTGAATTGGTGAAGAACGAGTTGTTGTGTTAGTTTGCTGAAGAATGGTTTTATAATGTATGTTCCAACTGAAGAATGAGTTGTTGTGTTATGTATATAGACCCAAGACTCACTTTCTGAGAAAGACTCGCTTTCCCAGAAAGCGAGTCTAGGTGAAACCACCTCGCTTTCTCAGAAAGCGACAGTGGAGTAGTTAGTTTTCCAGAGAAGAGCTTCAGCTCTGGAAAAGTATCTACTCAACACTCGCTTTCTGAGAAAGCGATGGTTTTACCTAGACTCGCTTTCTGAGTCTGTATACATAACACAACAATTAAGTGAAACAGTTGGAACATACATTACAAAACCACATCGCAAAATTCCAAATAGAGAGTGAGGAACATACATCTTCGGTTAATGGCCGAAATTAGACCACGACCCGTATGAGTTAGGGTTTCGTTAGAAGAGGAGGAGGAAGATAGAGAGAGAATAAGAGAGAAAGTGAGATTTGATTGAGAGCGTGGGGACTAAAGGCCCAATCGATACTCGCTTTTTGAAAAACCGAGTGTGGATAAAACCCAAACGCCTTTTCAAAAAGCAAGTGTAGGCTATCAAAAACCAAAGCCTCACACTCGCTTTTTGAAAAGCGATGGGGTTTTACCCACACTCGTTTTTTCAAAAACCGAGTAGAACGTTTTGGAAATTTTTTTTAAAAATAGGGCAGTTTGGGAAAAACTTTCAAAAAGTGGGACAGTTTAGGAAAAACTTCCCCCATCCACGTGTTGCTCTTCTGACTGATGAGTGATACCCCGTTGATCAAACGACCTCTGCTGATCGTCTTCAACTTCCTTCATTTCCATGTCACCCACCTCCTTCCTTTTTCCATCTGTTTTGGAATTTTTTCCCAAAATGACCCTCTTATTGAAAGTTTTTCCCAAACTGTCCTACTTTTTTTTTGTTCCTAAACGACCCACTCGCTTTTTGAAAAAACTAGTTTGGTTAAAAATAACTCGCTTTTTCAGAAAAGCAAGTGTGAAACTTTTAATTTCGAAAGGTTAGACTCGCTTTTTGAAAAAGCGAGTTATTTTTAACCAACTTTCAAAAAGCGAGTTTGGTTATTTTGGTAAATACTTTCGAAAGTGGGTCAGCATGGTAAATACTTTTAGAAAGTGGGTTATTTTGGTCAATAATTTTAGGAAGTGGGTCATTTTGGTAATAAGTTCTTTCTATATCACATTGTCACTTCATCTTCTTTGGTCATGATTTTATAAAGTTAGCAACTGTTTAGAAGTAGTCGAGGATATATATAACTTGACATTATTTCAGTATACACATAATTGATGTGTTTTAAGTTGTAGAGAATGAGCTCATAGATACTCTCAATCCCCGGTATATACATAATTGGCTTTTGACCTATCAATCATATGCGCTGAGTTCTTGCGCCAAAAGTCTCACACTCGCTTTCTGAAAAAGCGAGGGTGGTTAAAACCTCATCTCTTTTTCATCAGCACACTTATCAACCAAAATAGTTCACCATTAGGTTACGATCTTAGAAATCAGATTCAATGGTTAACAGATATGAGCCTCGACAACAATTTTAACATTTATACACCCAAATACTGAATTGGCATATGTTGATGCTCCTACCAATAAATCAATAGACAATTCATAAACAGAATGAACAATTCATAAACAACAATATAAACAAAGGAAAGAAAAGTGATCAAGAGAGAAAATTTCTTCTTTGTTGGGAAAAAATAAACTCGGGCTTTCAAAACAAGTGCAAGAAATACAAAATAATATATTATGAGCAAACCTTAGTCTGCTGACAATATTTAGAACTAGATAACCATGTCTCATCAATTACCATGTCAGGCTTTTGTGGTCTACTATTATGTATAACAGCAGCCATGGATGAAGTTACAACTACCCTTTTAATAGAAGAATTTTTGGCGCAAGAACCCAGCGCATATGATTGATAGGCCAAAAGCTAAGATTGATTGGGAGTACCTATGGGCTCATTCTCGACAACTTGAAACACACCAATTATGTGTATACTGAAATAATATCAAGTTATGTATATCCTCGACTACTGCTAAACAGTTGCTAACTTTATAAAATCATGATCAAAGAAGATGAAGTGACAATGTGATATAAAAGTCCTGACAAACGATTTCATATATAGTAGTCTAAAGAAGATGAAGTGACAATGTGATATAGAAAGAACTTGTTACCAAAATAACCCACTTTCTGAAATTATTTATGAAACTAACCCACTTTCTAAAAGTATTTACCAAACTGACCCAATTTAGAAAGTATTTACCAAAATAACCAAGATCCCTTTTTGAAAAAGCAAGTTTGGTTAAAAATAACTCGCTTTTTCAAAAAGTGAGTCTAACCTTTCGAAAATTAAAAGTCTCACACTCGCTTTATGAAAAAACGAGTTATTTTTAACCAAACTTCAAAAAGCGAGTGAATCGTTTAGGGAATAAAAAAAAAGTAGGGCAGTTTGGGAAAAACATTAAAAAAGAGGATCATTTTGGGAAAAAAATCTCTGTTTTGAGCCCCCCGCGGCTCCTGCCTTTTAATCTCAAACTGCACTTCATACCACTTTTCAAGGTAGTTAACACGCACCATGTTCAGGATATCCTCCTCCTTCTCTGCCCAAAATTTAACTCTAGCGTATTTGTCCCTCAAGCGATATTTCGTCTTAGTATCGGTCTCATCGACCCACGCATAATCCACCAATGCATTCTGGAAACCAGTTAACATCCACTCAAACGTGGGCATCTTAAACGCACGCAGCCAAAAGCTTTTCCCACTAGGCCTCCACTCCTCGTACGGCACTGTCCATTACTGAAATGAAACCACCAAATGTTTGGAAGACATCTTCTCTACATATAATCCTCTATTCGGAGTTACAATGAACCATAAGAGAATTCTCTTACTCGAACTCTCCTACAATCTAGCAAAGCCTGAAACCGATCACCATTTGGTCAACTCCGATGAGATGTCCTCAGTTGTGGGAGCCTCTGCCTCAACTTTGATAATCACAGACCATGCCAAAATTCCTCCAACTTCACCATTCTTTAGTCCTAGTAATATATGCCACTGAAATTGGCTCGTTGATTGGTGAAGTTTGAGTGGGTGGCAGTGGTGGTGGAGGCATCAGCGATGCCAATGCCCTCACGTGTGGAGCTATAGTCGGAGTCAGCTTCACTGGTGCTAGTTTCGAAACATTTTCCTCTGTCACCATTGTAATCAATCACACATGATAATTTGGTCCCTCCCTCTGCTTATTTTAGTGTGGGAGCAAACATATACTGAGTTTATATTTTGAAGGAAATAACTAAAGATCTAATTTTTGATCGTTTCCTGAGATTGGATCTGGATCGTTGATTGAACACCCTGATCTCAATATGACAGTTGTTGACGCGGCCGATGAACCTGCAAAAAACTCAAAATTCCGGAGATGGTCATGGCGATACCCTCCGACGCTCAAGTCAGAACTAGAAAGAGTGTTTGAGAGATAAATTGCCGATTACATTCTGACTGAGAAGGGGGGAGGGTATTTATAGGCCTGAGAAACAGTTAGGAGATTGATATGAATCCATTAGATTGATATGAGTCCATTATCTCCTATGGATTCTCTCTCTTATGAGATAGAATCTCTTGTTTGGGGATAAGAGATTTGAATTACATCCCGCATGAGCAGAGCGTCTCTCCTAGTGGGATCAATCGCTTTTAATGGCTTGAAAATGACCCATGCCTCGTAGAGAAGCCTGAAGAAGGCCCGGACCTGTTAAAAATGTCCGTTATGGTTGATATGCTTGTAGATACTTTAGGATCTGTGCTGAAATCGTACGACCCTGATTTGCTATGGGTTTTGCCATTATCATAAGTCCCCCACTTCCAGAAGGCAATTTTCTTAGCTTTCGGGAAGTAGTTCTATAACATCCTGATCTATTATATATATATTTTCGTATATATTTCATTTTATGAGAATTTGAGACGGTATGTATTTTTGCATACATGATTTCATATGTTTTTCTAGAGTCCAATATTTTTCTTCATAGCCTATACATTGATTCCTCTCTTTGTTTCCTACAAGAGTTATTTTTAAAGCCTAAATAACATCCTAGGCCTAATTCTAGCCCATTATGATTAATATAAGTATCTTTTTTCTTTGGGCCCATGATTTTTTGGCCCAATAGTAAACCCATTTAGTTTAATTCTCTTTTAATTATGGTGACTTGTAGTGTAGACTCAATGATAGACAATTAATAAATTAGTGTATGAACAAATTTAAGAATGGGGACATTAGGATGGCACGTGCATGCAATAGGGTGTGCATTGCACAATTTTCCTATTAGGCCAGATTGGATCCAAGGGAGAGGGAGAGATGGGAGTAATGGTGAGGTAGTTTCTCAAGTCATGGGTGGTTATGGCAACTTCCAAACTCATCCTAGCCTTTAATCCCTAACTAGTTGATCTAATCCTAGCCATTCAATCCACCCAAAATTATGTATAAATACACCATAGTTTCTTCTCATCTTAGTACATTAGAAAATTTATTAAAGAGAGAAAAGAATTAGAGTGAGAAAAGATTGAGAATTTTGGGGAGAAAAGATTGAGGAATTCTTGTGCGAGTGTTCATCCAAAGAAGGGCGGGAATCACACTAGGAGAGGCTCGGTTTTGCTACACCTAGGAGGAGAAGGATCTATTCATGCATTCTAAAGGATTTTCTAGGAGCTTTCTATTCGTGTTTCTTCAAAAAAAAGGTGGGTGTTTCTCATGACTTCTAATTTAAATACCATGTTAGGTTTTGTGCTAATTATGCAAGAATGAACTAGGGACATTAATTACCTTTTGTTAATACCATTATCTTGCCTTGAAGCAATGGAGACACCACGTGTACGGTGAGAAATTGAATATGTACACGGACCACAAGAGTTTGAAGTACATATACCAGCAGAAGGATCTGAATTTGAGGCAGCGGAGATGGTTGGAAGTGCTTGAGGACATGCGACCTGAGATCAAGTATCATCCTGGGAAAGCTAATGTTGTTGTTGATGCACTTAGTCGCAAGAGCAGTTTATCCAGTTTGATTACAACTCAGAAACATCTGATGGAGGAATTGGATTGAGCCAGTATTGAAGTTGTCTTACAAGGATTAGGAGCATCCTTAGCTCAGTTGAGGCTTCAGCCTACCTTGAATGGAAGGATTATTGCAAGTTAGGAGGTTGATGCTGATATTTTGGAGATGAAGGAGAAGGTTGATGCTGGCAAGTTGCCCGAATTTCAAATCAGGGATGCAGTGCGGTAGTTCAGAGATAGACTATGCGTTCCACCTCAGGCGGACCTGAAAGAGAGTATTCTTTAGGAGGCGCATGCTACTCTTTTGTCGGTACATCCTGGGAGTACTAAGATGTACAAAGACATCAAACTGCATTTCTGGTGGTCAGGTTTGAAGCGGGATGTGGCTGAATTCAGAAGATAGAGGCGGTGAGAGATTGGGCAAGGCCTACTACAGTAAAGGAAGTCAGGAGTTTTCTTTGATTAACTGGATATTACAGGAGATTTATCCAGGGCTACGCTCAGATAGCCGTACCGCTCACTAGTTTAACCAAGAAGAATGTGAACTTCAAGTGGACCGAGCAGTGCGAGGTAAGCTTTCAGGAGTTGAAAGAGAGGCTGACCACTGCACCTATTTTGGCTTTGCTTAGAACAGGTATTGAATATGATGTTTACAGCGATACTTCACATCGTGGGCTTGGTTGTGTCTTAATGCAAGAAGGAAGGGTGATCGCTTATGGGTCTAGGCAACTACGATCGTATGAGAAGAATTATCCGACTCATGATATGGAGTTGGCTGCGATTATCTTTTCCTTGAAGCAATGGAGACACTATGTGTACGGTGAGAAATTGAATATGTATATGGACCACAAGAGTTTGAAGTACATATACCAGCAGAAGGATCTGAATTTGAGGCAACGGAGATGGTTGGAAGTGCTTGAGGACATGCGACCTGAGATCAAGTATCATCCTGGGAAAGCTAATGTTGTTGCTGATGCACTTAGTCGCAAGAGTAGTTTATCCAGTTTGATTACAACTCAGAAGCTTCTGATGGAGGAATTGGATCGAGCTGGTATTGAAGTTGTCTTGTAAGGATTAGGAGCATCCTTAGCTCAGTTGAGGCTTCAGCCTACCTTGAATGGAAGGATTATTGCAAGTCAGGAGGTTGATGCTAATATCTTGGAGATGAAGGAGCAGGTTAGTGCTGGCAGGTTGCTCGGATTTCAAATGAGGTCTGGAGTGTTGTGGTTCGGAGACAGACTGTGCATTCCAAATCAGGCGGACCTGAAAGAGAGTATTCTTCAGGAGGCGCATTGCTACTCTTTTGTCGGTACATCCTGGGAGTACTAAGATGTATAAAGACATCAAACCGCATTTCTGGTGGTCAGGTTTGAAGCGGGATGTGGTTGAATTCGTGGCGAAGTGTGAGGTTTGTCAGCAAGTCAAAGCCGAGAATCAGAGACCTGGAGGTCTATTGCAACCATTACCTATTCCGGAATGGAAGTGGGATAACATCAGTATGGACTTCATCACGGGTTTGCCCAAGAGTCCTAAGGGCAACGATGCGATTTGGGTTATAGTCGACCGACTAACCAAGTCCGCTCACTTTTTTGGTGATGAAACTCACTGCTTCGATGGACAAGTTGGCTGAGATGTATGTTGGTGAGATCGTCAGGCTTCATGGCGTTCCGTTGACCATTGTGTCTGATCGAGATGCGCGGTTTACTTCGCATTTTTGGAGGAGTCTTCAGACAGCTTTGGGTACCAAGACGGATTTGAGCACTGCTTTTCACCCGCAAACCGATGGGCAGACCGAGAGAGTCAACCGTATTCTTGAGGATTTGCTTCGGTGTTGTGTGCTAGTCTTTGGAGGCAGTTGGGAAAGGCATTTACCTTTGGTAGAGTTTGCCTACAACAACAGTTTTCATACTAGCATCGAGATGGCGCCGTACGAAGCTTTGTTTGGCAGGAAGTGTAGAACGCCTGTTTGTTGGTTCGAAGTTGGGGAGCGTCAGATGTTTGGGCCTACGATTGTGCAGCAGACCACTGAAAAGATTGATCTAATCAGGAAGAGGTTGGTGGAAGCTCAAAGTAGGCAGAAGAGCTATGCAGACAAGCGGAGGAGGGACCTTGAGTTTGAGGTTGGTGACTTTGTCTTTCTGAAGATATCGCCCAGCAAAGGCGTGATCCGATTCGGCAAGAGTGGGAAGTTAGCCCCGAGGTTCATAGGTCCATATAAGATATTGAAAAGGATCGGGAAAACTGCTTACCAGCTTGAATTACCGGAGGAGTTGTCTCAGGTGCACAATGTCTTTCATGTGTCTATGCTGAGAGGTTACATTCCAGATCCAAGTCATCATTTGTTCGAAGTGCCAGGGAGTTTGCAGTTGGATCTGAGTTACATTGAGCTCCCAGTTGAGATTGTTGATCGTCGAGAGAAAGTCTTGAGGAATAAGACGATACCGATGGTCAAGGTAGTCTGGAGAAACCAGTTGGCTGAAGAGGCTACTTGGAAATCTGAGGAGAGGATGATGAGGGATCATCCCGAGCTCTTTGTTTGATTTGTATTTTTTTCTTTCCTCTTGTTGTATTTCTGTTTTCCTCACCCTTTAAATATAGTTCCGGGGACGGAACTATTCTAAGAAGGGAGTGTTGTAACATCCTAATCTATTATATATATATTTTCGTATATATTTCATTTTATGAGAATTTGAGACCGTATGTATTTTTGCATACATGATTTCATATGTTTTTCTAGAGTCCAATATTTTTCTTCATAGCCTATACATTGATTCCTCTCTTTGTTTCCTACAAGAGTTATTTTTAAAGCCTAAATAACATCCTAGGCCTAATTCTAGCCCATTATGATTAATTTAAGTATCTTTTTTCTTTGGGCCCATGATTTTTTGGCCCAATAGTAAACCCATTTAGTTTAATTCTCTTTTAATTATGGTGACTTGTAGTGTAGACTCAATGATAGACAATTAATAAATTAGTGTATGAACAAATTTAAGAATGGGGATACTAGGGTGGCACGTGCATGCAATAGGGTGTGCATTGCACACTTTTCCTATTGGGCCGGATTGGATCCAAGAGAGAGGGAGAGATGGGAGTAGTGGTGAGGTAGTTTCTCAAGTCATGGGTGGTTATGGCAACTTCCAAACTCATCCTAGCCTTTAATCCCTAACTAGTTGATCTAATCCTAGCCATTCAATCCACCTAAAATTATGTATAAAGACCCCATAGTTTCTTCTCATCTTAGTACATTAGAAAATTTATTAAAGAGAGAAAAGAATTAGAGTGAGAAAAGATTGAGAATTTTGGGGAGAAAAGATTGAGGAATTCTTGTGCGAGTGTTCATCCAAAGAAGGGCGGGAATCACACTAGGAGAGGCTCGGTTTTGCTACACCTAGGAGGAGAAGGATCTATTCGTGCATTCTAAAGGATTTTCTAGGAGTTTTCTATTCGTATTTCTTCAAAAAAGGTGGGTGTTTCTCATAACTTCTAATTTAGATACCATGTTAGGTTTTGTGCTAATTATGCAAGAATGAACTAGGGACATTAATTGCCTTTTGTTAATACCATGATTAAAGTAAAAATGGAACACAAGTGAAATTGCATGAAAAGAATGGGTGAACTTGATCGATTGATATGATTTCTGTTATTATACATCGATTTAATCTAGCATGCTAAATTGGAATAAATGTTTATCACTGTAGAAAAATGATGATTATGGGAAAAACACTTCTTTCTAGAGGTCGTGGTTGTGTGGAAAATACTAGTCGTAAGAATCTGCACATTATTTAGTAAACTACGCTTGTTGAAATGGTAGCCAAATAAAGTTGCTTGTTAGTTTCGAGAAATGAATATATTGTAGCCTAAACAAAAATGTTGTGTACTAATCGAGAGGAAAGAAGAATCGATTCCATACTTCAAATTTTATTACTGATCATTCGATCGAATAGGTGTAGTTAGTCGACTGACATGATTATTGAATTCTTCGAGTTAAAACCACGGCAGAACAGCCGACTGGTTTGAGCAACAGTCGACTGCCCTGAACCCTTCGAGTTTTTTAAAAATCTTTTTTGAACAGCCGACTGACCAAGTTTAGCAGTCGACTGTCCCGACCATTTTCTTGAGTCTTTTAATTTCTTAATGAACAGTCGACTGGCTATGTTTTGAGAGTCGACTGTCCAGATTATTTTGACATCTCATATTTTAATTTCTGTCTCGTGATAATAAAAAATGTATATATACTGTTTGAAAGAGATTTGATAATGGAAAGACTGGAGATTTGATGTGATGGATTAGAAAAGTGAATTTTATTTTACCTTTGCATGAAATCTCATATGAAGTGAAGAGAATTATTTTGCTGAATTTATGAAAAGTTTTACGGTTATGAATACTATGAACATGAAAGAGGAAAGTCTGATGTAATCATGAAAAATGAACTTATGAGCTTGAAAGGCTCAATTCTTGTGTAATTGTGAATTGAAATTGAGAACTAGAGTGTAGCTAAGCCTCATACCGGCATTGAAAAGAAATGAATTCAAATGAAATTTGAAATGAAATTACCACGATTTGGATCATGTTGAATAAAGAATTAAGACC
This sequence comes from Hemerocallis citrina, assembly GCA_017893485.1. NCBI lineage: Eukaryota > Viridiplantae > Streptophyta > Magnoliopsida > Asparagales > Asphodelaceae > Hemerocallis > Hemerocallis citrina. Next base: position 13,474 of record JACEHZ010000245.1, read on the forward strand.
GGTATAGTGGAAAGGCTAACTCTAGAGAAATTAATTTTGTTCATGATTCTAATAAACTAAGGACTAAATACATAGTGAAGATGTGATGAAAGTAAGAGAAACACACGAGTATGAGGGCCATCGGATTAGCGGTGTGAGAGTGATTCACAGACTGCCTACTTGATGCGTCATGACTTGGCGTGACCACTACTCCAGAATTATCGTCCCGGTGGCGACGCTTGTGGGGTGTTTTGGTGACTACGGGTGGTGCATTGTTCCATGGCGGAGGCTGAATTGTCCATAGTCTGCCCGCTTGATGCATCATGTCAGTGCGTGGGATTCCCCTCCATACTGCCTGGACATGGGCTCATAGATCATAGAACATCTAGGATACTTACCGAAGTTACCGTAGTAGTTTAAGTCATGGCGAGGGATTGAACCCTATAAGATGAAGTACGATTAAGGGCTTGCCCTCGGACCTATGTAGTATGGGATGCATAGAATCCGAACAAGTGCGCATTAGTGTCATATAATATAACAACTGGATTAAGGACTAAGTGCACAGCACAACACGACATCAATAGGATAGTCCCTTTAGTTTTGTTTTGTGAACAAGTTTGTGATTGTTAAGAAATGAGAATCGTTATACTGTTTCCGGCATAGAGAGGATGGCCGTGTATAATATTCGTCGGTTGAATAAACTGATGTACCCACAATTTTGTATGCAGGATAAATGGCCTGATAAAGATTAAAGGAGAACTGATGCTTAGAGATCATTCAAATATTGTTGTACTTTTATATAAATGTCGTAAATTGCTTCCGCTGTAAAATGTAAAGTGTAAAGACTCCATGTAACTCTGATGTAAAGTGAAAAGTTTTTTAAATTCCTTATAAAATTGTACGAAAGAAGTGTAAAGATCCTGTGGAATCTCGAATTTAGTTGTATTTTGGAATTCGGGATGTTACAGAGTGGTATCAGAGCCACGCTTCACACTAGTACAAGTTTATAAGGAACGACACCCTAGAAGTGGACATTAGAGTGTGTGTTGAGTCTAGAGATTTAAATGTAAGTCACTTATATTTGTGTTGCTCTATGACTTATGCTTCTTCCTTCTATGACTTATGCTTCTTCCTCCCTTTTTCTAAGATGGCTGATCACTTTGACCCTGCTGGAGACGACAATTGGCATATCATAGAGGAAGATTATTATACTGGACAAGCAGATTCCGAGGAAGAGTACTACCCAGGGCAAGCAGACTCCGACGGAGAGGAATGGCCTGAGTCCCAGAGATCACTCCACCTCCGGACTCATCTGAAGACTCTTCTGACGAAGAAGAAGAACCAGTTCTAAGTAGTCTTGTGATATCTCTTCAGAGGCAGGTAGAAACACTGCGGGAGAGAGTCAGACTATTGGAGGCTCAGTTGGCAAAGCGCAAGGATGATTTTGCAGTTCTCAGTTATCGTGTATGGAAACTCGAGAAGAGGAAAAACTTGACCGATGTACTGAAGGAAGAAGTTGAAGAACTACGGGGAGAGCTTCGTGAAGCCAAGCGGAACCGTAGGAGTTAGAACATTGTATCATCTACTGCTTTCATTTTGGTGTCAAAAATATTTTAAATTCGAATATATAAAGTTTGAAATTCAATGAAATAGAAATATTGACTTAAAAGTTCATGTTTCACACTTCGAATTTAATGGATCTTTTGCTTCAGAACATGGCTGGACGAAGAGCAAGAAATGGTGAAGGTCTGGACTTGGAAACGGAACTAGCGAGGGTCTATCAGACACTCAATGCCGTGGCCATGAATCAGAATCAGGGAAGGGTGCCTGCAAATCCGGTGCCCGAAGCAATCAAACTCGTGGAATCATTTAAACGGATGAAACAACCGGTGTTTGAAGGAAAGTCAGACCCTGACACGGCTGGCAACTGGATTCGGGAGGTAGAGACTATTTTCGAAGTTTTGGAGACCCCTGAAGGCAGCAAGGTGAAGTTGGCAACTCTGCAATTCGAGAAGGATGCGATTGTGTGGTGGCAGTCGATGAAGCGGACAATGGGAGGCATAGTTCTTGGCTAGGAGGAATTTTTGGAAGAATTCCGCAGTTATTACTTTCCTTCAGACATCCAAGAGAAGAAGGTCATGGAGTTTCTGTCACTGCAACAAGGTGGCATGTCAGTTAGGGAGTATGAGACCAAATTTACTCAGTTCTCAAGGTATGCTCCTGAATTAGTGATGGATGAGGCAAAGAAGGCTCGTAAGTTCGAGCATGGATTGAGGGCGAGCTTGAGGTCCAGGATGATACCTCTCGGTATCAGGAGGTTTGACAAGCTAGTCAAACGAGCGGCAGCCACGGAGGCAGACATGAAGCAGTTCCATGCTGTTCAGAATAGAAGGAACAACTGGAACATGGGGAAGAGGCCCGCAGTTGCTAGGAGTGCCAGGGGACAGCCGTCAGCCCAGAGGTTCAAACCAACGGGAGCGAATGCTGTCAACATAGATGGAAGACCCGGAAATGAATGGGTGAGACCTCCTGTGGTGACTTGTTACAATTGTGAGGAGACAGGTCACTACCGATCCCAGTGCCCGAAGTTGCAGGATGTAGTCCAAAGGGGACCAACTCAGTAGGCCGGAAAGAGACCGTACCAGCAAGGGTGAGTATTTGCCTTGACTGAAGCTGATGCCGATGAGGTAGATCATGTCATCACTGGTACGAGGGCGGATGTTTAGAGGTTTATGTTGTTTTCTTTTCCCGTTTATTTAGTGAACTGTTACGTAAAGAGTGTGTATTATGTAACAGGAAAACTTTATTTGAATGGAATGAAAGCCATTATTTTGTTCGATACTGGATCCTCTCATAATTTTGTGTCTCCTAAATTTGCTAAAGTTTTGGGAGTTGAATCGAAAATCTTTCCAGGCAAGATTTTAGCAGTAGCTACTCTATCAGGGGAGACTCTAACCACTGATCGGTACTATACTGACTGCGAGATCGTGATTGGGGATCGAATTTTCGGGATCGATCTGATTGAGCTGAATGTTTTGGGAGTCGATGTTATCATTGGCATTGATTGGATGTCGGTATATAGTGCGAATATCGAGTGCAAGACCAAGACAGTAACAGTGAAGGCTCCAGGAGGACCTGAAGTCACTTTCCAAGGGAAGAAGAGATGTTCAGAGTTGGTTGCTGCTATCAGCCAGAAGAAGGGGATTCCTGCAGAGTTGCAGCAGATTCCTGTGGTTCGGGATTATTCGATTGTGTTCTTGGAAGATTTACCTGGGTTACCCCCGCATCGTGATGTAGAGTTCAACATCACTATTCAGCCAGGGAGTGCACCTATCTCCAAGGCACCGTACAGGATGGCACCTGTGGAGCAAGATGAGATCAAACGGCAGATTGAGAAACTGTTGGAGAAAGGCTTTATTCAACCTAGTGCGCAGCCTTGGGGAGCACCAGTGCTTTTGGTAAAGAAGAAGGATGGTTCGATGAGGATGTGCATCGATTACCGAGAGCTGAATAAGGTCACTGTTCAGAATAAATATCCGATTCCAAGAATTGATGACTTGTTCGATCATCTACAAGGAGCTGCTGTTTTCTCCAAAATAGATCTTCGATCAGGATATCATCAAGTTCGAGTGAAAGCTGAAGATGTGCATAAAACTGCGTTCAGAACTCGACACGGGCATTACGAATTCTTAGTTATGCCGTTTGGAGTGACGAATGCACCTGCAATCTTCATGGACATGATGAACAAAGTTCTGAGGCCGTTCATTCATTCTTTCATCATGGTGTTTATCGACGATACTCTCGTGTACTTCAAGTCGGAGGAAGAGCACACGGAGCATCTGGCAACAGTTTTGAGGAAGCTTCAGAACATGAGTTGTATGCCAAGCTATCCAAGTGTAATTTCTGGAAATCTGAAGTGGCATTCCTAGGTCACATCCTTTCTAAGGAGAGAGTGGCAACTGACACTCAGAAGATAGAGGCGGTGAGAGATTGGGCAAGGCCTACTACAGTAAAGGAAGTCAGGAGTTTTCTTTGATTAACTGGATATTACAGGAGATTTATCCAGGGCTACGCTCAGATAGCCGTGCCGCTCACTAGTTTAACCAAGAAGAATGTGAACTTCAAGTGGACCGAGCAGTGCGAGGTAAGCTTTCAGGAGTTGAAAGAGAGGCTGACCACTGCACCTATTTTGGCTTTGCTTAGAACAGGTATTGAATATGATGTTTACAGCGATGCTTCACATCGTGGGCTTGGTTGTGTCTTAATGCAAGAAGGAAGGGTGATCGCTTATGGGTCTAGGCAACTACGATCGTATGAGAAGAATTATCCGACTCATGATATGGAGTTGGCTGCGATTATCTTTTCCTTGAAGCAATGGAGACACTATGTGTACGGTGAGAAATTGAATATGTATATGGACCACAAGAGTTTGAAGTACATATACCAGCAGAAGGATCTGAATTTGAGGCAACGGAGATGGTTGGAAGTGCTTGAGGACATGCGACCTGAGATCAAGTATCATCCTGGGAAAGCTAATGTTGTTGCTGATGCACTTAGTCGCAAGAGTAGTTTATCCAGTTTGATTACAACTCAGAAGCTTCTGATGGAGGAATTGGATCGAGCTGGTATTGAAGTTGTCTTGTAAGGATTAGGAGCATCCTTAGCTCAGTTGAGGCTTCAGCCTACCTTGAATGGAAGGATTATTGCAAGTCAGGAGGTTGATGCTAATATCTTGGAGATGAAGGAGCAGGTTAGTGCTGGCAGGTTGCTCGGATTTCAAATGAGGTCTGGAGTGTTGTGGTTCGGAGACAGACTGTGCATTCCAAATCAGGCGGACCTGAAAGAGAGTATTCTTCAGGAGGCGCATTGCTACTCTTTTGTCGGTACATCCTGGGAGTACTAAGATGTATAAAGACATCAAACCGCATTTCTGGTGGTCAGGTTTGAAGCGGGATGTGGTTGAATTCGTGGCGAAGTGTGAGGTTTGTCAGCAAGTCAAAGCCGAAAATCAGAGACCTGGAGGTCTATTGCAACCATTACCTATTCCGGAATGGAAGTGGGATAACATCAGTATGGACTTTATCACGGGTTTACCCAAGAGTCCTAAGGGCAACAATGCGATTAGGGTTATAGTCGATCGACTAACCAAGTCCGCTCACTTTTTGGCGATGAAACTCACTGCTTCGATGGACAAGTTGGCTGAGATGTATGTTGGTGAGATCGTCAGGCTTCATGGCGTTCCGTTGACCATTGTGTCTGATCGAGATGCGCGGTTTACTTCGCATTTTTGGAGGAGTCTTCAGACAGCTTTGAGTACCAAGACGGATTTCAGCACTGCTTTTCACCCGCAAACCGATGGGCAGACCGAGAGAGTCAACCGTATTCTTGAGGATATACTTCGGTTTTTTGTACTAGACATTGGAGGCAGTTGGGAAAGGTATTTACCTTTGGTAGAGTTTGCCTACAACAACAGTTTTCAGACTAGCATCGGGTTTGCGCCGTACGAAGCTTTGTATGGCAAGAAGTGTAAAACGCCTGTTTGTTGGTTCGAAGTTCGGGAGCGTCAGATGTTTGGGCCTGAGATTGTGCAGCAGACCTCTGAAAGGATTGATCTAATCAGGAAGAGGTTGGTGGAAGCTCAAAGTAGGCAGAAGAGCTATGCAGACAACCGGAGGAGGGACCTTAAGTTTGAGGTTGGTGACTTTGTCTTTCTGAAGATATCGCCCAGCAAAGGCGTGATCCGATTCGGCAAGAGTGGGAAGTTAGCCCCGAGGTTCATAGGTCCATATAAGATATTAAAAAGGATCGGGAAAACTGCTTACCAGCTTGAATTACCGGAGGAGTTGTCTCAGGTGCACAATGTCTTTCATGTGTCTATGCTGAGAGGTTACATTCCAGATCCAAGTCATCATTTACCCGAAGTGCCAGGGGGTTTGCAGTTGGATCTGAGTTACATTGAGCTCTCAGTTGAGATTGTTGATCGTCGAGAGAAAGTCTTGAGGAATAAGACGATATCGATGATCAAGGTAATCTGGAGAAACCAGTTGGTTGAAGAGGCTACTTGGAAATCTGAGTAGAGGATGATGAGGGATCATCCCGAGCTATTTGTTTGGTTTGTATTTTTTTCTTTCCTCTTGTTGTATTTCTGTTTTCCTCACCCTTTAAATATAGTTCCGGGGATGAAACTATTCTAAGGAGGGAGTGTTGTAAAATCCTGATCTATTATATATATATTTTCGTATATATTTCATTTTATGAGAATTTGAGACCATATGTATTTTTGCATACATGATTTCATATGTTTTTCTAGAGTCCAATATTTTTCTTCATAGCCTATATATTGATTCCTCTCTTTGTTTCCTACAAGAGTTATTTTTAAAGCCTAAATAACATCCTAGGCCTAATTCTAGCCCATTATGATTAATTTAAGTATTTTTTTCTTTGGGCCCATGATTTTTGGCCCAATAGTAAACCCATTTAGTTTAATTCTTTTTTAATTATGGTGACTTGTAGTTTAGACTCAATGATAGACAATTAATAAATTAGTGTATGAACAAATTTAAGAATGGGGACACTAGGGTGGCACGTGCTCGCAATAGGGTGTGCATTGCACACTTTTCCTATTAGGCCGGATTGGATCCAAGAGAGAGGGAGAGATGGGAGTAGTGGTGAGGTAGTTTCTCAAGTCATGGGTGGTTATGGCAACTTCCAAACTCATCCTAGCCTTTAATCCCTAACTAGTTGATCTAATCCTAGTCATTCAATCCACCCAAAATTATGTATAAATACCCCATAGTTTCTTCTCATCTTAGTACATTAGAAAATTTATTAAAGAGAAAAGAATTAGAGTGAGAAAAGATTGAGAATTTTGGGGAGAAAAGATTGAGGAATTCTTGTGCGAGTGTTCATCCAAAGAAGGGCGGGAATCACACTAGGAGAGGCTCGGTTTTGCTACACCTAGGAGGAGAATGATCTATTCGTGCATTCTAAAGGATTTTCTAGGAGTTTTCTATTCGTATTTCTTCAAAAAAGGTGGGTGTTTCTCATAACTTCTAATTTAGATACCATGTTAGGTTTTGTGCTAATTATGCAAGAATGAACTAGGGACATTAATTGCCTTTTGTTAATACCATGATTAAAGTAAAAATGGAACACAAGTGAAATTGCATGAAAAGAATGGGTGAACTTGATCGATTGATATGATTTCTGTTATTATACATCGATTTAATCTAGCATGCTAAATTGGAATAAATGTTTATCACTGTAGAAAAATGATGATTATGGGAAAAACACTTCTTTCTAGAGGTCGTGGTTGTGTGGAAAATACTAGTCGTAAGAATCTGCACATTATTTAGTAAACTACGCTTGTTGAAATGGTAGCCAAATAAAGTTGCTTGTTAGTTTCGAGAAATGAATATATTGTAGCCTAAACAAAAATGTCGTGTACTAATCGAGAGGAAAGAAGAATCGATTCCATACTTCAAATTGTATTACTGATCAGTCGACCGAATAGGTGTAGTTAGTCGACTGACCTGATTATTGAATTCTTCGAGTTAAAACCACGGCAGAACAGCCGACTGGTTTGAGTAACAGTCGACTGCTCTGAACCCTTCGAGTTTTTTTAAATCTTTTTTGAACAGCCGACTGACCAAGTTTAGCAGTCGACTGTCTCGACCATTTTCTTGAATCTTTTAATTTCTTAATGAACAGTCGACTGGCTATGTTTTGAGAGTCGACTGTCCAGATTATTTTGACGTCTCAGATTTTAATTTCTGTCTCGTGAAAAAAAAAATGTATATATACTGTTTGAAAGAGATTTGATAATGGAAAGACTGGAGATTTGATGTGATGGATTAGAAAAGTGAATTTTATTTTACCTTTGCATGAAATCGCATATGAAGTGAAGTGAATTATTCTGCTGAATTTATGAAAAGTTTTACGATTATGAATACTATGAACATGAAAGAGGAAAGTTTGATGTAATCATGAAAAATGAACTTATGAGCTTGAAAGGCTCAATTCTTGTGTAATTGTGAATTGAAATTGAGAACTAGAGTGTAGCTAAGCCTCATACCGGCATTGAAAAGAAATGAATTGAAATGAAATTTGAAATCAAAAGACCGCGATTTGGGTCATGTTGAATAAAGAATTAAGACCGGTATAGTGGAAAGGCTAACTCTAGAGAAATTGATTTTGTTCTTGATTGTAATAAACTAAGGACTAAATACATAGTGAAGATGTGATGAAAGTAAGAGAAAAACACGAGTATGAGGGCCATCGGATTGGCGGTGTGAGAGTGATTGATTTTGTTCATACCGGCATTGAAAAGAAATGAATTGAAATGAAATTTGAAATCAAAAGACCACGATTTGGGTCATGTTGAATAAAGAATTAAGACCGGTATAGTGGAAAGGCTAACTCTAGAGAAATTAATTTTGTTCATGATTCTAATAAACTAAGGACTAAATACATAGTGAAGATGTGATGAAAGTAAGAGAAACACACGAGTATGAGGGCCATCGGATTAGCGGTGTGAGAGTGATTCACAGACTGCCTGCTTGATGCGTCATGACTTGGCGTGACCACTACTCCAGAATTATCGTCCTGGTGGCGACGCTTGTGGGGTGTTTTGGTGACTACGGGTGGTGCCATTGTTCCATGGCGAAGGCTGAATTGTCCATAGTCTGCCCACTTGATGCGTCATGTCAATGCGTGGGATTCCCCTCCATACTGCCTAGACATGGGCTCATAGATCATAGAACATCTAGGATACTTACCGTAGTTACCGTAGTAGTTTAAGTCATGGCGAGGGACTGAACCCTATAAGATGAAGTACGATCAAGGGCTTGCCCTCGGACCTATGTAGTATGGGATGCATAGAATCCGAACAAGTGCGCATTAGTGTCATATAATATAACAACTGGATTAAGGACTAAGTGCACAGCACAACACGACATCAATAGGATAGTCCCTTTAGTTTTGTTTTGTGAACAAGTTTGTGATTGTTAAGAAATGAGAATCGTTATACTGTTTCCGGCATAGAGAGGATGGCCGTGTATAATATTCGTCGGTTGAATAAACTGATGTACCCACAATTTTGTATGCAGGGTAAATGGCCTGATAAAGATTAAAGGAGAACTGATGCTTAGAGATCATTCAAATATTGTTGTACTTTTATATAAATGTCGTAAATTGCTTCCGCTGTAAAATGTAAAGTGTAAAGATTCCATGTAACTCTGATGTAAAGTGAAAAGTTTTTTAAATTTCTTATAAAATTGTACGAAAGAAGTGTAAAGATCCTGTGGAATCTCGAATTTGGTTATATTTTGGAATTCGGGGTGTTACACGGTGCATGCGGTGCAGAGACATGGATCAGCTGGCGGCAGACTGCAGAAAAAGCGGTATACATTGTTTCAACTGTCGAAAGGTCGGCCATCGCGTTCGCGACTGTCCGATCTTCAACAGGCGGGAGTCCTTGGCCATTGAGCTTACTCATAACTCTGAGATAGCTTCGGCCTTTCCAGCGCTACATGCAAGCGCTTTTTTGCATCTGATTAACCCCCGTTCCCATCCAGATGCGGCAACGGTAGAAACTACTCTTAACTTCGCCTGGCAGCGACAGGGAGGATGGTGGGTGGTTAAGAGGGTTTGCGACGGGGTTTTCCACATCCAATTCCCATCAGATGAAGATGCCAAAAGGGCTATTGCAGATGGTATATTCCAGTTCTCCGGCTTTAACGCGACCTTTTCCCCTTGGTCGTTGGAATATGGAGCTAAAATGAAGCCGAAGCCAAGCTTCATCTGGATCAATGTTCCTCTGCTGCCTTTTCATATGTGGAATCAAAGCTCCATCGAGCAGATTGTTCAACCCTTCGGCAAGTATGTCACCATGAGTGGAGATATGAAAAAAGCGACCTCTCGTGATCAAGCCCTCATTCTAATTGAAGTTGAAGATGTTGGTCACATCCCGAAGAACATCCTCATTCATTATCGAGTGCCTTGGACCAAGGAGCTGCAAGTTCATGAGGTGCTTGTGCTTATCTACGGCAACCCAATCCCCTCCGCTGACGTTGCCAGCGGCAAGGTACGTCTATTTTTCCAAAATACTGCCTCTTCCACAAAATTCTGGCATCAGAGGGAAGCGCCGCCGGAATAGCAGGTGGTTGCAAACCACCCACGAATCTTGCTAGTTGATCAAGGAATTATCGGAGACCAGAAAGGAAAGGCAAAAATCCAGGAGATAGTTGGTTCAGTTAAGGATATTGCAGCGCAGTCACCGGCCCTATAGAATCTTTCCCTTTTTGCTAACCAATTTTTGAATATTTCTGGCATGGCGGATTCTAGTGAGAATGTTCCAAAAGTGGTCCCCCCACCCCAGCAATTTGCGGCAACAGTTGAGGCAAATCTTGCCAACGATTTGGTCATCAACGCTCCCCTCATCATTGAGATTCAATCTGACTCTCCCAAGGGTAATTTGGATATTTCTACTGAGGCGTCTCAAACCCATCCCGACAGCTCTGCCAGCTCACATGATGTCGCACCTGAAGAGGAGATGTGCAAAATGGAGTGGAAGGGCAAGACTGTCAATATTCCCCAATCCTTATTCCTTCAAATCAAGCTGCAGTGGAGTCTGCACTTGAGGCAGCGGTAAACAAACGTATCGCCAAGCTGGAGGCTTCAAAGACCTTCCAATTCAGCTCTAGCACAGTGGGAGCTAGAGCTTCAAGCTTCAGAACCAAATCCCTTCTCCCTAGGCGTCACCTGAATGTCTCCTCCTCTTCTTCAGGCTCTGTACCCTCGGGATTTGAAGAAGGAGCAAGCAAGCGCCGTAAACGCAGCAGATCCGCCACCAAAATCTCTTCATCCAGACCCTTCCTGCAGCATCTTCGCTCCTCTGTTAAGGCTGCCTCCCTCCGCAAATCTGCAGGTACATCCTCCTCCAAGAATTCTATTAATAATGTATGTCGTAATCCATTCGCTTTGCTTTCTAATGAGGATATTATCGAAGTTGCGGAAACTGTTAGAGTGGAGGCTACTGGGCCAAACTCAAGTAGGTTACAGAGGTTGCAGTTGATCTCCCCGATCAACAGCAACACCTCAACTAGTTGCCTGAGAATGTTGCATCCTAGCTTGCTTTCGCTTTTGCTGTGTTTTACATTTTCAATGAAGATAGGAAGTTGGAATGTTCAGGGGTTAGGCAACTCCTATAAATGTGCCCTTATCAAAGATGGACTTCGGAACGCCCAAATCACTGTAGCCTGCCTTCAAGAATCCAAGTTATCCAAGCCCTCCCCACGCAAACTTTCTTCTATCGGAGGCAATTCTATCACCAATTGGAGATCCCTAAATGCCACCGATAGTCGCGGCGGTATTCTTGTTGGTTGGAATTATAATATCCTTGACTGCCTCTACTGTGCTATTGATATCTTCTCTATTTCCCTCTCCTTCCGCACTAGATCATCTGGCTTGGAATGGTCCTTAACCTCCGTCTATGCCCCCTTTGAGCTTGATGATAGAGATCTCTGCTTTCATGAAATCATACAAAGAAGAAGACTACTTTGCGATGCCTGGGTTGTCTGTGGGGATTTCAATGTGACTATGTCAAATCAAGAAAGGAATAGAGGCTCCGGCTCGAGCAGAGACATGAAGAATTTTTGCAGTTGGATCCAACAATTACAGCTCATTGATCTTCCACTTGCAGGTCGGAAGTACACCTGGTCCGATCTGAGACAGAATCCTTCTTTTGTGCGGCTTGATGGATTCCTTATCTCAAGCCATTTTGATCAGGCTTTCCCCTCATGTGTTCAGCACTCCCTACCACGCATTGCATCTGATCATTGCCCTATTATCCTCGACTCCTAAGCGATACAGAACAAAATCCACTACTTCAAATTTGAAAAAGCATGGGCCTCTCACAAGGATTTTAACCACAACATATTAAGTTGGTGGACTAGCTTCAGCTGTGTTGGATCCAAGGTTGATATTTTTGCTAAGAAGTTTATCCTCTTAAAGAGAAGGATCAGACGGTGGAGAAATGAGGTCTTCGGTCACATTCCCAAGCGCAAGGAGTCCCTACTCCAAGCTATCCACAACCTTGACATTATAGCTGACTCACAAACTCTAAACCCCTCCCAATCTGCTGAACTCTCCGTTGCCCGTACTGAATATCAACAATTGATCCCAGCTGAGGTTACTTACTGGTGGCAAAGATCACGAATCACTTAGATCCAAGAGGGTGATGCAAACACAAAGTTCTTCCACTCTATGGCTAATGGGAGACGACGCAAGAATTTCATCTACTCACTTCTTCACAATGGCGACCTCATCACAGACCAGTCGGCGATTAGATCTTGTTTCGAGACACATTTCCAAGATATTTGTGGCACTAGCTCAGAGTCAGATTTTAGAGTAGATTGGGCCTCTCTATATCCCCCCTCACCTTCTGATCTCTTCGTGCTTGAAGCAGCTTTCAGTAAGGAAGAAATTAAGAGAGCAATCTTCAGCATGAACGGAGAAAAAGCTCCAGGTCAGATGGATTCTCTATGCATTTCTATCAACAGCATTGGGAGACCATCCAAGATGACTTATGTAATTTGCTTCTGGCCATCCAAAATGGGGGAGCAGACATCAATAGATTGAACTACTCTACCATTGTCCTCATCCGTAAATGTGAAGGCGCCTCCTCTGTTTCTGATTACCATCCAATTAGCCTGCTCAACTGCTCCGTGAAGATCTTCACCAAAATTCTTGCTAACAGATTAAGCCCTATGGTGCATACTCTTGTATCCTCTTCACAAAGTGCCTTCCTCAAGGGTAAATCCATGGTTGATTGCTTTCTTGTAGCACACGAAGCAATGAACCTATGCTGTTCTAAGAAATCTGATTCTCTTATGCTGAAAATTGATTTTCGCAAGGCTTTTGATACTCTTAGCTGGGATTTCTTGGAGCAACTACTTATTGCAAGAGGCTTTGGCCCTCGTTGATGTTCTTGGATCAAAGCAATATTGCATTCTACCAAATCTAATATTTTGGTCAATGGTATTGGTGGTAAGACCATTGTCTCTAAGAGGGGGCTCAAGCAAGGCGACCCGCTATCTCTGATGCTTTTCATACTTGCTGTAGATGTTCTCGCGCAAATTTTGTGTGTTGGCAGGGATAATGGCACTTTTTCTTAGCTTAACCTACGAGGATCCCTAGTTCACCTCTCCATTTTATAGTTTGCTGACGACACTCTTATTTTCTGCAAAGGAGATGAGCAAGAAGTGCTCCATCTGAAAGTACTATTGCATCTCTTTGCAAATGTCTCTAGACTCTATATCAACCTCTCCAAATCTTCTATTACATGTTTTGGGCACTCTCAGGCCAAGCTAAATGCTTTTTCACATATATTAGGCTGCAAACAAGATACCCTGCCAACGAAATATCTAGGGATGCCACTCACTAAAGGGAGGCTCAAGAAGCGGGACTGGCAACCGTTGCTACTCAAAATTGAGAAGAGATTGTCCACGTGGAAAGGTGGCCTCTTATCTAGGGGGTAGACTCATTTTGATCAACTCTGTCCTTAGCGCCCGCCCAACTTATTTTGCCTCATTCTTCAAGCTGCCTCAGTGGGTGATTGCCAAGATCGATCAAATGAGGAGCAGATTCTTTTGGGTTGGAGGAGACACCAAGGCTACGGGAGCTTCTTGTACCAGTTGGAAGCGTATCTGCCAGCCTAAAAACCAGGGTGGCCTTGGAGTCGTAGACCTTCAACAATTCAATAACGCACTTATCATGAAATGGTGGTGGAAACTTTACAATGACAACTCCCTTTGCTCTCAAACTCTCAAGTCCCTATACTTTAACAACACTTCTTGTGAATTCATCTGCAAGGCCCAGGCTTCAGACTTCTGGAAGAATTTGTTCAAATTTAAAGAACAATTCGACCAAGGCATCACTTGGGAACTAGGCAATGGGATTATGATCAAGTTCTGGACCTCTAAATGGATAGAGGGGCAAAGTATTGCTACCCTTTTTCCTTCCCTGTTTGAAGCAGCATGGAACAAAGATGCCTCTCTGCAATCCCAGGGCACACTAATCCAAGGCAACTGGACTTGGAGACCTAGTCTACACACCTCTTCTTCTAGCATCACCCTTATGGAAAAGAGATATTTTCTACAGTCCATCTCAAATGTTCAGCCTTCTCCGCAGCCTGATAAAGCTCGCTGGAACCACTCTTGCACTGGGAGTTATTCCCTCAAATCAGCCTATAGCTTCTATAGTATTTCTGGCCTAATCTCTCCTTTCTATCGTGCTTGTTGGAAGAACTGCGCACCACTAAAATGCAAAATTTTCATATGGATGCTGAGTGGGGAAAAACTAAACTCCAAGGAAACATACTAGAGGTTGGGATGGTGATCTAACATGCACTGCTTGTGCATGTCAGATTGAAACCTCTTACCACATTTTCTTTGAGTGCCCTATGGCTGCTCAAACCTGGCTGCACTTCACACAATCTTTCAGAATCACAAACCTACCTGAGTCTATTTTTGCATGCTTCTCTTATTGGTGTTTTGATCACAACAAGCACATATTCACTCACTCATGGCATTTGGTTACACTAGCAGTTTGTTGGAGTCTATGGAATGCAAGAAATGATAGAGTTTTTTAGAGCAAGCATACAACTGTGGACAAGCTAATCTCTAATACAAAATTTTGGTTCTCATATTGGCTAGATTCAAGCGGGGAGTTCAAAAAGAAGGCAAGGATAATGAAGGAGCTCAGAGACACGGGCGACAATGATCTCATGAGGCCTGCTAGGAGCGGTAGCGCAGACAGCACCCCATTTTAATTGCTGAATGGCTACTCTGTTTTGTTTTTATTTTTTGGGACTTTGTTTAGTCTAGAAATTTGCTTTTCTCAAACTCTAGCTGACTGCTCTGTATGTTTTTTATTCCGACTGAAGATAGGTTCATTTTGTATCGGGCTATGCTTTGGATGAAAAAGGGGGATGAAATCATGTCCTTGGGCCTAGTAGAGGTGTACGACAACAGTCCAATGCCCTCTCTACGATCCAACGGCATGCCATCTCGATCTCGGTTTCACCATATGCTCGAGTAACCTACTACAGTCTATTTTGTAATAGTCTTAGAACTTACTTTCCTTTTATATATATATATATATATATATATATATACTAGATTTTCCCGTGGACACGTGCCTACGGCACGTGTTTGAAATGATACAAAACACGAAAAGCCCTGTAAACAGTAAAACAACAATTATGTAGCTCAAGTTTGAATAGTATGACAATAATCAGTTGTAAATAAAAATTCATGTTTCCATTAGTATATGTTAAAAAATAATTATAAATGGGGATGTAAAATCTAACTTCTTAGAACTTTAAGTATGAAAAATGATGAAATTTAACTGTTGAAGAGATATTTGATATTTTCAGTATAACATGTTCAATAAAAAAATATAAAAATTCTAAAAATTTACAAATCTGAAATCTTAAAATCTAAATTTCCAAGTAAATAAAAAAAAATGGGAGAGAGAGATAGGGAGAGAGAGAAAGAGAGAAATATGAAAAAGTGAAGAGAGAGATAGTAATAAAGTAATGAGTTTTTTAATTTTGGGGGGAAAATTTTTGGTTTTGGGATTTAAAATTTTAGGAGGGAAAATGTGTTTTGTGAGGTTAGATCTGGACCTTTGATTTTGAGGGAATTGAATGTGAGCCACTTGATAGCTTTCTTTGTGTTTTATTATATAGATATATATATATATATTTTTTTTTTTTTTTTTTTTTATTGAGGTAGGATAATCCTACATTTTGCCGGTCGAAAAAAAAGTGGTTTTTTCAAATTTACCCTTTAAAAACTTTTATAAATTTTTAGTTTTTTTTAAATTTTGCTCACAGTTAATGAAAATCCTGGTCCGCCACTCTATGCTTGTAAGTATGATAACCAATAAATTTCTCTAAATTACTCAATTAATTCACTTAGTTTTAGAATTCCCTAAATTGACTTAAAAATATTTAAAATAGAAAATCAACTACATTACAAATTAAGCTACGTGCCTTAGCCGTCTAAACTCATTTTTCATGAATTATTCTTTTAGTCAAATTCACACGATCCACTCATTCAGTCCAAACCGAACCAAGATGTCATCTTCCAAATTTGACTTTTAATTCCTATTAATTATCCCTAATTTTTTCCACCCGTCCAAAACCGACACCACAAATCCAAGGGCCGGCATTCTCCTGATGGCAATCTCGTTAATAATAACAAAGACAAAGCTAATTGCCAGCCAATAGAATTAAAACATAACACCGGGGTTATCGGGTTAGATTCGAATCGGATCCTTAAAAGATCCAAATTAAAGAATGTATCTAATCCGAAATTTGTGCCGGGTTCAGATCGGGTGGATACCGTTTTTCTAAAGGATTCTGCATTGGCATCTCCGGGGGGATAAAACAGAATCTTGTTGGGGGTATATTTACGGGAATACCCTTCCTTCAACAATGGAAAAGTCTTCTTGGTTGCCTATATTAATATACAGATAAGATCGACTCTTCCGATAGTTTTGAAGGAATTTGATTGATTCGAGAGGTAAGAAAACTCTAACCCAGAAAATTCGAAGTTGATTGTTAGATTCTGTTGGTAAAGATTGAATCTTTTTTATTTGGTTGTGAATTTCCCCTTCCGATTCAGTACATAAAGAGCTACTAATACTATTATTGGTTTATTTATTCTCATTGTATGTGCTAGTAGATTCTAATGCAGTTTTTTAGGTTATGGATTCACATAGTTATGGATTATCTCTTTTTTTCAGAGTTCAATTTGTAATTTTTTTTATATTTTTATTTTTTATTTTTTGCTTTAGAGGAAGACAACCGATTCTGCTGTTTAAGATGATTTTTTTTAATATGGGTAATTTCACTAATTTGGTAAAATATTTACCTTGGATGTGTTTTATTGACCACTTTGATTACCCCTGAGATGATCAGTAAATCTTCCATTAGGGTTAATTTTCTGAACACTTGAAAGGTGTAGAGTATTTGTCTAGAAACATGTTAGGGTTAAAACTGTAATCATAAAACAGGGAATTGGTTTTCTAGTGTTCCTGGGGCGTTGAGTAAATATATATAATAGTCCAATTTATAGTGAATATGCTCAGGGAATTCTGGATTTTCTCTGTTGTAGCATATTTAACTTGATATGCACATTAAAAAGAGCTGCACATAAGCTTTAGAGTGAAAAAATTTGTGTGCATTAACGAGCAAATGCGAAATTTGAGATTTTGATAAGATTAGGTGAATTGGGGAAGGTTTTGTTTCAGAATATTTGCCCATTTCCCAGGTCGAGAGTTTGGAAGAAGGGTTATCGAGACAACGTATTGTACAATATACGTCAATTATGAGATAGACCTTTAATAGAACGAATTTTGTGAGAAGAGAGAAGGAAGACTTGTTTTTCGTTTTTTTTTGTTTGTTTTGTTTTGGCTTGTTAGTTTATTACTATGTAGAATAGATGGCATATATAGAAGCCATTTCATAATCGATTACATCTAGATAATATGAATTTTGGAACTTCCAAGAAAACCCTTCCAATATTTTGGTTTGTGCGAAAGTGTTGAATTTTTGTTGTGCTAATACTGTTCCAAAAGAAGTTGAGGAGCCACAATTGCCCTTTTGTGTTTTCCAAGCTTCTAGTACGTGAGTGGATAAAAATCTGTGATATCTTAAGATACAATAATGTTGATTGATGTTTGTATGTGGATCTTATAATTCTTTTTTGTTAATGTTTCCTTTTGTATTTATTTGGTTTCAGGGTTGTGAATTTTACTTGGGTCAATGGCTTTAAAACCTTCTCATTTTGCTGTTGCTGTGGCTTTTTTTGGTTGTTTGGCCTTCATATTTGGTGTAGTTGCTGAAAATAAAAAGGTAAAAGCCTGACTGATCTGGTCACTTCTTTATAGAATGCTTAAAATTGAAGTTTAGTTGCTATGCCTACATATTAAGTCTTTACTATTAGATCTGCGGCTTGGCTTGCGCTTGTGTGCCAGTGCCATAACGTGTAATATAAGTGGACTAGATTTATGATTTCTTGATGTTAATCGTAATGAGGTTTAAGAGCTGATCTATATACAGGGTTTGTGATTGCTTGATGTTATTCATAATTTATATAGACAAGATTGTGATTGCTTTTATTCTTAAACTTGAATGCTGAAAGTCGAGTTTCTTAGAAGTTTTAAAATTATGTTTAGACAGTCTTCTTCATCCTTTGCTCAAAATAAAAAAGGACAGTCTTCATCTTTTGGGGTCTACAATGTTCCTCGCATGGCAAACATGGTATAGACAAATTGTGCACCATGTCAGGAAAAAAAAGGAAATAAAATTAAAAAAAAAAAAAAAAAGAAGATTAAAAAAATGTGTTTATTTAAATTTGTAGCATTTATAAGTTTTAAGAAAGGTACCAATGCTTGGTGGCATTCCCTATAGTAGAACCTATGAGAGATCTTCTTTCCGTTATTCTTGTGGAAACTTCCATTGTTGGGATATTAGCCTATACTCTTAGATCAAGACGAAGCCTGGTGATACTTCCATTGTCTGATTGATACTACTGATATATGACAAGATTACACCTAATGTGTTGAATCATGCTAAATTCTTTATTTTGTCATTAACCTGCAACTCATTACAAATGATTTCTCCATATATATATATACACCTAATGTGTTGAATCATACTAAATTCTTTATTTTGTCATTAACCTGCAACTCATTACAAATGATTTCTCCATATATATATATATATATATATATATATATATATGAGCAACTTGCTCATATATGAGCAACTTGCTCATTTAGTAAATGAGCAATTGATTATGTGGCATGCATTTGATACATTGGACAACTAACCCTTTTAAGAATTTTTCAATCACATGTATGCCACATCATCAATTCTTATTTACTAAAATGAGCAATTTGCTCATACCCCTTTTTCCCATATATATATATATAGAGAGAGAGAGAGAGAGTCCCCTTCCATTGTGCACTAGCCATGGTGTGCACTTCGTGTGCACTCGGCCTTCGGGCCTTCGTATCGACGATCAGAACCGTTCACATTCATCTACACCTCTAAACTAGTCTAAATATGTGAATCAAGTCATTTGAAATTCATTTGGCCATGCATTGAAGTGTTACAAAATTGTTTGGCTGAATATCGTTTTCTTTTATAATGACATGATGGATGGGCAAATGAATTTCAAATAACTTGATTTTACATATTTAGACTAATTTAGACATGTAGATCAATGTAAACGGTTCGGGTCGTCGATACGAAGGTCTGAAGGCCGAGTGCACACCATGGATGGTGCACAACAGAAGGGGACTCTCTCTCTCTCCCTATATATATATATATATATATATATATATATATATATATTTGAGGATACGGGAGGGCCTATGGCATAGGAGAAAATTTTCTTCTCTGACGCACCAAAAGCATAGTTTTTGCGTTCAAAATTTATGATTCACACCGTTCAAGTTGATCTTCATATCCTAAAAAAGATAGATTGTAAAAAAATCACTAAATTTGAACATTGTTTGCTCATTCATCATGAGATTGCAAAATTAATGATTTTTCAGCAATAACACATTTGCGACCACTTTGCATGGAAAACATTTTCAACTTTAATGATATTCATACTCTCATGTTTAATGATATGGTGAACACTTTGAACGGTGTGGATCATGCATTTGGGAGTTGAGGATATGAGTTTTAAAGGTGACATAGGAGGAAAATTTCCTCCTATGCCACCTTTTCTTCCTCTCTCTCTCTTATATATATATATATATATATATATATATATATATATATATATATATATAGTGAGGATATGGGGGAGTCATATGCCATACGAGGAAATTTTCTCCAATGGCTCACTAAAAAACCATTCTCCGCAACCAAAGTTCGTGATCCAAACCGTTCAAGTTGTTCTTCATATCATAAAATATAGAGAAGAAATATTACTAAATTTGAATATGTCTTGTCCATTCATCATGATGTTACAAAATGAACAGCTTTTTTTCGGCAATACAGTTATTGTGATCATTAAATACATAGATATGACACATTCAACTTTGATAATATTTCACCCTCTTATGTTTTGACATGTTGAACACTTCGAACGGTGTGGATCATGCTTTTGGGTGGAGGTGCTTAGGATTTTTTTAAGGTTGCGTAGAAGAAATTTCCTCTTATGCTACCTTTCTTTGAGCAACTTGCTCATTTAGTAAAAAGCAATTGATAATGTGGCATACATGTGATTGGAAAATCCTTAAAAGGGTTAGTTGTCCAATGTATCACATGCATGCCACATAATCAATTGCTCATTTACTAAATGAGCAAGTTGCTCATATCCCTTTTACCCTATATATATATATTTCATTGACTATTTTTAAGTTCAAAATGGTACATGTGTAATTAAAAATATAAATTAAAAACTTTCACAAAATTTGAATTCAGCCAAATGAAAAAATATTAATAATTGCTTTTGTCCTGGTAGCGGATAATCTCCCTGATTCCTATCCTTCCCTGAAAAATTTTTAAAAATTAAAAAAAATTCTGAACAACAATACTACATAGTGTTGCTTATAAGTCATTTACTTTCAACCACATTAACTATTTATGTAACTTGTAACGTACATTAGAAACAAACCCCAGTTCCATGTAGAAGATGGTATGATTTTCTTGTGTATAGGTTTAAAATTTATTAGCTTTCTTATTATTGTTTGTAATCCACGGATCTTCTTTCAAGTCTTTTCCTTCTCCCCTTATGCAGCAGTTACATCGTAATTGAATGACTGGAATTTATACATGCAGTTTTATTTGTACACTTAATTTGATAGGATTCTCATTTTGCTTAATTATTTATTGCCGACTGGTACAGCCTCCATCTGGAACTCCCATCCCCGGAAAAGGCGTTATCATCTGCAAGTATCCAAATGATCCAACAGTCGCCTTGGGGAGTCTCTCTGTTGTTGCACTTATCATATCTGCTTTGCTTGGATGGATTTCTGTGTTTTTCCCCTACAAAGGTCAATCTGTTCCTAAAGAGGCTTTGTTTCGCAGCACGGCATTGACTGTTTTCTTCACTGTTGCAGTGTAAGTTTTCTTTATGTGCAATTAGTTGAGAAATAATGTGTATTGAGAACTTATTTTTATAACTTTGACAACCTTGTTTTTCCATGTATATACCTTAAAGCTTCTTCACCCACACACAAAATACACGGTTCAAATATTAGTGGAGACTGATCTGATACTTTACTAAGAATTAACTCGGACAGGGAAGAACCAAAAATTTCCATTAGCATGCATTGAAACTCTGGAGATGTACAAAATTAACTGCTTGCTTAAAGCATGAAAAATAATTTTATAATCCAAAGTGTTTTTATGCTTTCCAAAGCAATTGCATACATAGGTTCAATGTGTGTAAATTATGAAAGAAGCATTTGTGGAGGGTGGACAGTTGTATAGTTTTGAACAGTAAATTTTTTCTAGATATCTAATTATTTGGAAAACAGGGTCAAACTCCCTGAGTAAAGGTAGTAGAACTTCAGGCATTTAATTATAACTAAGCCTTTGATGTGTGCGCTTTACCAGTAATTATTTTTTGTTTAAGCATAGAGAGTGGCAAGCACCATGGTCTCTTCAATTTTTATAGAAACTTGGTTCTACTACTACATAATCTTGCTTGCTTTAATGTTGGAGGGGGAGGGACTCAGTATATGAATGAGGAAGATAGAAAATCTTCTAGTCTTATCACCAATTTATTCAATATTTTGTATCATCAAACATCGTTAAAGCATTATAACTAACCTCTTTTTATTAGCAACTTCAAACTGAATTTAAATTAAATAAACTGCAAGTTTTACTAGGGTCTAGTGGTAAGCATCTTAGCTAGTGAGCAACAATCTACTAAGCTTATGTTAGTTGACTTCAAAGAAACTCAATATGGGAAGTAAAAAAGAAAGGCATATTCATAGAGATTATAGCATTATATAAATTCTTGATATTCTACCTTTGATCGCCTTATATAAACAAGGCTACAATAGAAAATAGAACTAAAAATCCTGACAACATATTTGAAATCAAACTGAACTTTTCCATCTTCATGTTCGTAACCAGGGTGGTGACTGTAATGGCAGAGGCGATGATGATGTGGGCGACCATAACTGAAGGCCTCCACCGGAGCCTTAACGTCCACCACAACCTCCAGACTGACTGCCCCACCGCCAAGACCGGCCTCTTTGGTGGTGCTGCTTTCTTGGCTCTCGATGCCGCCCTCTTCTGGCTGGTGTGCCAGATGCTCACGGACAATACTAGGGCTGACTATCTTGATGAAGATGAAGACACCAAAGGCACATACGGCCAAGTCCTTGCCACTGACTACCCTACAAATGGGGCAGGGCACCCGGCACCTATGGCTTAGAACATAATGATCTATTCATTGCTGGGTGGAGAAAGAACGAAACAGTTCCACTTATGTTCTACTAGAATATATTGTTTGTAATTACCATTGCTGGATCAATTTCAAAAACTTGGCGTTTGATTATTATCTTTGAGATTTGTGGCTTTGCAAGGGAAAATGGAGGGAAATTATGTCTTCTTTGTGTGCTTATTTATTTGTATGATCCAAATTTTCTCTAGATGCAAAGCAGAAAAATCACTAATGTTCAAAGCTACGGATAGTTTGTTGAAATTACTAAAGTAATTTTCTAGATTTATGTAAATATTTAGTAGTCAAATTTGTACAAGTTCCTATCCTCATTAATCCTTTGAAACCATACATTCCTATTATGCATGTGCATTCTTATTACCTATGTACATGCATCATTGAAACCATATATTTGTATTACCCAGGCATTATGGGAACCATACATTTCTATTACCTATATCCTTGGAAACATACATCTCCTATTCCTTATGCAACCACCTACATTTACATCCATGCATCACTTTGTCTATATATAGCCACTTATCTCTTCACATTTGTCATGCACAAAAACAAACCAAAGCCACAAATAATTCTTCCCATACTCATCATTGTGCAAGTTTAAACTATTAGTGTCCTTTTTATATTATGTCCAAGTTTGTGTAATCATTCTCCAATATTAATTGAAGTGTTGTCTTCTCTTTCTTCTATCTTTTGGTTGAGTCTTGGGCTAGTGTAACTTGTTTGTTTACATTATTTGAGAAGTGATTTAACCGGCATTTTGAAAGATCGTCTTTCTCCACATGTTATCAGAGCCACAAGGGAATTCCTTATACTTGTGAATACCCCTTGGTGAAAGAGAAGAAGAAGCTGCTTCAACACTCCATCAATAGTCGCAGGTCGAAGTTATGGTCTTGGCATTGAGGTTCTTAATAATTCAAACTGCAAGGTGTGGAAGACTTGCATGGAGTCTTATATTTTAGGTGAAGATTGTGGGACATTGTCGGTGGAGACGAAAAGGTCGCTCCGGAGCATGCTGGCGAGTTGAAGAAGTGGAAGATTAAAAAAGCAAAAGCGGAGTTTGCCTTGAAAAAGTCTACCTCTCGGAATTTATTTGAGCACATAATGGGCTATATATCGGCTTGTGAGATTTGGACAACACTTGATAGTTTGTTCAATAAGAAGAACGAGGCGCGACTACAAATGCTGGAGAATGAGTTGTCCAATACAACTCAGGGAGATTTATCAATTTCTCAATTCTTTCTGAAGATAAAAAATCTTTGTTCAGAGATCTCCTCTTGATTCGGATGGTCAACTTTCTGATGTAAAGGTGAAGCGGCATATTGTTCGTTGTCTCAAAAAGAATATGTTCCTTTTGTGACATCAATTCAAGGGTGTGCAGTCCAGCCATCTTTAGTGGAAATTGAAAATCTTCTTGCTAGGCAAGAGACCTTGGTTAAGCAAATGACAGGTTTTTCCATTTCTGATGGCGATGGAAATGCCCTATTCACTAAAAATAAAAAGTTTGAAAAGAAGTTTCCTAAGCCAGCTAATGAGGAGTCTTCATCTAAAAATGATGGAAATCAAAACGCCTGCAAAAATATTACATGTCATTGGTGTGGAAAAGTTGGGCATATTCGAAAGAATTGCCAAGTGAAGCTAAAAGCTGGAAATGTTGCTGAAAAATGATGCATTTCAGAAGAAAGAAGATTGGGGGAAATGTTTTATGGCAGATCACACTACTGTGGATGCTATGGCCTCCATAAACTTTGGAGATGATTGGATCATTGATTCTAGTTGTGGTCATCATCTCACCAGAAATGATTCCAAGTTTTATACTTTTCGTCCTTACGATGGGAAGGATGCTACTGTCACAGCAGATAACACCATTCATCCAGTTGAAAGGGAAGGAGTAGTCACCATTGCAAATGGAAATGACTGCATTACACTTAACAGTGTGTTTCAAGTTCTCGTAATGAAGAAAAATCTTATCTCGGGAGCAAATGCTGTTGATGCGGGTCATCATGTGCTCTTTGGACCCAATGATGTGAAGTTTCTTTGGAATCTAACAAGCATGGAGGCGGATATTATTCACATCGGAAAAAGGGTAAAAGATCTCTATGTATTATCTGCATTTAATTCTTATGTTGACAAAATGAGCACAAATGATAGCTCATCGCATGCTAGATTGGGACATCTTAGCATGACTAAATTGAAAGCTATGGCTTTGAAAATTTTGGTCAATGGGTTGCCCAAGTCTTTTTCTTCTTATGATGAAATTTGTGAAGGGTGTCAATTTGGCAAGGCACATCGTCTACCATTTTCCAATTCACTTTCAAGGTGCAAGGCCCCGTTGGAGTTGATCCATAGTGATGTTATGGAACCATGCAATACACCATCTTATTCGGGCTTCCGATATATGTTGCTTTTTGTTGATGACTTTACTAGATACACTTGGATGTATTTCGTAAAGGAAAAGTCAAAGCTATTCTCTAAATTTCAAGATTTCAAGGTGTTGGTTGAAGGCGTACTTAATAGAAGAATTAGATGCTTACGAACTGATAATGGTAGTGAATTCACATCGAATCAATTTATTCAATTTTGCAAGAAGCATGGCATCACAAAGCAACTCAGTTGTTCTCACACACCGCAACAAAATGGTGTAGCGGAGAGAAAATTTGGGCACTTTGTGGAAACTTGCAAGAGTTAGCTGTATGCAAAAAATTTACCCAAGGCCTTATGGGCGGAGGGTATGTCATGTTCAACTTATGTCATTAATCAGGTTCCTCTTAGCATGATAAACCTGAAGTCTCCATATGAACTATTATGGGGTGAGAAGCCGAATGTCAAGCATTTTAAAATAGTTGTCTCTATTTGTTATGTTCATGTTCCAGATGCTCTAAGAACAAAGTTGGATGTGAAGGCAAAGAAGTGTATTTTGTTGGCTATGATGAGAGGAAGAAGTGATGGAAGTGTACGGATCCTAGTACCAACACGTTCATTGTATCTAGAGATGTTTTTTTTGATGAAGTAACTTCTTATTATAAGAAGGATGGTGATGTTTCTCAATCTAAGGTGGTGGAATTTCCAATCACACATTTTGAGTCTTCTGACTCAGTAGTTTCCAATGGTTCCTCTTCTCCATCAATGGGGGAGAAAGAAAATAGGGGAGCTAAAAGTTCTCAAGGAAGTGCACCACGGAAGTCTTCAAGAACTATTGTAAAGCTAATACGCTATAGAGATGGAGCTTATGTTAGTATCCATTCTTGTCTACTTGCAAGACCACTTGATGATAGTGAACCATCTTGTTTTGATGAAGCACATGGCGTGAAAGAATGGGATTGTGCAATGGATGAAGAGATGCAAGCACTCATCAAAAATGAAACTTGGGATCTTGTGTCAAAGCCCAAGGAGGTAAGGCCAGTTACTTGCAAATGGGTGTACAAGATTATGTTGTGCGCGAATACGAATCAAACCAACAACAAGAATCAATGCGGAATACAAAGAGAGAACCAGCGAGAAAACACAAAAACAAACCAACACAAAAGGACGCACAGATTTAATGTGGTTCGGCAAAATTCATGCCTACATCCACGGGGCGGTTGGGGTTTCTTCTTCTTCAAATTATCACCAATGGGCGAAAACAAACCCTTACAAATAATGACGGCTGCAAAACCGAATTAGGGATCTCTAATTTTCGTCACCAATTACAAAACCCTAACAAGTGTATTTATAGGGAAACTATTGGGCCTTTTCGAATTGGGCCTGATCTAGTTCAAAATCCCGTCGACAGTCGACTGGTCGACTTACCAGTCGACTGGCAATCCTTCTGGCAGTCGACCGATCAGTCGACTGCTGCTCTGCTGCTGCTTGTATCTTTAGCCTTCGAAAACTCTCTGGACGGTCGCCTGATCCTTCTATCAGTCGACTGATACTGTAACTTTCTTTTGCTGCAGATACTCCAAAACAATCTGAACCAGAATCGAGCCATTATCCTACAATCTCCACCTTGGCGAGATCTTCCACCAAGTATCCAACAGTCTCCACCTTGGGGAAATCTTCCAAATTGCCCAAGCAATCTCCACAAATACTCCAAATGCTCATCATCAAATGTAACAACAAATCCAAACTCCACCTTAGTATGATATCACATACTAGGCGAACAAATAGCGAAGCACTATTCCAACCCCCCATTCCAAATCATCAAACATGCAAAATATTAGCCAGGTTCATGCAATGCTTGAACTTGGCTGCTCCAACAACTTTGGTCAACATATCAGCAGGATTATCAGCTGTCCCAATCTTCACCAAATGAATATCACCATCCTTTATCAAATCACGCACAAAGTGATAACGGACATCAATATGTTTGGTCCTCGAATGATGAACTTGGTTCTTCGCTAAATGAATAGCACTCTGACTGTCACAGTGTACCTCCACCTTCTCCCGATGAATCCCCAAGCTCTTCAAAAGTCCATGTATCCAAATGGCTTCCTTCATGGCCTCAGCAACCGCCATGTATTCAGCCTCAGTAGTAGACAACGCTACAGTGGACTGCAAATTTGACCTCCAACTTATAGGTGCCCTAGCCATAGTAAACAAATAGCCTGTAGTAGACCGCCTCTTATCTAGATCACCTGCATAGTCAGAATCAACATACCCAACCAATAACCTGCTAATATTGTCATCCCTTTCAAATTTCAAACCCACATCTGTGGTGCCACTTATGTACCTCAAAATCCATTTAGCTGCTTGCCAATGCTCTTTGCCTGGATCATGCATATATCGACTAACCATACTCACCGCCTGAGAGATGTCTGGTCGAGTACAAACCATGGCATACATCAAACTGCCAACCACACTAGTGTAAGGTACATTCGCCATATACTGTCTCTCTTCATCTGTACTTGGAGACTGAGAAGCACTAATTCTGAAATGACTGGCTAAGGGTGTACTTACTGGTTTAGTCTTCTCATCTATACCGAACCGTTTCAGCACCTTCAAAAGATATTGCTTCTGTGTCAAACTCACTGTGCCCTTTGCCCTGTCTCTAGCTATCTCCATCCCAAGTATCTTCTTGGCTTCACCAAGATCCTTCATCTCGAATTCAGAACTCAACTGATTCTTCAAATTTTGAATCTCCTTAGCATTCTTAGAGGCAATCAACATGTCATCCACATATAATAACAGATATATGAAAGAGCCATCCTGCAACTTCCTGAAGTAAACACAATGATCAAACTCACTTCTGGAATATCTCTGCACCTTCATAAACTGATCAAACCTCAAATACCACTGCCTTGGAGATTGCTTCAACCCATAGAGAGACTTCTTCAACCTGCAAACACAATTTTCCTTCCCAGCTGTCTTGAACCCATCTGGCTGTAACATATAAATTTCTTCATCTAGTTCCCCATGTAAGAACGCAGTCTTCACATCCATCTGTGTCAATTCAAGATCAAACTGTGCTACCAATGCCAACAAAATCCGAATAGAAGGATGCTTCACAACCGGAGAGAACACTTCATTGTAGTCAATTCCTTCCTTTTGAGCATACCCCTTTGCAACTAGTCTAGCCTTGAACCGAACACTGCCTTTTGGACCTTCTTTCTTCGTATACACCCACTTGCAACCAATTGCTTTCTTCCCCTTTGGTAGTTGCACTAGATCCCAAGTCTTATTCTTATGAAGAGAGTTCATCTCTTCACCCATAGCAACTTTCCAATCTGCATTTTCTGAACTTCTAGTGGCTTCTTTGAAGTTGGAGGGAACTTCATCATCCACAATGGGAAGAGTAAATGCAACTGAATCTGTAAAACGAGACGGTCGTTTGATATCTCTTCTTTGCCTTCTTACTGCAATTGATTCTTCCTGCTGGATAGGAGCTTCTTCATCATTCTCAGTATCAACCACATCATCTTCATCTTGGACAGGAACAGGATTCTCAACTGACAACTTTTCTAACTCCACCTGTTGGAAAACTCTTCTACCAGTCGACTGGTTATTGCCACCAGTCGACTGTCCCGAGCTCCCACAATTCTGCTGTTCTGGACCACCAGTCGACTGCTCCTGTTCATCAGTCGACTGTCCCGAACTTCTTCTACTCACCTGTTGAAGAACTGTCCCACTCTTCTGCTGCTCACCAGTCGACTGACATATACCACCAGTCGACTGTCCCGAGCTAATCATGCTGGTCTCATCAAAAGTCACATCTCTGCTGATTACTAACTTCTTCTGTTCTGGACACCACAACCTGTAACCTTTGACACCAGTACTAAAACCAACAAATATAGCCTTTTTGGCTCTTGCATCAAGTTTAGTTTCAGTTACATGAAAATAAGCAGGACAACCAAATATATGCAAAAAACTATAATCAGATGCAGGTTTACCACTCCATACCTCAATAGGCGTCTTGCCTTCAAGTGCTGCTGATGGTAAACGGTTGACAATGTGGCTTGCATATATAACAGCTTCTGCCCAAAATGTCTTCTTCAATCCAGACTGTGCTAACATACATCTCACCTTCTCAAGTAAGGTTCTATTCATTCTTTCTGCAACCCCATTTTGCTGTGGAGTCTTCCTAACTGTGAAGTGCCTCTGGATCCCTTCATCTTCACACAACTTCAGAAATGGATCATTCTTGTATTCCCCTCCATTATCTGACCTCAGAACCTTAATCTTCCTACCAGTCTGATTTTCAACTTTCTTCTTCCAACTTGTGAACAATGTCAAAACTTCATCTTTGTGCTTCATGGTATATACCCAAACTCGTCTGGAGTAATCATCAACAAAAGTAACAAACCAGTGTCTACCACTCATAGAAGGTGTCTGAGTAGGGCCCCAAACATCTGTGTGCACATAATCGAGGATACCCTTTGTCTGATGTACAGCTGTACCAAATTTCACCCTAGTTTGCTTACCCAAAACACAATGTTCACAAAATTTCAACTTGCACCCTTTAGCATCCTTAAGCAACCCTTGCTTCACAAGCCCCTGCAAGGCCTTCTCTCCTGCATGCCCGAGTCGCATATGCCACAACCTAGTAGAGTCGGGAACAACCTGTTTAGGCCTTTCAGTTACACTGGCAGCCTGACCCAAATATGTTTTTCCCTGCAAGAAAAACAAGTTCCTTTTCCTTTGCCCTTTCATCACCACAAGTGATCCACTAGTCACTTTCAGAACGCCACCTTCACTAGCAAATTTCAAACCACTGGCCTCCAAAGCACCTAGTGAAATCAGATTCTTTTTCAAATCTGGAACATACCATACATCTGAAAGCTCTCTAATAAGACCATCGTGCATTAGCAATTCAATTTTCCCGATTCCTACCTTCTTACAAGGTGCATCATTTCCCATCAAAACTACACCACCATCCATATACTCCAAAGAAGTAAACCACTCCTTTTTCCAAGACATATGATAGGAGGCTGCTGTATCAAGAAACCATACTTCTTGATAAAGTGAGGGACTAGAAGCAAGTGCAAAAGAAAAATCCTCGCCACTTTCTAAATTATCAACAGTCACATTTGCAGTCGAATTTCCCTTATTTCGTAGCTTTGGAAAATCCTTTTTCCAATGCCCCCTCTCATGACAGAAAGCACATTCATCTTTGGCCGGTATTTTCCTGTCCTTTGAAACTCCTCTCGATTTAGAACGAGATTTGTTTCCCTTTTTCCCAGATTTGGACTCAGATCTAGTCTCAGTCTTGCCCCTTACAATCAACACTTCAGAAGTTTCTCTATCAACCATCTTATCCCTTCTCCTAGTTTCATTATTCAACAAAGCATTTGCAACATCTTCATATTTCACAGTATCTTTTCCATATAATAAAGTAGTTGCTAAATGATCATAACTTTCAGGTAATGAATTCAATAGGATTAGGGCTTTATCTTCATCCTTAATTTGCTCATCCAAATTTAACAAATCAGCCAACAATTTATTAAATGATTCAACATGAGCATTCATAGACATACCTTCCGTATAGGTGAAGCGAAAAAGTCTCTTCTTCAAATACAGCCGATTCTCCAAACTTTTCCTCATGTATTTGTCTTCGAGCTTCTTCCACAACACCGCAGCAACGGTATCCCTCATCAAATCATACTTCTGAGCCTTTTCAATAAAGAGCCGAATAGTCCCACACGCAACTCGATTCAACTTCTTCCAATCTGCTTCGGACATATCCTTAGGTTTTTCAACTTCCAAAGCAACATCTTGTTCTTGTTGAACAAGAACATCCAAAACCTCACATTGCCACATCCCGAAATTGTTTGTCCCATCAAATTTTTCAACTTCAAATTTTGCATTGTGAATCGTTGTTCTTGACGAACTTGATCCCACAACATCCTTGGTTGCATCTGCATCACCCGCCATCTCCCTCTAGGTCGAACCAACAGCTCTGATACCACTTGTTGTGCGCGAATACGAATCAAACCAACAACAAGAATCAATGCGGAATACAAAGAGAGAACCAGCGAGAAAACACAAAAACAAACCAACACAAAAGGACGCACAGATTTAATGTGGTTCGGCAAAATTCATGCCTACATCCACGGGGCGGTTGGGGTTTCTTCTTCTTCAAATTATCACCAATGGGCGAAAACAAACCCTTACAAATAATGACGGCTGCAAAACCGAATTAGGGATCTCTAATTTTCGTCACCAATTACAAAACCCTAACAAGTGTATTTATAGGGAAACTATTGGGCCTTTTCGAATTGGGCCTGATCTAGTTCAAAATCCCGTCGACAGTCGACTGGTCGACTTACCAGTCGACTGGCAATCCTTCTGGCAGTCGACCGATCAGTCGACTGCTGCTCTGCTGCTGCTTGTATCTTTAGCCTTCGAAAACTCTCTGGACAGTCGCCTGATCCTTCTATCAGTCGACTGATACTGTAACTTTCTTTTGCTGCAGATACTCCAAAACAATCTGAACCAGAATCGAGCCATTATCCTACAGATTAAACGCAAACAAGATGGGACCGTTGATAGATACAAAGCAAGGTTGTTTGCTCGTGGGTTCTCTCAAAAATATGGAGAAGATTATGAGGAGACTTTTAGTCCTGTTACAAAAATGAATTCGATTCGAGTAGTCATTTCTTTGGCGGCATCTCAATGTTGGAAGTTATGGCAACTTGATGTGAAGAATGCTTTCTTGTATGAAGAAATTGACAAGAAAATTTATATGGAGCAACCACCTGGATATGTCTCTCATGATCATCCACAATATGTGTGCAAGCTAAAGAAAGCTCTTTTTGGCTTGAAGCAAGTACCGAGGGATTGGTATGGCAAGATTGCTGAATACTTACTATTTTGTGGGTATTTTGCTTCAAATTCCGATCCTAGCTTATTTGTTAAGAAGCATGAGAAGTTGCATATTATTTTTCGTTTGTATGTGGATGATATGATTGTAACTGGAAATGATGAAAAAGAAATTGCTAATCTTCGAGCTGAATTGTCATCTCGATTCGAGATGAAAAACTTAGGTGAGCTGAGTCACTTTCTTGGGTTGGAGGTGAAAATTTTGAAGGATGACATATTCTTATCTCAAAGAAGCTATGCAAATAAAATGGTGGAAAGGTTTGGATTATTCCAAAGCAAAAAATGTTCTACTCCACTTGAGGCCAACATCAAGCTAAGGCGTAATGGAGGAAAGCTTCTTGAGGATCCTCGACCTTATCGTGCCTTGGTTGGAAGTCTCATTTATTTGACTATCACAAGGCCAGATATTTCCTTCTCCATTGGACTCGTCAGTCGATTTATGCAAGAACCAAGGAAGCCTCTGTAGGGTTATATGATTAGACAGAAATAAATTTATTTATTTGTTATTTTATTTATAGAGCAATTTTTTGTTTATTCACAAATATTGATATTTTGCATCAACAAGGTCCATATTGCATAATAATTAAGTCTGTGCACAAAGAACACATTCACAGTCTATAATAGAACTGGATATTCTGTTTGGCAGACTGTAGCACAACAAGTGAGAGGGTCGACTCGAACTTGTTGTGCTAGTTCGTTTAGTAGAATTGATGGAACAAAGAATGATTACACTTGTAAATAACCACATGACAGTGTTATCGTTAAAGGCAATATAAACATGACCTTTAAATCCTGAGCATATAGTGAACTCATTTTTTAATATCGCGCATTTTGATAAATCAAAGAGTGAGGTCATTCAAGACCAATACCTCGATGCATTGGATGTGTCTTATTAGAAATATGAGAACATGTATTTGTAATACGGAATCCTATCTCTAAAAAGAGAAGATATTTCCTTGTTCATTTAACGAAGGTTATAATCTGACAATAAAACCCCATGGGTATATTTTACAGAAAAAATATTTTATTATATACAAATTTTTATTTTATAAAAAATAAATTTTAGAGTCATTGTCAGATTGTATAAAAGGTTAAATGTGAAAACAAGGTTTAAGTTACAAATTGACCCATGGAGGTGGTATCACGAATTCCAAGTGTGCATTTGTGAATATCGGTAAAGCAAGGGTATCTTGTACAACTATATTGTGACAGGGGTCTAATAATAATGTAGATTTTAGTTGGGAAGCAAAATACAAATACATAGTGGACAGTATTGTAATTTTATCCCAACTAGGATTTCCTAAAGTTCCTAACCCTAGGCTTTCATCTCCTCTATAAATATGTAAGCAAGAGTAAAACCTAGCAGTCTCTCTTGTGCCTCCCACCAGGATATAGAAGAAAAGGAGAGGAAGAACTAGAGTTAGAATTGAAGGAGAAAAAGAAACAAGAAATCAAAGCTTGAAGGTAGTATTTATTGATTTCTATTCTTTTTATTTTATTTGAGATTAGATTAAATATTAGATCATTGTGATCTTCGAAATAGGGAAGAACAAAATCCCAACAGTGGTATTAGAGCCACTTTGATCTAATTTTAATCAATCATCTAATAGATTCTAGTTTTAATTAAATAAAAAAAAATTGGAGATCAGCCTGGGCACTTCCTGCTCCTGACCCTGGGCATTCAAAAGTTTTTCCGAAGTCAGGCCGATTAATTGGGCAGATCATATACTGGTATATTGCCTCGCCATTAATTAGTAGATCAATGTTTTATTTGATCAGTAATCCTTCTAGTAATTCTAAGGCTTTTTGGCACTTACGTCTAGGACATATTAACCCTGATAGGATTGACAAATTGGTGAAAAGTGGATCTTTGGGTCCCTTGGCAGAGGAGCCTATGCCAGTTTGTGAATCTTGTTTGCAAGGAAAAATAACTAGAAGACCGTATTCTGGAAAAGGAAATAGAGCCAAAGAACCTTTAGAATTGGTACACACAGATGTATGCAGACCTATGAGCACTAGTGCAAGGGGAGGCTATGAGTATTTTGTGACTTTCACAGATGATTACTCAAGATATGGCTATGTATACTTAATGCATCACAAGTCTGAACTTTTGAGAAATTCAAGGAGTTTAAGACAGAAAGTGAAAAGCAACTACGTAAATACTTGAAGATTCTTCAATCAGATCGAGGAGGAGAGTACCTCTCTAGTGAGTTTCGGGGTTATCTTACGCAGTGTGGGATTGTACCACAGTTATCTGCACCTAACTGTCCCCAATAGAATGGTGTGGCTGAGAGGAGGAATAGGACTTTACTTGATATGGTTAGATCTGTGATGAGTTACGCTACATTACCTATATCATTTTGGGGATATGCCCTACTTACAGCAGTTTAACTTTTGAACTTGGTTCCATCTAAGGCTGTTGATAGCACACCTACTCAGTTATGGAGTGGGAGACAACCAAGTATACAACATTTGCGTATATGGGGTTGTACTGCATATGTGCGGAAGCAACAACCAGATAAGTTGGAAACAAGATCAGAAGCTTGTCTGTTCACTGGGTATCCAAAAGGAACTCGTAGAGGCATGTTCTATAGTCCTAGTGAACAGAAAGTATATGTTTCAACACATGTTGTTTATCTAGAGGAAGACTATGTGATGAAACATATTTCACGAAGTGACTTGATTTTGCATGAGTTGTCAGATAATCCAACACTAAGTCCTGATAGTATAGATGCAAATTTACCTGATACTACATTAGTTACCACAGAAAATTCTAATATTGCACCGGTACTTCGTCGTAGTAGGAGAGAAACTCGACTACCTGATAGATACATGCTTTTGGGGGAAGCCTACGGGCCCATCCCTGATGAGCATGACTCAGATCCTAGACACTACAAAGAGGCACTTAAAGATGTTGACTCAGAATTCTGGTAAAAGGCCATGAAATCAAAAATGGAGTCTATGTACTCTAACAAAGTCTGGAATCTTGTAGAACCACCTGCAAATATTAAACCTATTAGATGCAAGTGGATATACAAGAGAAAGAGAGGAGTAGATGGGAAGGTTGAAAC
The DNA here is from genome assembly GCA_017893485.1 of Hemerocallis citrina. Classification (NCBI taxonomy): domain Eukaryota; kingdom Viridiplantae; phylum Streptophyta; class Magnoliopsida; order Asparagales; family Asphodelaceae; genus Hemerocallis; species Hemerocallis citrina. The sequence goes on from JACEHZ010000245.1 coordinate 48,323, forward strand.
CTTCAAGGCACGATTAGTGGCAAAGGGTTTTTATCAAAAGGAAGGCATTGATTATGAAGAAACCTTTTCGCTAGTGGCTATGTTGAAATCTATTCGAACTCTCTTATCCATTGCAGCTCATTTCGATTATGAAATTTGGCAAATGGATGTCAAGATCGCATTCTTAAATGGGCGTCTTGAAGAAGAGATTTACATATCTCAACCAGATGGTTTCATAGTTAAGGGCCAAGAGGATAAAGTATGCAAGTTGGATAGATCCATTTATGGACTAAAACAAGCATCTAGGAGTTGGAACATGTGCTTTGATCAAAAGATAAAGTCCTATGGTTTCGATCAAAACGAAGATGAACATTGTGTGTACAAAAGATTATGGACAAAGTAGTGGTATTTTTTAATTCTTTATGTTGATGACATTCTGCTCATTGGTAATGATGTAGGAGTCATGACAACGATCAAGATTTGGTTGTCAAAACAGTTTGATATGAAGGATTTGGGAGAAGCCAGTTATATTATTGGCATTAAGCTCTTTCGAGATTGCCAGAAAAGAAAAATTAGACTTTCTCAAGCTGCGTATATAGATAAGATATTGGTTCGTTTTGGCATGCAAAATTTCAATGAAGGTCTTACCTTTTAGACATGGAATACCTCTTTCCAAGGAACAGTGTCCAAAAATAGCTGGGGAAAGAGAGAAAATGAGATCAGTTCCATATGCATCGGCAGTAGGAAGTCTTATGTATGCTATGCTTTGTACACGACCAGACATCTGTTACGCAGTTGGCATGGTCAGCAGGTATCAGTCAGATCCAGGCTTCAAACATTGGTTAGCTGTTAAACACATATTGAACTATCTCAATGCTACAAAAGATTATGTGTTAGTATACAGCAGTTCCGAATTGTCACCAAGAGGGATCAGATTGCTATTTTTTTAGTGATTGTTAGTATGCCCTCAAAGTTTATCTTTAAACTGTGAGTGCAAGTGGGAGTTGTAAGGTTATATGATTAGACAGAAATAAATTTATTTATTTGTTATTTTATTTATAGAGCAATTTTTGGTTTATTCACAAATATTGATATTGTGCATCAACAAGGTCCATATTGCATAGTAATTAAGTCTATGCACAAAGAACACATTCACAGTCTATAATAGAACTAGGTATTCTATTTAGCAGACTGTAGCACAACAGGTGAGAGGGTCGACTCGAACTTGTTGTGCTAGTTCGTTTAGTTCGAATTGATGGAACAAAGAATGATTACACTTGTAAATAACTACAAGACAGTGTTATCGTTTAAGGCAATATAAACATGACCTCTAAATCCTGAGCATATAGTGAACTCATTTTTTAATATCGCGCATTTTGATAAATCAATGAGTGAGGTCTTCTAGACCAATACCTCGATGCATTGGATGTGTCTTATTAGAAATATGAGAACATGTATTTGTAATACGGAATCCTATCTCTAAAAAGAGAAGATATTCCCTTGTTCATTTAACGAAGGTTATAATCTGACAATAAAATCCCATGGGTATATTTTACAGAAAAAATATTTTATTATATACAAAATTTTATTTTGTAAAAAATAAATTTTAGAGTCATTGTGAAATTGTATAAAAGATTAAAATGTGAAAACAAGGTTTAAGTTACAAATTGACCCATGGAGGTGGTATCACGAATTCCAAGGGTGCATTTGTGAATATCGGTAAAGGAGGGGTGTCTTGTAGAACTATATTGTGACAGGAGTCAAATAATAATGTAGATATTAGTTGGGGAACAAAATACAAATACATAGTGGACAGTACTGTAATTTTATCCCAACTAGGATTTCCTAAAGTTCCTAACCCTAGGCTTTCATCTCCTCTATAAATATGAGAGCAAGGGTAAACCTAGCAATCTATCTTCTGCCTCCCACCAGGATATAGAAGAAAATGAGAGGAAGAACTAGAGTTAGAATTGAAGAATAAAAAGAAACAAGAAATCAAAACTTGAAGGTAATATTTATTGATTTTTATTCTTTTTATTTCATTTGAGATTAGATTAAATATTAGATCATTGTGATCTTGGAAATAGGGAAGAACAAAATCCCAACAGCCTCATCTTGATGCAGCAAAATACATACTGAACTACGTTCTTTCTACTCTTGACATATGTCTTATGTTCAAGAAAGAAACTGGTTTTAGTTTGCTTGGTTATGTGGATGCTGATTTCGGTGGTGACTTGGATGATCGGAAGTCTACTCCGGGCTATGTTTTCTTCAGTGGTTCGGCATATATTTCTTGGTGTAGTAAGAAGCATGATTGGTATCTATTTCTACCACTAAAGTAGAATACAAAGCATCTTCTCTTGCAGTTCAAGAGAGTGTCTGGTTGAGGCGGTTGATTGATGATGTGGCTTTACAAATTCATAATCCTACTATTATTTTTGGTGATAATCATAGTGCAATCAAGCATGCTACAAATCCGGTTTGTCATGCAAGGACTAAACACATTGTGATTGAGCATCACTTTATTCGTGAACGTGTGCTTGATGGGACAATCAAAATTCATGAGGTACGGAGCAATGCAAATGTTGCGGATATATTCACCAAGTTTCTCCCTAAAGGATCGTTTGGAGTTCTTCGTTCACAATTGAGTCTGGTCTCTAGAAAATCACTTTAAGGGGGAGTGTTGAAATTATTAAAGTAATTTTCCACATTTATGTAAATATTTAGTAGTCAAATTTGCACAAGTTCCTACCCTTATTAATCCATTGAAACCATACATTCCTATTACCCATGTGCATTCCTGTTACTTATGTACATGCATCATTAGAACCATATATTTTTATTATCTATGCATCATTGGAACCATACATTCCTATTACCTATACCCTTGGAAACATATGCCTCCTATTCTCTATGCAACCACCTACATCTACATCCATGCATCACCTTGCCTATATATACCCACTCATCTCTTCACATCCATCATGCACAAAAACAAACCACAGCCACAAATAATTCTTCCCATACTCATCCTTGTGCAAGTTTGAACTATTAGTGTCATTTTTATATTATGTCCAAGTTTGCGTAATCGTTCTCCAATATTAATTGAAGTATTGTCTTCTCTTTCTACTATCTTTTAGTTGTGAGTCCTGGGCTAGTGTAACTTGTTTGTTTACACTATTTGAGAAGCGATTTAACCGGAATCTTGGAAGATCGTCTTTCTCCACATAGTTCGCTAACAATATCAATAATTCTGATATGTACTTATTTACCCTATTGCAAAACAAAGAGTTGTAATACGCAACTCTTACCTTGGAGATGTTTAGACAAGGTTGAGCTTAAGGTTTTAAACTACCCCAATAATTACTCTAAAATTAAAATTAAGAGTTATGACAGTGAAATGAATGAATCATAGCTAATAAGCCTAAAAGAAATAAATAAATAAAAAGGAGGAGGAATTACAAGAGTGATACTGTATCTAATCTATATATCCATCTATAACCCAGAAAATTAATCATCTCCACAGTTTGTTAGAGTCATATGCAAGACGGACTTCTTGGTTTCCATCATGCTGCAACAGTCTTCTTGGTGCCTACAAAAACAAAAGTATATTACTACTATTTAAGATATTTTGGCACATACTTTGCACGTAAACAAGTCGAATATATGTCCCCCAAAATAGTAATTTTACCCTATGCCATTGAAGTGGATCCGGCTGCTTGTATATGACAACGGTGTGAACACTCTTAGTAGATGCTTGTTTCCACCTGCACCGTTGCTCATTCCGTCCCAATGTGACTATACACTCACTGTCTAATTCAACTCACTATCAAACTTAATGTCAGTCATGTAATATGTGAATGGTTGGTGACAAGGGTTTCTCGACACTGGCCTAGTACTGAATGAGTGAGCAATGTAGTTGGCCTTCCTCTACAAGTTCTGGAAGGTTCTAGAAAGAAGTTCGAGTTTTCTTGGCGAGAAAACCCCTTGTGTGACTTGTATAGCGTATCCCCACGAGATGTGGATGGACCATGAGTTCCACCTAATGGTAACACATCGATTGCTGCATTATGCTAGCAGGATCAAGGCGGACAGAGCGGAAGAGGTGGCCGATGGCACGAGGTAGTTCATGGAGGGGAATATGGTGTCTATTATGTGAGGTGGTGGAGGGAGATGAGAGGGGCTGTTTTCCGAAAAGCATGTTAGGATTTGTGGACTCAAACACAGGCACAAGAGTCTTGAAGAAGAAGAGAAGACACAAAGAAGTAGCAGCAAGAGAAGCTGCAGCACAACAACAACAAGCAGCATTATTGGGAAGTTGAATACTAGGCAATTGGAAATCGACTGTCGGGTTCACAGTCGACTGTGCAAACTTTTTGGTTTGGCGAGTCTAATTGCAGTCGATCGCATAGGGCGCTAGCTGATTATTTGGGTCGCATGTTTGGATTGAGATGTATCTGTCTTTATCTTTTTAGGGTTTACTTGAGAACTATAAATATAGATCTAAATTCCACGGTTTTATGTGTACCATCAGATTCAAGAGAGTTCTTGTGCCAAGAGTTACCAAAGGTGAGAGAGAGCTTAGAGATAAATATATTTATATCTTTGTATTTCTTGAGTAATAAGAAATTAGTCATCTCTGCATATCATTGTATTCTTTTGTTTGTGAGATCTTGTGTTTGTGGTAGAATCTTGTTATTTGTGCATCTAGATTTTGTGGGCTTTCTTGGGCACTACAAGTGGTATCATAGCTTAGGATGTCATTGTAACGCCCCGAAATTCCAAATAAGAATGAATTCGAGATTCCACAGTATCTTTACTTCACTTCGTACAATTTTACAAGGAAATTTAAAACTTTTTCAATAGTACATCAGAGTTACAGTACACTTTGTTTACACAGCGAAAGAATAAAAAGATTACAATGAAATAAATACAACATCTTTAAACAAAACAGTATCAGCATATCCACTTTATTGTTTCATGAACTTCCATTACCTGCATGTAAGACTGTGGGCACGTCAGTTGATTTCAACCGACGAAATATTATACACGGCTATCCTCTCTATGCCGAGAAAGTATAATGATCTCATTACTTTAGCAATCACAAAAAGATTGAATGAACAATAAAGTGTTAAATCGTGACTACGCTAAACACGTAAGTGTATGTCATGCCTTAATGCCTAATGCACACAATTTATACTAGGATGACACTAATGCACACTTGTTCGGATTCTATGTATCCCATACTACATAGGTCCGAGGGCAAGCGCCTACGTACTCCACAATAAACTGCTCGATCCCTCGCCATGAAAACTACCCGGTAATAAAACAAGGTTTAGATCATTCCATGATTATGGGTCCTAGTCCGATGGCTATTATAACGGTTCCTTCATCGTGCGAATCATCCCGCAAGTGCCCCCTAGCCCTGGTATACGTATATACACTAGAGACAGTAAACTATCCGCCCGACTTTGCCAAGTCCCGGATTTAAATATAAACAAAAATTCGTCTCCCACAGAGTAACCTCAGTTTGCCGACTGGGTCTATAGCCTCGGAGATCTACTGCCGACAATATAGAGGCAACCCACTTACGTTTGCCCAGGTTTACTACAACTTCACCTAAGTGCCTAATTATTTTAGTTCAAGACATGAATGTGTTATCAATCCTAGAATCAGTTTTACCTCCTACCAGATTTGTTCACAAAAATACGAGATCGCCCGACGGCAATATCTCGAAATCAAGTCTCAAAATCTTTCTTTCAATATTGCCGGTAACCGTGGTCTTACTAATTCTTAATCATAAACTTTCATGTACAAGAAACATGGGTACACATACCCTTTAAGAATCATGTCTTAAACCTAGATGATTTCATCTTTCAACTCATTCCACAGCTTAAGCAATGTCACATTTTAGCACTATTCATGATTCTTTAATAATAAATACATCTTTTCCATGAACAAACTTCATTCAACATCGATCTCTTTAATAACTTAAGTGCGAAAAACTAATTCACATTTCGACATATACCAAGTACTCTAACTTTGCATAAGGTAATCATCACATCAAAAGAAATTTATTTACATGGACAATTTATTCTCATTCTACCAATAAATCTTATTAATAAATGTCAAAGCTCATTTTCATTTCTCATTTTGCTCCTTTTTAGCACAAAAATCAATATCACATTTTTTTTAGTACAAAATAGTGTCTCTCAAATGTCTATTGCTTTTCAATAACAAGAAAAATCTTTAAGAACTATTTTCTATAAATTCTCCATCATGTTTTATGAGTATTAGGATTTTTCCCAAAATTTTCAAATGCATTTGGACTCCCTAAATGTATTAAAAACCCTCAAAAAATATGTTATAACCCTGGGTTTCGAAACCGAGCCAACAGAGCCAACACCTAAGTCAGAGCGCGCCAACCAGTAAGTCCATTTGGACTTATTGTTCAAAGGCTTTAACCAAAGCCCCTAATGTTCACTCTAGGCTTTCGGTGAATTCTAAAATGACAAACAAAAAAAAAATCATACTTGTCCCAACGGGTTTCGAACCCAGGATCTCAGAGAAAGTCGACGCAACCTCCGACCACTAGGCCAAGTGCGCCAGTCGACATAGAGTTCATTGAGAAGCTTTTTTGTTCTATTTTCTGTTATTTCATATCTTTTACAAAGAAACTCGATTCCTTTAATTATGATCAAGCCTTTCATTTAGTTGAAATAGACTTATATAAACTGAGATTTATAACAGTAACCCACTGCCTTGTATATCATACTTTAAAAAAATAAAACAAACTCACAAATTTTACATTCGTTCTTTCTAGCATATTATACTTTTATAATAATCTAATTAGTTCCATAACAACAAATTTATTTTCTTTATTTTACTTATCAAAGAAGTATCCTCAACATTTTCATACACATTAAAATTTGTACAAAAGACCAAATGTATCTCTAATTCAACCATGGATATCTCAAGTGTTTCTTCAAGCGAAAACTAATATGTTTAACAATGTCGACATGTCAAAAATAACAAAAACAAATTTATCTTTCTCTTTTCTTTCTTCTTTTTAAGCATTATGTCACAAAAATATTCTTTAATCATTACTCATACTTATCATATGTTTTGACAAACAAGAATTTGCAAACATTCTAACATGATCCATATGATTATTTTTTCTACTCCTTAATTAGCATGGTAATAATTTGTTCACTAACTTTCAACAAGATCATTGTATATTTTGCTAGCATGGATTCTACAAATATCTCATTCAACTTATATTACTCTTTAAACTAATTTAGCATACAAGTTCTACTTTAGAAAGTATGAGAACACCCATCTTATGTGAAGCTTGAACAATTTGGAAGGAAGGATGGGACACTACTTCTAGCTCCAAGACAAACTCCTAGGCATGTCTTCTCCTCCTAGCAAGCTCCCTCTCCTAGTAATGACTTCTTCTCTGTAGCAATTCCTCCAAGCAAAAGAACTCTCACTCTCTTTCTTTTCTTTCTTTCTTTCTTTCTTTTGATAATGTTTTTGGTGCAAGAGAAAGGTAGGGAATGGGGGCTCTATTTATAGGATTTTGGGAGGGTCTAAAGTGCAAAAATTCCACCCTAATCACTCTTCAAATTTATTTTACAACTCTCCACTTTCGTAACTCCTAAAACCCCCATCTCTTCACCTCCCCACTCTTCACAACTCCAACTCCAAAACCTTTCTCCTCCCCACTCCAAAATCGGCCACACCCCCTAGCCCAAAATCTGGTCTACATACATTGGTGTATGCATGCACACATGCATAAACACATATGCATACATTTCTATAACTCTAAATGTGTACTAACATTTGTAACTTATCATGTATTAGTGCATGTTTAACTAAAAATTTGATTTTAATAGTGGGCTTGCTACACGGGCTCTTTACTAATTTATTTATTTAATTATTTAGTGGGCTTCTCTCCTAATGGGCTAAATTTTAGCTTATAGGTCCATGGATCAAAGGAAGGCTAAATAAAATTTATGCATGCTAAAATTTGTAAATGAGAATAAAAATTTTGTACGTGCATCATACGTGCAAAAATAAAAAAAAATTCATTTTAATCAAAGTAGGGGGAAATGAATTTCCATTTTATAAAACGAGTTCGAACACGTAAAATAAATAGTCAATACACATAGAAATATCACACTTAGTGATGAAAAAATACGCAATTGATACGTGCATTGAAAATACATAAAAGCACGTAAAAATACAAAGATTGAAATATTATATTTTTTTGACTCAAAATAGGGTAGAATCAATATGAGAAATGCATAAATAGTCGGCAATCAAAATGTGTAGTGAAAACACGTTACAAAATACACGTGCGTAACACACAAGGGTAAAATTATCATTTCCAATTTTGCGGGGTGTTACAGTCATGATGGCCGATAGCAAGTAAAAAATTGAGAGACTCAATGAAAGTAATTTCACGCTGTCAGAAAGATCTAGATGGTCCGTTGTTTGATAAGAAGCTACAAGGTGCACACAAGGATGAGAATATCTTAGTGACACAGAATTATTTGGATTAGAAGACGCTTGAACAGATTCAGTTAGCACTGAGTAGGAAAGCGTTTTTCATATATCGAAGGCAAAGACCACGAAAGAGGCTATGGAGATTTTCATGAATATGTATAAGCAACCGTCGACATCGAATCAAATTCTTCAGAAGAAATTGGTTAACATGAATTTGGGAGAAAAGGGTTCAATAGTGGAACATGTGAACAATTACTGTATGGTATACAACAAGAAGGAAACTACAAGATTGAAGTTTTAAGAAAGAGAACAGACATTGTTACTTCTGTCTACTTTACCCGACATTTATGGTACGATGTAAAAAACTATTACAGGGACTATGATAGATCTAATGACTCTGCATGATGTTATGAGCATTATGAACAAAGAGATGAAAAGGACGAGAAACAGAGAGTTTTCATTATCTTCTAGCTATCCTGCACTTTCAGTTGAGAGCCGTAGGAGATCAAAGGGAATTCAAGGAAGAAAGAATCAGAGTAGTAAGACTGATAGTGGGTCTGAAGACAACAATGATGGTGGTGGACCTGAGTGTTGGTATTGCCAAAAATAGGCTCACATGATGTGTAGTAGTACGGCTCTTATGTAGAAGAAGCAAGAACAGTCAGTCGAAGCCAAAGTGGTGACCAAGGATACAACTGATGACTGCTTATGTTTGTCAGCGAGGGCGGAGTTGGACACGCGAGGTTGGTGCATTGATTTAGATGCGTCTTTTCAATGCACTTCGAGAGAGGGAGGTGTTTGAGGACTACAGAGATTCTTTCAGGGATGTGACTGTGGATAACGGTTAGCGGTATCCTGTGATTGGAACTGGAACTGTTCACGTGAAAGCTGGTGATAGAATAGAGATTGTCTTGTGCTAGACGAGACATGTCCCAAACTTGAGAGAAAATCTTATTTCAACATGAAGGTTAGACAAAGAGGGTTTGTCAACTACATTTGGTAGTGAAAAGTGGTGTATAAATACAGGTTTAGAAGTTTTGGCAAGAGAGAAACACGAGGGATTGTTGTATTTTCTATGGTGTCTTTCTACTGTAGTTGACTCTCAGCTAGATACCAAACGTATATTATGTGGGGTACGACCAAGATTTAAGAGTTGTGGGGCAAATGCAGAGGTGGCACATTTAGTGGGAGTTTATGTAGCGCCCCGAATTTCCAATAAATAAAAATTAGAATTAAGTGGCACAATTTCCAGAATCAACTTCAATGTAATCCAAACACAGTATCAAATACATGGAAAAATTAAAACTTTTTTATTACATCAGTTCTTTCTTAAATTTGAACAACGGAAAAATTAAATACGTTTATTACAATACAACCCAACACTTAACTTTAATCATCTCAAATCCAAGCTTTCACTTTACTTAGGCAACTCGCTTGCAAATCCTGCAAAATAAACTGAAGAGTGGGCACGTCAGTTGAAGACAACTGACGCAATACTATAGTAATATCAACCATCCAAATTCTCACAATCACAAATTTGCCACATAAAATGAAATGAAATAATGATGAAATATTCAATAAACAACAAGTGGAACTATACTAAGTGTGTGTAAAAAAAAACAAAGGAGAAATGCAATAAAATAATGTTCAAGAAAACACAATGCACACGATGATTTCTAATACATACTTGTTGGATTCTATGAATCCCATTCTACATAGGTCCAGTACAAGCCCTTATCGTTCTCCGCTTTGTAGGGTTCAATCCCTCGTTATGCAACCTACTACCATGACTACTACGAGTGTAACCCCTGTGTTCCTTTTCTTATATTTTCGTATGTATTTATTTTTTCTGAGTATTTGTTCTATTGGATTCTTCGTTTCTTTCTGAACCATGTAACTGTTTTTTCGTTCTCAATAAAATCCATCTATTTTGTCGTCGATTCAGTTCTGTGATTTTCATTCTTTTTTATTCAAATTCTTCTGTCATTTAGTAATCTCCAGTTGAATTGTTTAAATCTAAATTGATTTATTTCATGGTCTAATTAATTATCATTTGCTTCCTACCCTGTTGGATCCAATTCTACCCCAAAACCCTATACTTATCTCCCTATTGGATTTTAAACCCAATAACCTGTTTACCCCTTAACCCTAATTCATCTCCTATTTAAACCTTGTTAAACTCCTTAACCCTAATCCTATCATTAAACCCTAATTACCTTGATAATCCCGCCGCCTAACCTCAGATCTCCTATTCACTCATCTTCATCCTCTGGCTGCCCCCGCTCCGATCCTCCTCGTTGTCGCTCCATCTGCTCGATCACCGCCACTCCACCTGCACCCAAGCCTGCCTCCAACTCCCCGGTCGACCATCGTCTTCGTCACTTCCGAACCCACCTCGCTCCCGAAACCTATTACCTTCTCGACCCACTACCTTCTCCTCTCTGTCGACACCCTTCCCCGAGCAACCCTGCACCCCACCATCAAGCCACCAGCACCCCATGTAACGCCCCGATTTCAAGTAATTGGGAAACCGTGACATAAGCCAGAATCTTTTCTTCAATTAGTCACTATACACAAAAAAAGGAAAATTTAAAACTTTTTATTCAACACAAAATGTATTACAAGTCTGAATGTTATATAACTGCAATACATTACAACAGTGGTACAATAATACCTTTACAATCTCAAGTATTACAACTTTCAACAATTTACATCAGAGTACAATGAATGAAGAACAACACTTGGTAATTCCCACTAGGGTACTTTCCAACAAATAGATAATCGACATAAATATTACAGTGGAACTTAAATGACATTGACTCCTCGCTTTCCTTGCCTTGAGTCCTCCTGAATCTCGCACCTATACTTCTGCGATCCAGTACCTATTGAAGTGGGGACGTCAATATTCACTGATGCTTTAAGGCTGATAACTAGCAGCAAATCTCCCAAAACAAACATACAACCATGGCAAATGTGTCAGTGTAATTTTAAGTGTTCATGAGTGCTATGACTAGAATCTAATGCAATATCAACTAAGGCTAGGATGCTCCTATTCTAATGTAAGCAAGTTTCTGGAACAATATGCAGCCCATACTACATATGCCCCATCTGAAGCCGTTTCTTCAAATATAGGGATTTGAACCCGCGCCATGTATTCTACTTTGGTACCCATCTTGTTCTTGACATAATACTACATGACTGGCGAAGTTGCAGGTACGGTCTAGTTTCGTTACTGCAGTCAATAGTGGTTTCCTTGTTTGCCACTATTGCCCAGTCGCACCGGACCCCACTCAAAAGTCAACACGAACTACAAGATACTTTTCAACCTTCTTCGTGCCCTCAACTGGTCATGAGACGGCATATAACCTGACGGAATTGTATGGTCTATTTCCCTAGGAAACCCTCTCGTTCTTATCATGACACATTTAGGAATTAACAATCAAGATACGAAACCCGTGCTCCCAACTTGTCATTAAAAAGCACCGCCCGTATCCCTTTGACAGGAGAATACATCCCAATAACATCACCTAGTGTCAACCTATAGGAGAGGTTGGATTATAGGGTATCACCCCTAACACCAACTCTGGTTAAGTAACTGTTACTACCCTAACGATGTCACTAACCCTAACCAAATAAGCGAGACATACCACTGTGCTTCCAACTAGACATGAAAAAGCACCGTATGTATCCCTCTTCTAACCAAACAAGCGAGACATTGCACTGTGCTTCCAACTCGGCATGAAAAAGCACTGTACGTGTCCCTCTTCTAACCAAACAAGCGAGACACGGCACTGTGCTTCCAACTCGGCATGAAAAAGCACCGTACGTGTCCCTCTTCTAGACAGGACCGGCCCGGAGATCCGGGTTGCCCTAGCCGAACACATATTTTGTTGCCCTTTAGTAAAAAAAAATTTAATACTAACAACAAAAGGTAAAAGTAAAGCAAATAAAATAAATTTACGCAAAGCCATAAAAAGCATCAAATGTACACTATGCCATGGAAAGCAATTTATGCAAAAATATTTCCTGATTTAAAATAAAAATCAATCTAGGAATAGAAAATCTACTTACCACAATGTTACAGCAATGACAGTATATTCCAGAATCTTTTATATACCCATCGCATAGTTTCTGTCAATAAAATAAACTTGTTAGTGAAAAAGAAGAAACATATAATGGTAAACTTAAGCAATAAAAACAGTAATTAATTAATAAATACTGTGCCTCGAACATAATACCTATTTTGGCTCCCTCAAGTAAAATGTAATCCATGAACACTAACTTGTGGAGGCTCAGATCCCTTCACAAATGACAATTCAGAAAATTAAGTTTAAGTTGAAGTACAAGATTTGTAGAAATTAATGCATATTAATTAAATATACCCACTTTTTCTGTGAAGATGTCCTCTTATATAGGCCAGCACAAGTGTACCGACAAATCATTCTAAAATATGTTAAGTATGTTGTAAGGACTTATCTTTATGTTTCAAGAATTTATCTTTGATAAAAGCATGATTACATTGTTTTTTAAATCTTGAACTACAACATAAAGTCAAACAAAATTTGATTACATTTGCAAAATCAAAATTACATCGGATTACAATTTGGTTCAAAGAAATATGCTTCTCCTTGCATTTCGTGAAGCAAATTCTTCAATTAAGTCATCATACTTGAGTTTCTCCAAAATTCATTCTCGATTGAGATCATAGCCAATCCACTCAATCTTTCTTGTGACATGGTAGTCCGAAGGTAAGTTTTTATCAACTTTAACTTAGAAAAACTCCTCTCCGCCGAGGCAACTGTAACCGGCATAGTCAACAAAATTCGATAAGCAAACCATGCACTTTGAAAACCACCTTCATCCCAATAAGATCTTATAAAGTTAAGGATGTCAATTGATTTGATCATCTCCTTTGGCAATATTTTTTTCAACTCTCTAAGATCTTGAAATAATTCTTTCCCATAAATATCACATTGTTGGTCATGTTCCAAGAAGCTTTGTAGTTTAGTGCAGTGCTCCCTTAATTTCTCTTCACTAACACTTACAAACTTCGCATTAAATAAAAATCCAAAGATTTCTTCATAGAGCTCAAATTGTTTAAACCGATCATTTAATGATGTAAGAGCTTGATCTATGATGTAGATGAAGTATGTAACTCTAAAATTATCCTCCGGTGATTGGCTTCCTTCGGCATTCGCTTCCATATCCTCATCAAAGTGCTTCTTTCTACGAACAATTCTTTTCATTGGAAAGACCGGATCAATGCCAACATCATTCATCATTAGCAAGTTCCTTCGCTTCTTTCATCAAGTCTTCAAAACCATCATCTCTAAACTTTTCAAAGAAAATAATGAGTTCCTTTTGAATAGTAATTGCATCCTCTAAATTCATCTCTTCTTGTTGAAGTATTTTGCTAACACGATTAACTCTGTCTAAGATTTTATACCAAACACATAAACTAATCAAGAACTCAAAATCCTCTAAAGCATTTTTGCACAAACCTTTAGCTTCCGCCATCACAACATCCTCTTTAGAAGTATTGGCGATTTGAATTAAGGCATCTCTCAATTCCGGTGCTTGATTTCTTATTGCTCGAACACTTTCAATGTGACTTTCCCAACGAGTTACGGATAATGCTTTTGGTGTCAAACTCGTCATGTTCATCAAGAAATCCATCTCTGTCTTCAACACTAGTGCCAATAGCTTCTCCAACTTGACTCGAATGTAGAGATTTTTGAGATTTTGCATCAAATATTTTAGAAATTGAGCCCACCAGTGATTGTGCAATTACATCTTTGCATTGCTTGACCCTCCTATTATGAGATCCGGAATTTTGTTTCCGAAACCTCACTCGGTTCTTGTCATTTTCATCCTTAGTCATTGTACCTATAGGATATCGCAATAAGAATTAAACCTCACTCGGTTCTTGTCATTTTGAAAAACTTGAATAGTGTATTAAATAAAGTAATATCCCTAAAACAAGTAAATAATAGTGTAGTAAGATCATTAATATTCCTAAAACTTGAGTAGTGTAGTATGATAATTATTTCTTACTGCATGAAAACAAGTGAGGAGGGTATTCGGAAAATCCTAATGGTTCTTCCTTACATGTGTATTATAATCTCCATTGTATGATCTCTCTACTTTTCTTCTCTACTTGGATGCTATGTCAACAAGTCTATTGTAGTAGGGTACTTTAGTGTGATTTCTGTTATTTTACTAGGTAAATGAAAGGAAAAAAAATTTATATGCAATATTGATAACACCAATATATATCCATAACTCACTGCACGACAGTATATATCCATAACTCAATATAGAGGGAGAAAAAAAAATGAATGGAAGAATATGAGCTATGGCTTTTTATATAAATATTATAAATATTGTCCACATTCAATTCATTAAAGATGAGGAGGGGCTTCTATACAATATAATAGACCTCACACTGGCAATTAGCCACATCTTAGTTTTTAAAACTTGGTAGTGATTATATCACAAAAATAAGGGAAAGTACAAAGAATGATGGCCTACTTGATCACCCAACCTAATTGTCAATAGGCTTCAATTGATAAAGAAGTTGAAGACCCATCTTCTTCATCCTTCAAGTCTTCAACTTACTGCTAGAAGGAAATATAGCCTAAATTTTGGCCTGCTTTGTAATTTAATTAATTTGGCTTTCTTGCTTATATCTTGCGTCTAATTTGAGCCACATGATACCTACATTTGTGATCTCCATTTCGTAAGTACATTTTGATGAATCTTACAATCAGCACTAACATACACGGGTCACAATTTCACAAACAGTCATAGGCCATACCATACACCATAGTTTATCAGATATTTCATTAGTATCACAAGAAAAAAATCTCAATTTAATATGTTATAACATCTTGGCATCAACCAAAATTTCAAACCATGATTTCGACATCTTACCCTATACTTGATATATAATTACAAATTTTGGGGGTTTGTAGTCAATCTTGGATATAATGAAGAATCTCCTAAATCCTAATCCATGTCATGTCACATCTTAAGACAAAATCTCCATTGTGAGATATTGGTGCATCTACTTATGCAACCAAAGTAAGAGGAATCACTTACAGATACTGAAGCAAATATAGATTCAATGATCTTCTCCGAATGTGTGGTTGATTATCAGGTTGTCCAGATCTATCTTCAATTAAAAGTTTTCCCTTTCAAAAGATCGAATCCAATAGCCTACGATCAGAGGAGCTGAGGAGGACCAGAGGAGCGGTGGTCCGGTGGAGCCGTCAGCCGTGGAGGAAGTAGCCAGTAGGATTTCGCCGTTTCGGAACGGGGTTGGGATTTGGGAAAAAGAGAAAGAAAAGATAAGAGGGGAAATTGGGTTCTGGAAGATGAAGAGAAAGAGATAGAAAGTTTTTGTTAAAAAAAAATTAAACTTTACACATAGGTCCTTATTAAAACAAAATTTACTATATAAGTATATATATTGAAATTTTTTTAAAATTTTGTTGCCCCTTCAAAAGGGGGTTGCCCAAGCCCATTGGTTTGTTGGGCTTGGGCCTGGGCCGGGCCTGCTTCTAGAGAGTGCAACAATTAACCTGTCTTAACCTAGACTTCACAAGATCTCATCGGATCCACTCATAGCCTACAATACCTACACACGAGTCAAATAAGCTACGTATAAGACCAACCGTTACATACGGCCCAGGTGAGCCACGTATGAGACAACTACATACAACGACCACACTAGAATCAACCTAGAAGCAACAACACGCGCTTGCTAGCAAAGTTGATCTTCTATAATTAGAAGTAACAGAAGAATCTACTAACAGTCTAAAATAGGCATTCTACCAATGAGAAGCCCCGCGACCTAAAACCTTTTTTTTTTTGACCTAATCAATTATTAGTGACCTTCCCATCCCTTATTACCCATAAGGATGAGGAATGTCCCCATGATACGGTCCAATTTCAATTAGAACCTCACACAACTAGAATCCACGGTTTCCTTTCCCTAATTGAACTAGAACTACATGCAACTAGATTCTTGGGTTCTCACTCAAGTTTGAGCTAGAATCACCTAGAAGCTAGGTGCATGGGTTCATGGTTCTCTTTTAATCTTTCACTACCATACTACTATATACAATTCAAGTACGGTTTCTTTTATCTAGGAAGCTACAATATACCATTCAAGCATGCATGGCTCTTGAATCTAGAACGACTAAGCAATCTCAACATAGGTTCCTTCTAGGGGATTGGCTAGAACGACCTCACAACTTAATATTGCAACTACAACATGATTGGATCTCCACTAACGCTACAACCACAACATGATAGTTCTTTACTAACACTATAACTACAATGTGATAGTTAATACTACAACTACAACATGATTATCTACCATGACTTCATACATGAATGTTCACTACTATTTTTAAGCATGGACTTTACTGACACTTAAGCATGAATGTATACTATCTCTTAAACATGGATTCTTACTACACTTAAGCATGAATGTCTACTACCTTAAGCATGTATATCTACTACCCACTTTAAGCATGGATCTTCACTACTTAAGCATGGATAGTCACTACAACTCAAGCATGGATACAACTTAAGTAGAAAGCTACTATAAGTTTAAAGCATGAATAACAACTAGATTTAAGTATGGATATCTCGTACTACTTTAAGCTTGGTTAGTTGCTACAACTTACCCATGAGTATTAACAATTTAACATAGTATACAACAAAGCATGATTTTCGTTACTACTTTAATCTACAACAATTAGCATGGTATACAACCTTAAACATCATTCTACAACAATCTCAGGCATGGTAGGAAGTTACAACAATCTTAAGCATGACATACTACTTAGCATTCCTACAACAATCTTAGGCATTGTAGGTAATTTAAACATCAATCCTACATATTCCTAAGCATGGTATTCAACTTCAACATTAATCTACAACAATCTAAGCATGGTAGGTAATTTAAACATTAATCCTACAACAATCTTAGCATGGATATATACTTAGCATGAATCTACAACATTCCTAAGCATGGTATACTACTTAAGTATCAAGCTAAGCATGGTATACATTTTAAGCATGAACCTACAACATTCTAAACATGGTATACTACTTAAGTATCAACCTAAGCATGGTATATATTTTAAGCATAGATAAACATGAGTTCTCTACTACAATCCCTACAATATGCATACAACATAAGCATGAACTCACTACAACTTAGCATGAATGATTACTATGCTTAAGCATGGATTGTACTTTCCTACAACAATCTAAGTATGGATACTTATTTAAACATGGGAAAATTGCTACAACTAAGCATGGATAACTAGTACACCTAAACATGGATACTTACTTCAACCTAAGCATGGATACCTCCAACTACTTTAAACATGGATATTTACTTCAACCTAAGCATGGATACTACAATTTATCCTACAACAAAGTAAGCATGATTTACAACATAGCATGAGTTCCTACAACAATTTAGCAAGGTATCTACTACAACTCAAGTACTACAACTCAAGCATGAGTATCTACTACACTTTAAGCATGGATACCTACTACTAAGCATAGATCTTTATTAATGCTTAAGCATGGATGTTACTACAACTTAACATGAATGCTTACTATATAAGCATGGATATCTATTACTACTTTAAGCATGGATAAACTCAAGCATGAGTCTTTTCTAGCTATTATAAAGACTACTTCTCTTTATGAAAGCAAGTCTTAAATGTTACAACAATCTAAACATGGTGCATAACAAAAACATCAACCCATAATAATCTAGCATGGTGTACATACATAACATCAACCTATAACAATTCTAGCATGAATACAACATAGACATGGACTTCCTACAACATGGTAGACAATATAAACTTAGCTCTGCTACAACATGGTAGGCAACATAAACATAGTTTTCCTACAACATGGTAGATATTAATAACATGGACTTCCTACAACAATCTAAGCATGGTATATAAAATAAACATTAACCTTTACTTATATTTAAGCATAAACATCTACTACTACTTTACTTACACTTAAGCATAAACATCTACTAGTACTCTTCTTACACTTAAGCATAAACATTTATTACTACTTAAGCATGATCTTTACTAGCTAATACAAGACTTCTTATCTTTATGAATTACAAGTCCTAAAACATTACAAAAAGAATCCAACTTTATGAACTACAATACTACAAAAGTCTACTTTCTTTATAAATTACAAATCCTACATAACATTCCTTTCTTTAACCACTTAGTTCCTACATACAACAAGTTACGCTTTCAAAAGTTAGCAAGATTGATAATTAATCAAGTAGAGATCAATAAATAAATAAAGACTCATTTTTTATTGAGTTCTACAACCCCAAGGGTATGTAATAATTCTACTATGTGCTTATGCCAAAAGTCCTCTTTTGAGTTCTACATCCCAAATGGGTATGTACAAAAAATATTCAATGCATATGTCCAAGTCAAGTCCTACAACCCATAGATGGGTATGTATACAAATCACCATATGCTTATGTTCATTTAGTCCAATAACAACAACAAGAACAAAGTTACAACAATCCAAGAATCAAGCTTTATGTTCTTTATTAGGTTCCATCATCCTTTTATCCATACAAATCTTAGTTCCAATTTGTTTAACACAAAAACACACACAAAGCAACAACACAACCAACAAACCCACAAAAGAACCAAAAATAACACATAAGGAAAACAACATCAAACAAGGAGAATAAAAGAAATGGAGAGCCCCCACCTAAATTTTCCTTGAAGGAAGAACTAGCTTGCTACCCTTCTCCTTCCCCTTAGCTCCTAGGAAAACTCCTATGGAAACCTACAATGAAAACTCTCAAGTTAGAGGTTTGTTCTCTCTTTCTTTTCCTTTCTTTTTTTTGTTTTTGTAAAAAGAGACAAGATGTGAAGTGGGAGGGGGTATTTATAGGATGAAGGAGAGGGTGGAGAGTTCAAAATGCACCAAGGCATTTTGCAAAATGCCCCTTGGGCAAGGTATGGCTGGCCTCACTAGGGATGGGCAAGGGTGAGGTGGAGGTATGGGTGTGAGGGTGAGGTGGAAGAGAGAGGGTTTTTAGACGAACAACTCCTAATTCTCTCATGCACACTTAATCCTAGGTTTAATCATTCCTTATAACTTAACCATCTAACTTAATTTGTCATGACAAAGAGAAATATTTTGTCCAAAAATACACACCACATAATTTGTATAATGTACTAATTTGCTACAACACACATATGTATGTATATATGTGTATAACGAAAATCTTCGCATAATCCGTATAAAAATAATTTAATTTCGAAAATAATAATAAAATAAATTTTATTATCAATTCGGAAGATCACGGTGCCAATTTGATACAATACGGGTGTATACAGACTGGTACATGTGTACAGATAATGTTTATGAACAAAACTGGGTGTCATCCACCACAAATTTTCATTCTGAAATTTAAAACAAAATAATAATAAAATAATAATTTATACAATGTAATATCTGTCCGGGATATTACACCCCAGCATCTCCCTCGCCCATTCACCACGCCTTCAACCTCCGCCCAAGCCCTCGTCGACGCTCCCCTATCTTCTTCTATTTTCCTTCCGAAAACAGAGCCTCCGTCTTCCTCCTCGAGCGCTCGCCGTACAGACCACCGCCGTCACCCTCAGTCGACCTTCGCCCTGTCCTCGCCACCGCGAACTAGTCGTTGTCGACCAGTACCCACAGTCGCTGTCCTGCCCCCGTGCACTATTGTGTCGCCGTTGCTCTCTCCCTCCCCCTCTCCCTTGTTGTTTGTTATTTTGAAGAGAGAGGGGATTCGCCCCTGCTATTGCTATTGTGTCTTTGCATGTGTAACGCACGTGCTTTCGGGATTGTACGTGTGTTCGTCGCCCGGGATCCAAATCCTGTTATTCAGATATTATTAGAATCGTCATCTCTCTGGCAAGTAACTTGTGTACTATTTTGTTGTATATCTATATAATAAATTACAAAGAAAGCTATCAAGTGGCTCACAATCAATCCCCCCCAAAATCAAAGGCCCATATCAAACCTTACAAAACACATTTTCCCTCCAAAATTTCAAATCCCAAAACCAAATTTTTCCCCCTAAAAAACTTATTACTTTATTACTATCTCTCTCCTCTCTTTACTTTTTCATATTTCTCTCTTTCTCTCTCTCTCTCTATCTCTCTCTCCCATTCTTTCTTTATTTACTTAGAAATTTTGATTTTAAGATTTCGGTTTTGTAAAATTTTAGAATTTTTAACAACAAATATCTCTTCAACAGTTAAATTTCATTATTTTCCACACTTAAAATTATAAGAAGTTAGATTTTATACCCCATTTATAATTATTTTTCAATATAGACTTTTATTTATAATTAATTATTGTTATACTATTCAAACTTGAGCTACATAATTATTGTTTTACTGTTTACATGGCTTTTCGTATTTTGTATCGTTCCGAAGACGTGCCGTAGGCACGTGCCCACGGGTAAATCTAGTACAAGTACAAAATACCGCATGTTGTTTCACTCTTATTTTTGTGTTTGTTCTCATGATGATCCCTTGATAAATCTTGATCTCGTTTGTTTCATCCATTCGTAGTCATGATCCATCATAACAAATTGTCACACACACTACATGAAAATAAATTAGTTCTAGTTAGACTCTTGATACATGTATATATATTCTTCGTGATCTTTTGTTGCATGATTGATGTGCTAGATGTATTATCTCGTTGTAGACTTGTTATTACTCATACCATATTGATTTGAATATCTAATATATCATGTTTTACATCATACCCTAATTTGGATCTATTGTAGATGAGTTGTTTGATAAAATGCATAAAAGGATTTCTTTTTGCTGCTGCCCTGATTTAGTACAATAATTTAGGCCCTGTTAAGGTCAGTAAAATAAATTATTTTGTGAATATGAATCGTAGGCCTCGATGTGTATTTTTCAAAACTTTCGACGGATCTCAATTTCGGTTTTTGATGTGTGAGTTATCGCTGTTTTACTGCAACTGTGTCGTAATTTCCAGATTCTGAATTATGAGATCGTTACATGATCTATTATTTTAAAACTGATGTTAGAAGTAAAATTTGAACATAATATTTTCTGAGTTTGACTAAACATGATTGGATCAAACCCTAATTTTTGTAGATTTGTTGAATGACTTTCCTAACTTATTTCATGCTTGTGAAACTAATCATATAATTGTCAAACTGCATGCTGTCCAAGGAAGAACTCTATTTTCAACCTGATTCTAGTCACCTTTGATTAAAACTTTGTGAACATGAAATATAGCATGGTGTGTCTATTTTACAACCCTTTTGATGGATTTGAATTCCGAGTTGTATTTTGTGATTTATCACTGTTTTAATACTGCTATGTCTAAAATTTCAGATTCATAAATTTGCTGCATCATTCTGTTTTCCAAATTAATTTGACTATGCTATCTGTAATGGAATTTTATGAAATTTTATATGCTGTTACTAGATATGATAGGGAATCTTCAGATTTTTCCTAGATTTAATTATGATATTTTTATGCCTTTTTCATGCTTATAAAAAAAAATTTTGCAATTTCTGGCTGAACATGAATTTTGTATAAAACACTGTCTTGAGCCATGTTTCTGTAGTTGTTATATGACTTGTGTATATGCTCTAGATTTGGGTGAGAGACTAGTTTCTAGAATTTCTGATGGATCCAGATTTGCATTCCTGTGGCAACGAGAATCTCAGATTTGGTGCAGTAGTGTCTTGTTGTCCATAATTGAAAGTCTCGTTATCCTAGTCTATTATGAGTTGTTTGTCACCCATGCATGCTTCTGTCCGACCTGAATTGGACTCTTGTTCTTTATATGCTTTTCTTTCCCTGTTTGTGCATGTATATGCATGTTTTAATAATAATAATAAATAACAAGTCGGGGTTTAAGGGAAAGACTTTAGTAGTGAACAATATACGGGCTCATGTTTCCTACTTGATTATTGATTCATGAACCTGTTATATTACTGATTCATGGACCTGTTATATTACTATTGATTCATGAACCTGTTATACTATTGATTCATGAACCTGTTATATTACTATTGATTCATGAACCTATTATACTATTGATTCATATACCTGTTATACTATTATTCGATTCATGAATCTGTCATACTATTATTCAATTCATGAACCTGGTATATTACTATTGATTCATGAACCTGTTATACTACTGATTCATGAACCTGTTATACTATTATTCGATTCATGAACCTGTTATACTATTATTCGATTAATGAACCTGTCATACTATTATTCGATTCATGAACCTGTTATATTGGTAATGATTCATGAATCTGTTAGACTACTACCTGATTCATGAACCTGTTATCTCTTATATGATGCCTGAGTACATGGCCCTATAGAAATCCATCACTAAATCTAAACGTAACTTGCATGTATGTAGCAACCATGTGGTAAATAAATGGGACGCATGAAGTGATACCTAAATAAGATTAAATACAAGACTTGAGAATAACATGATCACTTACACGTTCATGTTTACCTGCTTGCATGCCACCTGACACCTATTATATGTTTACCTGCTTGCATGCTACTTGACACCTGTTACATGTTACCTGTACCCTGTTATCTGCTCATGTCACTTGATTCTGTTCTTGATTAAGAGTTAGTCGCTCTAGTTTGCTGTCACATTCCTCCCATGTTTATTTCAGTACTTGCTTCTTGTTGCTACTCTGTATTTTGTTTATCTGTTTTTCGTACTTGTTGCCTGCACTACATGTGGCCCGTAACTTGCAATGATGGGCATGTTGTTTCCTATTTTCCTTTTCCTGCAAATTTTCAAATTTGCAGATTTTGGTGACCAGCTTCCCGAAAGAGTAAGTGACCAAGTGTTCTAGGCTTAGCTAAAGTTCCTGCTTGAGTTTATTTCTTGCTTTGAATAAATTGTATTCATTTTCTACCTGGATCTTGTATTGGGCATTTTGTCTCAGAACTTATTACTTGTTGTTTCCAGATCTAGTTTATTTGAGATTAAATTTTTTTTTCAAGTAAATTCTGTTGATTTAGAAATTTATTTATGCATACGTGGTTGATTATTTCCTCTCTATTCTTGTTTATTCCTGTGTATTGTTGTAAAGATCCTTACATCTCATGAATGGTGAAAACCATTCGCTGGACTTTTGTTGCGTATCCGTATTTCTTTTTGGGAAGCAGAGCATGACAATGAGATTTATACATTTTTCAGGTATTGGCTCTCGCCCTTGAAATACTGGAGACCAATCCCACTCCGTGGATCATTTTGTGGCCTATTTCATCCATCATCCCCGAATAATGGGAACTGTCTCACTCCGCAGGTCATTCCGGAGCCCTCATTGCACAAATATCCCTTGAGCGTCCCTTTCGTCCCAGAATACTGGAGATCAATCCCACTCTGTGGATCATTCTGTGTCCTATTTCATCCATCGTCCGGAATACTGGGGACTATCACATTCTGCAGATCATCCTGGAGTCCATAACTCACATTTGCTCTTGTTTCATCACATCACCATCTAGTGCCTGTCCTTATGCATACATATAAGTAACCTGAGCCACCTAAAGCTAGCTCCACCTTACCGGACTTAAACCCACAAAATTAGGAACACTAGCCCTTCCTGACCAATTTCCATAATCAATTTATTCACTGCCAGTAATTCTGGGTCCTGCTCAACCTCTAGTGCTCGCAACACAAAAGTCCTCAACTAACTTACTGGGGTCCACAACATAACTCTAAATCTCAAATCAACCCAACTTGGTTCAATAATACAAAATATTCTTTCATATATGGAAACAAATTCAACTTACGAAAATTCTTTAAACTCATCCTTTTGAATCTCACTTTCCATTCATTCGTAAAGCTCAATTAATTCAACTAAAAATTCATTCAATCTCAACTGAAACAAATCTCTTAAATATATGCGATATCATTTCCAAAATCTGAAATTTTATAGTTTCCAAAATCTGAAATTTACACCTCTTTAAAACTGAAAATAACTCTTAAAATTCTGAAATAATTATCCTTCAAAACTGAAGCATATAACCCTTCAAAACTGAGAATTTCATCTACAAAAAAATAGATTTGATTCCCCCAATCCGTTACTTGAATATATCGAAAATTGAAACTAGATTTTCATCAAAATCTGAAACTTATATGATTTTGTTCTTCAAAATAGTACACTGCAAAATCAATATTAAATTCTAGAAAAATTAATTCAAATCCAGCACATATCAAAGAACTCACCATAAAATTTTGGAATCAAACAAATTAATTTAAAGGGTTTATATTCAACAAATTCTGAAAACTATCATTTATCCAAAATCTGAAAGTTATACCTTCTTATCCTTAAGAACAGTCCATACAAAAATGAATATTAAATTCAGGAAAATTTAATTTAAATCCAACACATATCAAAGAACTCACCAAAAAAATCTGGACTTAAACAAATTAATTTAAAGGGTTTATATTCAACAAATTCTGAAAACTATCTCTTATGCAAAAAATCTGAAACTTGCCTCTTTTTGAATTTGAAAAATACCTCTTTAGAACTCAAAGTTTTCATCTCTAGAAACTGAAATAAATAGCCCCTCAAAACTGAGAATTTAATCTCCCAAAAACATAAATTTATTTCCTTCAAAACATTGTTTGAACATATCAAAAACCTGGAACTAGATTCAACAAAAATCTGAAATTTAACAATTTCGAAACTCAACCAAAACTTGATCGAATCTCAGATAAATATTAGATTAAATACATACATATGCACTACTATATGTGTACACTAGTATCCTCAATCCCTAGCACACTATCCCCATACAAAACTCCTCAAAAACTGAGCCCAAACACCCAACCCGAGAGCCAAACAAACGACAGCCAGGGTTTGCATAGTGCTCGGGTTGGCACAACCCCGGCGCTGTGTTGACCTAACCTTCGAGCAACCCTGAGGTTGGGGTTTAACCAAGAAAACCCTAACCCTAGGTTCCCATAATTTCAACGTGTATTTTTATGATGATTTTGATTCATATTTGGTGTATAAAAATTCAAAATTTCAACCCATTATAAGTTCATATAAAAACAGCGAATAATTTATCAAAATTTCATCTTTTAATTATTCAAACATGTTCTTTAATCTTATATATACATCTACACATCTACAATAACATATAGGTTCATCAGATCTAATTCTATAAACAAAAATTTGATCTTTCATGCATAGAAAACTTCCATCCAAGAGCAACTTATTTTTGATCATATGAATATTTAGATTGTATGACAACTCTAATTATCCACAATAATACATGGGTTTATAAAAATAAAAATTTCCACATATAAAATATGATCTTTCATGCATCAAATATTCATTATACAAAAGAGAATCAATATAAGAGTATCATGCCATCAAGATTTAATTTTTATCATATTAATAGACAATTTTTATCTAACAATCCATCTCTACAATCATCTCATCAACCAAACATCATGTTCATGAATATAATCATAATCTCACAAAATCTAAACCTTAGCATGATTATATATTTTTCATGAGAAATAGAAAAAAAATACATCAAGAGAGTTGGAAGATTACCCACCTCAAAGAAGACCAATTGAAAGAAAATAACAGTTTGTAAAAAAAAAGCTCATTCTCCTCATCTTCCTTGCGAAAATTGAGAGATTCAAGCCTCCAAACTCCAAGAAATAATAAAGAGATATTTTTTTTTTGTTCACAACAGTGGAGGATGGCTGTTGTTGCTGCTATTATAGGCCGAGATGATTTCTGGGATATTTACGAAGATTTTACAAAAAACCCCTTGAGAAAAATATTTTTTTACATGACTAGGTCTTTCCAAATCAATTAGTTAGGTCAAACCAAATCAATTAGAGTAAGAATATAACCCCACTAACTCCTCCAACCTAGTCGACCTTCACTGCAGCCCAGAAATTTCAATTTTCCAAAATTTACCTCTGAGTGGCAATTTTACAAAAAAACCTCTTCACTTTGAAATATTTGCAAATATGCCATAAATTATTCATAAAAATCCCAAAACTTTAGAATTACTATCTACTAATAAAGATTAGATTTTCTAAACAATTTTCTGACCAAGAAAAATATTTGCAATAAAGTCCCCAACAATCCCAAAATTGTATAAATATATATACTCAATAAAATCAAATCAAATCAAATTAGAGGGAAAAAAATCTCCCCCCCCCCCCATCCAATCTCTCTCTCCTATCAAAACCGTCCTACCAAAATAGCCCAACCAAATTTTGAATTCGAATTTACCTCCAAACGACATTTTGTACAAAAACTCTTTTCTTTCAAAGTATTGACAAAAATTTATTTAGAAAAATCCCAAAATTTAGAATATACTCGATTATAAATAGGAGAACTTATTCAGAAATTCAAAAGTGAAAATTTGCACTTCAAAAATATTTGCACGTGTAAAAATGTCAATTTTACAAAAATTCAAAATAATTATATAAATTGATTTTAAAATTATTTATTAATTCAAAATATTGTATTAAAAATTATGGGGCATTATAGTTTATGGCTATGGTGAGAAGGATCCTAGAAGAGAGCAAGACGTTGCTGCGGTGAGAGTTCTTTGTAATATGCAAGAAACTTTGAATTGCGCTTGTGATGTTGAGAGAATTGGTATCAATATGCAGGTGATGTCGATGAGTGTTACTGAGTTGATCACATTGAGTCTATAAGTGATGTTTGCAGTCCGCGAATATTGTGGAGGTGCGAGTGCAGAGGGTGCCTTGACCTTGAGAGGTTTTGAACAATGTCCAGCGTTAGTGGAGATTCTGCGAATTAGGGAGTCTTGTGATACGGGATTTGACACGATGGAAAAGGAGAAGTGTTTTTCTGTTATTCATGCCCTAATAGATAGATGGTGGGGTACGCCCTTCATGAGTTTATGAAGGGTGTTGGTGCCCTCCACGTAGTGGAGGGGCGTATGGTGCTCTTCATGAGTGAGGGGTACTCGGTCTTTTAGAAGGAGTGGGAGACTGGTAGAGATAATAAGAGAAAAAAGATACAATTATTTTAGAGATTATGTATTTGTTCCAAGTGGAATCAAACACACAAGAACACAAGCACAAAAATCTTGAAGGTTTGGAAGAAGAATAGAAGACACGAAGAAGCAACATCAAGAGAAGCAGCATCACAACAGCAACTAGCAGCAAGCAAAGTATCAGCAGTCGATCGAGACCTATGGAAGTCGACTGCTGGGAAATTGTTGTCGACTGTCACTGCACAAAGTCTCTGGTTTGGCGAGTCTAATTGCAATCGACCGCATTGGGCGTTGGCTGATTAATTGAGTTGCGGGTTTGGATCCAATTGGGTTGTATTTGCGTTTATCTTTTATGGTTTACTTGGGAGATATAATTATACATGTAAACTCTAGAGTTTATGTGTACCGTAAGATAACTCCAAGAGATTTTTTGTGCTAAGAGCTACCAAATGTGAAAGAGATATTAGAGACAGATCTCTTTGTATATTTGTATTTCTTGAGTAATAAGAAATATTGATTATCTCTGCATAGCATTGTATTCCTTTGTTTGTGGTGGAACCTTGTTATTGGTTCATCTAGGTCTTGGGGGAGTTCTAGGGCATTACAGAGCATGCCAATGGGGTCGACATAGATGTCATACTGCGAAAAGATTCCAGGAAAAAAAATCTTAGATTGAGTTTTTCCAAATATTTTTAAATAAACAGACAAGTTCACCTCACCTGATGAAAGCCAGGGTGCTTGGTCTATGAAACCCTCAGCTCGGCTATGCCCGCATGGATATGATCATCGCTACCATAGAGGTGAGCATATCGCCTCATACATCCGTCCAGCTCCACTGCAAGTGGATAACATATTGCAAAGCCACCCCCACCGTAGGCATACTATACGAAAACAAGTTTTGTATGTGACTTTCCAAATTGCTTCCTATGTAGTAGTGATGTTGATGGTTAAACTGCTGAAGCATCGTCTTCACATTCTTTGTCATAAAAACTGCGTCGCCGTCCCCATTATGAACCACAACACATTTTTTGGTTTGAGTATGAGCATACCAGAGACAATGTGGGAGAGACGTGGGGCGGAGCGACTTCTTCGCAATGCTTGTAAGGGAATTTGGATGTGTCGCTGGAGATCATGATCTCAGGTAGGCATTCACTGCGGTACCTGCTGACCTATTATTTTCATTAACAAGAAATAACGAAATGTTTTAAATTATATTTTAAACTACCATGATAAGTTTTTTGTGGTAGGACCTATGAATTTTTTATGTAAAAGTATATATATATATAATTGGATTCGTGGGGTTTGAACTTTTTCGTTAAGCCAGAAACATGCCCTTATGGAGTCAGGGTACTCCATTGTTTGATTTATTCTTTCTTTCTATTCCAAAGATCAGAAGAAGCTTCAGTGC
The DNA here is from genome assembly GCA_017893485.1 of Hemerocallis citrina. Taxonomy (NCBI): domain Eukaryota; kingdom Viridiplantae; phylum Streptophyta; class Magnoliopsida; order Asparagales; family Asphodelaceae; genus Hemerocallis; species Hemerocallis citrina. Next base: position 77,333 of record JACEHZ010000245.1, read on the forward strand.
AAAAGACAATGTGATCGAGATTGATTTCTTCTTGCACTTTTTCTTCTTGCTCTTCTTCTTTTTGCTCTTGTTTTTCATCTTGTTCATCTTCATTTACTTCTTCATGAATTGGTTGTTGGAGAGATGAAACGAAATCGGTTTCTTCAGTTAAGGTTAGTGTTTTGTTTTGGAAGAGAATCGGATCGAGTGTGGAATGGGAGCAATCTTTGTTATTACATAATATGGATGATTCCCTCACAATCATATAACAACATAATACGGGTGATCCCCTTACAATCATATAATATAATACGGGTGATCCCCTTACAATCATTTGAACAGTTAAACATATAATGGTCTCCTAACTAGCATATCCATGACGGGTGACCCATTCATCGTCAACATAACCGGTCTCAGTACCTTTCACCGCATAGGGTGAAAGGTACCACCCACAATACAAAGCCAAATGACCCAATACCTACCACTTATATGCAGGGACTAGCCCCCTAGATACCAACAACATATCTCCCAATATATCTCGAGAACCATTATCAAACCTACCACCATGTAGGGTGTCGGTCCCTAACGACCACTCCTCAAGTCCAATGCTAAATAGCCCAAATCCCACCACCGTAGAGACCTCCAGTAAGATCATTGAGCATCACATTTCACCCCTACTCGACCATTCATGCCCTGAGGAACTTCTGCTCGTAGAACATTATCGTGAGTAATCGACAACCCTCAAACAAACAATATAATGCCCCTGCCCGAACAACATGAAATTGTGAACGGCTTAAAAAATTCAATAATAACACATTGTTAAACTTCACATGTATATATAGAGTTTCCCTTGTTGTATTTGAACTTTAAGATCAAAGAGCTTGAGATCATTGTATACCTTATTTGGACCCTCACATGTAGGTCACACCAAATAAGCTCGCCAAGATACCCATATGAGGGTACTCACATAAGTTTATAAATTCTCCCTCTTTTTGCTGAATCAATATATCACGATGTAATAGTTTTTTCCGCTGATCCGTCCTCACTCTTGAAGGTGTTCTCGGTGCAATTTCGAGATATAATTAATAGTAGCTTAATCTGCAGCACTAGAAGCGTTAAACCCCACCTAAAAACAAACCCTTACAACCTCCGGTGCAAGAGAAGTATATTAGACTGCACAGTCTGCATACAAGTGCTCTCTAAAAAACCTCTAGTGAACATTTTTGGACGAACAAATGGAAAGAACCACATTGATGAGTGTGACCATGCCTCCTGGTGAGAATGATTTTCCTTTTCACCCTGCTAGTCTGGCATCTACTCTGTCAACAATAGGCAGCTAGTCTACCTTGGTGAGTTTCATAAGTGCCAACTTCAGTTGATATTCGTAAACATCATTCATGACGACCGTGCGATCGTCCCTAATCTCTTCGTAGAAGACTTGATAGAAGAGTGTTAAAAACCCTTCTACATCGCTTTATCATTCTCAAGTCGTGAGACAACATCTTTGACTTCCTCCATAGTGAATGGATCCTCTTCCTCACAAAGCAAGGAAGAAAGAAAGTTAATGAGGACAAAGTCACTGATGGTGATAGTGTCAAACATGTAGTCATGGAAGGGGGAGGAGTGGAGGAGGGAGTTGAAGGTTTGGAAAGCAGGGAAAAGGACTGGGGTGGATACAGTTAGGGTTTGGGGATTAGTGTTAATCTCTACTACTATAATGGGAGAGCCCCTTAGTCAGTAACCCAAGTCAGTAACCCAACCCGTGCAACGCACGGGTTGGGTTACTTTGGTAAATATTTTCGAAAATGGACCTGTTAGGTAAATATTTTTGAAAGTGGATCAGTTTGAAAATTATTTTCTTTTTAATTATTGACTAACTTTGGTAAATATTTTAGAAAGTGGACCTTTTTTGTAAATATTTTCGGCAGTGGATCGGTTTGGAAATTATTTTCTTCTTACCCTTTTCATTATCCTTCAATTTTTTCCACGTGCACGTGTGCACGTGTCTGATACTAGTAAGGTTAATGGGTGAACTTCTTAGCATTAAAAAATCGACCAAACCTTATTGGGTAGGTTTAAAAAAGCCGATTAAACTATCGGGGTGGGTTTGGGTTTTATAGGAAACCAACCAACCTCAAACCTGATATGGTATAGTATATTTACTTTATATGCACATTAGTTATAATTCTCAACCATTTCAATTTAGCATGAGGATTTATGTTACATATATATTAGTTACTACTATTTTTCGAGTGTTCATCTTCATAAGGTTGGAAATTCAGGATGTTCAACATATTACTCTCAATCAGTCAATCGTAAATTTTAAATGGCTAAAAATGAGTAAAGATATAGGTTGAATTAGAAAAAAAACCTAAGTATACCCTTTCTGCAAAAAACAACATTAAACTTTTTTGCGCAATCCCCCCCCCCCCCCCCCCCCCCCCCCCCCCCCCCCCAAAGTATGTTTTACGAAAACCCCACTCTGTTAAGGATTTTTTAGGCTTGTGGACAAAAAAGAGAAAGATATATGATGTTTTCTGAACCAACTTAGCTGAATGAGGTTATCTAATACAAATAGAGAAATTAGATGTGATTTTTTAAACAAAATCATCCAAAACTCTAACCCTAACGAAGTAGATTTTTTGCAAAACATACTTCAGGGAGGTTTTTTGCGCAAAAAAAGTTTAATGCGATTTTCTGTAGAAAGGGTATACTTCAGGAGGGGGTTTCAAATTTAGCCAAAAATATAACTATCAAGGCAAAAATATTGTATTTATCCAAAAAAAAAAAAAAAACAACCTGGCCACTAGAACTTGATACCCACCCTATAAAACATGAAACGCGATGGGTTCGAGTTCGGGTTCGGGTATAAAATAATATACCCCGGCGGTTTGGATTTGGAAAAAGAAAAAAACTGGGTTAGACTTAGAAATTGTTAAAAATCTACCCACCCCACCCCGTGCACACCTGTATGTGATATTTTTACGAATTTTCTATACCTAAAAGCCCTTGCCTTTTGTTTATCATTTGATTAGCATAATTATTTAATTATATGCTTTTAGGTTTGAGTTTGGCTTAAAGTTTGGGTTTGCTAGTGCACAGGTTTGAAGGGTGAGAAGAATAGGAAGGAGAAGGAGAAAGGAGCAGGTGGAGAGGGAGCGAAAAGAAAGATTAAAGGAGGAGGAGATGATGGTGGGATCGAGAATGGATTTAGGATTGAGTTCAAGTACGAGTTTAAAAATTTATAGGAAAGAAAAAGAGGTGAGGATGAGAGAGAAAAGAGGATAAATATGAGGCAGCGGAAAGGATGAGAAAGTATAGATGAGATGGTTGGGTTGGGTTGGGTTTAATTTCACAGAGCGAGAGAGAAAAATGAGAGCACTCGGGGTTCAGGTGAAAAAGATTAGTAGTTTTCGAGACTATATTTTTAAGGAATGTATTTGCAAAAGGAGAAAATAGCAAGGACTAAGGAGTAGGGATGGCAACGGGTAGGGTATGGGGAGAGTACCGGGATTACCCTTACCATACCCTAAAGTCTAAATATCTTACCATTGCCGTAACGGGTAATTTAGATAATTACCCTACCTTACTCTAACGGGTAAACATGTGAAACAATTAATACAACTTTTTTATAAAAATTAAGTAAGAGAGCAAAAAATGAAAAAAAGAATGATTAACTTCCTATGTAATTCAATTTCTATCTAACTTAATGACATGGAGATTCATATAATCATTGTCTCTTAACTTTTTATTCATTTTACATGTCGTATATAAATGAATCTACAACATATATTTAAATAGATAAAAGAATAAATGTGTGTGTGTGTATATATATATATAGGGAAAGGTTCGGTTGTGCACTACCTCTAGTGCACACGGCATGTACACTAGACCTTCAGGCGTTCATATCGACGATTCGAACCGTTCACATTGATCTACACATCTAAATTAGTCTAAATATGTAAAATCAAATCATTTGAAATTCATTTACCCATCCATTGAAGTGTTACAAAATTGTATGGCTGAAAATCATTGATTTTTATAGTCACATGATGGATTGGCAAATGAATTTCAAATGATTTGATTTTACATATTTAGACTATTTTAGATGTATAGATCAATGTGAACGGTTCGGATCGTCAATATGAACGCCCGAAGGCCTAGTGCACACGCCGTGTGCACTAGAGGAGTGCACAACCGAAGCTTTCCCTATATATATATATATATATATATATATATATATATATATATATATATATATATATATGAGCGTTCTTCGGTTGCAAACGGGCCGGAACGGGTCGGTTCGCACGGACCCGTGCGAACCGCGATCTGGACCGTTGGATCAAAGATCCAACGGTCCAGATTTTTTATATCAGATCTTGCCTTAACCCGTCGTTGGGAAGAACGGGTTAAGGCAAAATTTGATAAAAAATAATAGCCTTAACCCGTTCTTGGGAATAACAGGTTAAGGCTATCTTTTTTCATTTTCGTCGACATACAGTTCGTCTTCTTTCTTCTATCCCAACTCCAACGACGAACCCAAACCCAACGACGGAAAAAAAAAACCCTAAAAAATCCTAGCTCCGACGATCGAAACCCTCGAACTCCCTCTTCTCTCCCCACACCGAAGATCGAAACCCTCGAACTCCGACGATCAAAACCCTAGCTTCTCTTCCCCTCTTCGACACGAATTTGGAACCCTAGTTCTCTTCCAGAACCGTTTCCTTGGCTTGATTTCGACTTATTCCATAAGGTATACACTATTTCTTTACCCCAATAATCTACATTTGTAATTTTTTGATTGAATTTGTGTGTAGTAATTTATTTAGAAATTTGGAAAAAATTTAAATGTGTTAGTAGATTTTAGATGTAGAATCGGGGAGACTCTCAAGTATATTCAATTGCCGAATTATGTTGCTTGCATTAGTAACTTGTAGAATTAGAATTGTATATACGAAATTAGTTAGAAACTTCTCAGTGCGGTTATGGTTGAAAACCCTGCAAACGACCGTAAAAAAATACGAAATTTTCCGAGTAGGTTTGTCTCACATAGTACAAGCCACACAAACTTGTAGAAGCGAGTTTCGACTCACGGTTCGAGAGATAAGGCCGCGTATCGCTTTCGGTTGGAAAAAACCAAGTATAGCGGTGCACGGCCGTATATCGCAAACCGTGACTCGAAACTCGCTTCTACAAGTTCGGGTGGCTTGCCCTACGTGAATCCGACCAAGTCGATAAGTTTTATAATTTTCGGATGCTGTTTGCGTGGGTTTCTCAACTTCCTCGCTTTACAAGTTTTAGACTCAGAATTTTGTAAGTGCGGTTAGATTAGATTAGAAAACCCTTCAAACGACCTCCAAAAAATACGAAACCGTGCGAGTTGGTTGGTGTCACCTACGAGAAGCCAAACTAACTTGTAGAAGTGAGTTTCGACTCACGGTTCGAGAGATACGGCCGCGTACCGCTTACGGTTGGGAAAAAACCGAGTAAAGCGGTAGACGGCCGTATCTCGCGAACCGTGACTCGAAACTCGCCACTACAAGTTCGGGTGGCTTGCCCTACATGAATCCGAGCAAGTCGGAAAGTTTTATAATTTTCGGATGCCGTTTGCGCGGTTTTCTCAACTTCCTCGCATTACAAGTTTTAGCCTTAGAATTTTCTAAGTGCGGGTAGATTAGAAAATCCTTCAAACGACCTCCAAAAAATACGAAACTTCGCGGGCTGGTTGGTGTCACCTACGAGAAGTGACCCGAAGTTGTAGAAGTAAATTTCGACTCACGGTCCGAGAGATACGGCCGCGTATCGGTTTTGGTTGCAAAAAAACTATTATAAAGCGGTATACGGTCGTATCTAGCAAACCGTGAGTCGAAACTCGCTTCTACAAGTTCGGGTGGCTTGCCCTACGTCAATCCGGCCTAGTCGGAAAGTTTTAAAATTTTCGGGTGCCGTTTGCGTGGTTTTCTCAACTTCCTCGCACTACAAGTTTTAAACTTAGAATTTTCTAAGTGCGGGTAGATTAGAAAACCCTTCAAACGGCCTCCAAAAAATACGAAACTTTGCGATTAGGTTGGTGTCACCTACAAGAAGCCAAACGAACTTGTAGAAGTGGGTTTCGACTCACGGTTCGAGAGATACGGTCGCGTATCGCTTTCGGTTGAAAAAAACTATTATAAAGCGGTATACGGTCGTATCTCGCAAACCGTGAGTCGAAACTCGCTTCTACAAGTTCGGGTGGCTTGCCCTACGTGAATCCGACCAATTGGGAAAGTTTTAAAATCTTCGGGTGCCGTTTGTCCGGTTTTCTCAACTTCGTCGCATTACAAGTTTTAGCCTTAGAATTTTCTAAGTGCGGGTAGCTTAGAAAACCGTTCAAACGGCCTCCAAAAAATACGAAACTTTGCTATTTGGTTGGTGTCACCTACGAGAAGTGAACCGAAGTTGTAGAAGTGAATTTCGACTCACGGTCCGAAAGATACGGCCGCGTATCGGTTTTGGTTGGAAAAAAACAACTAAAGCCGGTACACGGCCATGTCTCGCAAACCGTGAGTCGAAACTCGCTTTTACAAATTTGGGTGGCTTGCCCTACGTGAATCCGGCCTAGTCGAAAAGTTTTATAATTTTTGGGTGCCGTTTGCGCGGTTTTCTCAACTTCCTTGCACTACAAGTTTTAAACTTAGAATTTTCTAAGTGCGGGTAGATTAGAAAACCCTTCAAACGGCCTCCAAAAAATACGAAACTTTGCGGGTAGGTTGGTGTCCCCTATGAGAAGCCACCCGAACTTGTAGAAGTTATTTTCGGCTCCCGATTCGAGAGATACGGCCGCGTATCGCATTTGGTTGAAAAAAACTATTATAAAGCGGTATACGGTCGTATCTCGCAAGCCGTGAGTCGAAACTCCCTTCTACAAGTTCGGGTGGCTTGCCCTACGTGAATTTCACCTAGATGGAAATTTTTATAATTTTCGAATGCCGTTTGTGCGGTTTTGCTCTATTTCCTCGCATTATAAGTTTTAGAATTAGAATTTTCTAAGTGCGGGCCGTTTATAAAACACTTCAAACCACCTCCAAAAAATACGAAACTTTTCTCCTTTTCAAATTGTGGTGGCTTGCGCACTTATAAAAACACCAAATACAACGGTTTAGTACCCCTAACTATTCTCCTCTTCACGGTTTCTTAGGTATGGACAGTTTCGAAGGAAGTTCTGTTGCCGGGGATAAATTTGTTCGTGCACAACAACTTGGCGAGTATCTTCCTCATGTTGACGAGCACCTAAAACCGAAGATTGGTATGATATTTCCCACCCTTGAGGATGCGGAAAAATTTTATTCATCATATTGCAAATGTGCGGGATTCGCTATGCGTAAGGGTGGAAATAAATATAAGGAAAACGATGTAGTGGATAAATCATACGTCTGTAATAAAGCCGGAGAGTCACCGAATAGCTATAATGAAACCAGACGAGGTACAACTTCTAGAACGGGTTGCAAAGCTTTCGTCCGTGTGAAAATAAACCCACATAGTACTTCACAAAGTAATTCGTGAATTATTTATTCGTTAAATGAAGCACACAATCACGAATTTACTTCACCCGGTAGACGTCACTTGCTACCTCGAAACCGTGAATTGACTAAGACAGATAAAAATGTAATTGGTCAACTTACCGAAGCTAATGTCCCTGTATGCAAACAAATGCTATTCTTTGAAGGTGCAAGTGGAGGTAATGAGAAAGTTGGATTCACTGAAACCGATGTAAGAAATCTCAGGAGAGACGAGATGGAAGGTTTAAAAGGACACGACGGACAAATGCTACTTGTGTTTTTTGAATCGAAAAAGGCGACCGATCCCTTATTCTATTTTGATTACCAATGTGACCCCGAATGGCGATTGACACATTGTGTCTGGGTGGACGGTATCGCTAGAAATAATTACAAAGTATTTGCGGATGTTCTCTGCTTTGACGCTACCTACAACACAAACCGATACGGGATGTTGTTCGTACCATTTGTTGGATTCAACCATCATTGGCAATCAATATTCCTAGGTTGTGGGTTCATCCCCAATGAGAAGACATCCTCATTTGAGTGATTCTTTGAAAAGTGGTGTGCTGCAATGCCATGTGATCCGATCAACATCGTGACAGATGAGGATCGCGGGATAACTTCTGCAATTTCCAAAGTTTTCCCAATCACGTCACATAGATATTGCATTTGGCATATTTTGGATAAGCTACCGCATGAAGTTCGAATGTCGAATAACGTTGATGAGTTCAGGGATGCTTTGAAGACTATTATTTATACGGCGGAATTTAAAACAGAATTCGAACAGAAGTGAAAAAATTTGATCTCTCAGTACAAATTAGAAAATAACAAATGGTTGAAGGAAAAATTTGAGATCCATGAAAAATGGGCCCCTGTGTACGCAAGAGACTCATTTTGGGAGGGCATGTTGAGTACCCAACGTAGCGAATCGCTACATTCATCCTTGAAGCACCATACTCATAAAAAGTACTCACTACATGAATTTGCTATCATCTTTGACCGACTCTTAGTAAAACAAAGACACGATGAACTTAAAGAAACACATCGTAATCGCGAGGAGCGGCTAAAATTGAAGACCGAGTGGGCATTGGAGTCACAAATGGCAGGGACATACACTTTGAAGATTTTTTACAAATTTCAACAAGAAGTGGTCAAAAGCTTATTACTTAATGTGAGTTTAATTGCGAGTATGGATACACCGGATAGTGCAGCTTATTCTGTAACAGTTTGTGGAAATTCAGAACCGGGGAGGGTGATTTCTTATTGTAAAATCAGTAAAATTGCTAAATGCCCTTGTTCCATGTACTACTTTGTAGGCATTCCCTGCAAACATCTACTTGCAGTTATTCGGTTCACAGATCACACCGCACTACCCGAACAATATATTTGTAGGCGATGGACCAGGGATCAAATGAGGAGAAGCAGTATACCGGTTCCCAATAATATGGGCGACAATTTTGCTTCGCGTTATTGTGAACTGAGTATGCACTCAAGACATATGGTCGATCTTGGTTGTTCTTCAGAGCGAGGATACAAGTACATGCTCGACCACATGCTAAAGGGAATTGAAGGCTTTGTTAAGATTGAGTCAGTGAACAGCACACCACACGAAGGTAGCGCACAACCTGAGAGTGGTGGACAAGCACATGCACATGCACATGTAGGTGACCCTGTACAGTGCACCACAAAGGGGAGGCCTAAAGGGAAACGGTTGAAGTCGGTAAGAGAAGGTCAAAAACCGAAAAGGCCAAGACTTTGAAGGACATGTCTTCGTGTCGTAGGCCACGATTCACGGAATTGCCCAAAAAATTTAGCAAGGTATTATATCAGAGATTTTGTATTTGTTAATTGGACTCAAACTTTGTTATTTTGGTCAGTACTAACTCATTCTTCTTCCTTTTTTAGTGGATCGGTGGGCAATGAAGAAGCTCCAAATGCTGTAGAGAGTGATGATGACGAAGGCGAAGGTTCGTGCTAAGGGGGCTTTAAGAAATTTATTAATATGTATGTCATATCAAAATTTCAAAATAATCACCGAATAATTGCCGAATTTTATATTGATTCGTGCAGATTTTTATGAATTTTGACTGGATTGTTAACTTTATTTTTTTTTTAATTTTATGGTATAGGTCCGGAATGAAACAAGTATAACGCGCCCAAATGGAAAGACGCAATACGTTGAAAAATTGTGTTATTTTTGGATTGTATATATGTGTGGATAATTGCCGTATGCTTGTTTGGTACAAGTAAATTAATAATGTTTTTAATCATAATGTAATTTCTGTATGTCAGTTTATTTTGTGTATTTGTGAACAAAGATATGTTACTATGGATTTTGACCAGGCATTTTGGTTGTGAATGCTTATTGCTGTCGGAAAATGTGAAATTGGTAGATGTGTACAATTTGGAAAACTCGTTCTGTTTGTGAATTTTGTGTTAACGAAAATTGTCTGCATGCCGATGTGAACAGATTTGTTATTTGTGTTGGAGATTGTGTATTTTGTGCATAACCAATACTTCACATGTAAGTTCGGCCAATATCTCTCTACTTAACCCATTCTTGGCGTTAACGGTTTAATACAATCTACCCCGTTATCAGAAATAACGGGTTAAGGAGATAGATATTGGCAGTACTTTGGTTCAATACTTCACATATAGGGATTTTAGTTCGGCCAATATCTCTCTACTTAACCCGTTCTTGGCGTTAACGGTTTAATACAATCTAACCCGTTATCAGAAATAACGGGCTAACGAGATAGATATTAGCAGTACTTTGGTTCAATACTTCACATATAGGGGTTTTAGTTCGGCCAATATCTCTCTACTTAACCCGTTCTTGGCGTTAACGGTTTAATACAATCTAACCCGTTATCAGAAATAACGGGCTAAGGAGATAGATATTGGCAGTACTTTGGTTCAATACTTCACATATAGGGGTTTTAGTTCGGCCAATATCTCTCTACTTAACCCGTTCTTGGCGTTAACGGTTTAATACAATCTAACCCGTTATCAGAAATAACGGGCTAAGGAGATAGATATTGGCATTACTTTGGTTCAATACTTCACATATAGGGGTTTTAGTTCGGCCAATATCTCTCTACTTAATCCGTTGTTGACGTTAACGGTTTAATTTAACCTAACCCGTTATCAGTAATAACGGGTTAAAGAGATAGATATTCGCAGTACTTTGGTTCCAACACTTTCACATGTGGTGGCTGAAGCTCGGCCAATATCTCTCCACTTAGCCCGTTATTGGGAATAACGAGTTAGGTTAAGAATTCCTTACATTGCTTTCAACTTCGTGCTATCTTCTTGCCCTGATACATATACATATTTGTGCATTCTCCGCTTAAAAATATTATCAGAATAACTTTAACGGGTGTTGGACATATCTTCGTTTGTTGATACATATACAAGATATTGCATTCACAACAAGCCATTTGCAAAACAAAATTTATTCATATAAAGGAACATTACAAACTGGCACTAACATATTGTTTGAAGAAACAGAAAATTGAAGTTGAAATTAATTTAGTATACAAGTGCATGCTCGCTTTCTTCTCGGAAGTGGAAGGAAGGACTGTTGACTCTGCCTTTTTTTGATTGCATAAGTAGCCAGTTGTACCCCCTGCATACAATTTCGTTCTCTACTGTTATACAGAATGTAAAAATTCTCGGCTTCCTTCGAAACTTAGTAGTAGTGGGTGTAACCGTATATTAAAGGTACTTAACGACTTCTTGGCACGCACTCCTCATATTCGTACTATTTGTGGTACGATTGTGAGGTGTGCATGCCAAGAAGTCGAAAAGTACCATGAATACACCGTGACACCCACCACTACTCCGTCCGACGAAAGCCGAGAATTTCTACATTCTGTGTAACAATAGAGAACGAATGTGTATGAAAGGCGTACAGTTGCTACATATGCAAACACACCTGGTCTTGCTAAAAAAATAGAAGACTAAGGAAAACACTGTGGGAAAAAAAAGGCAGAGCCAGCGGCCCTCCCTACCGCTTGAGAGAAATCGAGCATGCACTTGTACACTGAAACAAGTCTCTCTGCTCCTGCATCTCCATACACAAGAACAATTGTAGGTGACCATCCTTGAACTCAAGAGGTCTTGAATGCATAAATAGCCAGTTGCACCCCCTGCATACAAGACCCGTTCTCTACTGTTATACAGAATGTAAAAATTCTCTGCTTCGTCGGCCGGAGTAGTAGTGGGTGTAACCGTATATTCAAAGTACTTAACGACCTCTTGACACGCACTCCTCATATTCGTACTATTTGTGGCATGATTGTGAGGTGTGCATGCCAAGAAGTCGAAAAGTACCATGAATACACCGTGACACCCACCACTACTCCGTCTGACGAAAGCAGAGAATTTTTACATTCTGTGTAACAATAGAGAACGAATGTGTATGAAAGGCGTACAAATGTTACTTATGCTAACCATATGAAAGCTAAAAAAATAGAAGACTAAGAGAAACACTGTGGAAAAATGGGTAGAGCCGGCAACCCTTCTCTAATCTTGCCATTCTTCATACACAAGCACAATTGTAGGGGTCTTGAAGAGAAGAAGAGAACATTGATTACACCTCAATTTTCTTCTACAACTTAAGCTTTGTCTTCCCTATTGGGAAGAAAAGAGGGGTTTTGAAAAGAAGAGGAGAACATTGATTACACCTGGTCTTGAGGAGAAGAAGAGAAGAGGAGACCATTTATGAAGATTGAGGAGACTCCACTTGAGTTCTCCTGAAGAGAAGAAGAGGAGACTCCTTCTTGAAGAGAAGAAGATCAATGGTCCCTCATATAGGCTAGAAAATTCAGTGGGGAGCATGATAGGACCAAAGAATGTAGAGAAGGTTTTTGCTAAATAGAGAAGGGATCAGCACAAAACGGAAGGGACAAATATGGACTAAACATAAAGAAGAAGATAACAAAATGAAATTAGCAGTTAGTCAACCATGTTATGAGCCAATTTTCGGAAAGGAGCAGCAAGGACAACAATTGTCCCCACCAAATTGATACACATCTCAACTTGTACAGTGTCTGTAAAATTCATAACACTTAACCCGTTCTTGGCGACAACGGGTTAAGTACACTTAACCCGTTGTCGCCAAGAACGGGTTAAGTGTTATTGGTTTCTGCAAAGTACTTTAACTTAACACGTTAATGATGATAACGGGTTAAGTACTTGTATCCGTGATCGTCAATAACGGGTTAAGTGTACATAAATCATTATACTCATAATTTTTAAATCGCATGTAAAAAAAATGTTACCAATGTGGAGGTAATAGGTAATAAGTTAATATTTGTAATAGGTAATAGGTAATCATTTATGATAAACTACAAATATTAAATACGTTAATATTTGTAGCTTGGAGGTAATAGGTAATAAGTTACCAATGTGGAGTTTATAGATATTTAAGTTCTATCATTAATCACATACGCCTCTCCACTCTTTACGTACATTTCCTTCTGAACTCTACAAAATAGACAGTCATATGTATGTGGTTTGTTTTTTTATATATTTTTTTAATTTCTTGGCTAGCCACGTAACTAACCAATATAAAATTGATCACATCAAACGGATATTAAAATTAACACAAATTTATTTGTATTTTGGTTCATAAAAAACAATATAAAAAATGTTGTAAGTTAGGGTTAGGGTTAGTATAGGGTTAGTAGGGTTACGGTTAGGGTTAGGGTTAGGGTTGGAGTATCCACTCCTTTTCTCTTCGTAACAGACACTTTAATATGGAAAAAACCTAAAGTGCATATACAAAAGTAGATCGCCACATGTAGCCTATATATTGGCTACATCCACATGTATATCGCCAAATGTAGAGTTTCCACTCATTTGGCTTTTAATAGTGTCTGCTTTGAGATTGAGTTCTACTTGTTTAGCTTGTTATGGGAGGAAAACCACATGTAGATCCCACATGTACCCTATACGAGGGAAAAACCACATGTAGATCCCACATGTACCCTATACAGGGAAAAAACCACATGTAGATTCCACATGTAGTCTTTATGGGGGAAAAACCACATGTAGATCCCCACATGTAGTCTATGTATGGGAAAAACCATATATAGATTCCCTAACATGAGGGATGCACTTATTGTGGAAGGACTAATAAGAATCATTTTAGGCTGTCTTGTTGGTCCTCATTCTAATTTGCGGTGCTGAGATCCCTAATGGAAAGGCCTAACCAGATGCGTCACGTGATCCGCATCTCGTCATCAGATGAGATTAATTGGCGATCAAGAATTGGATCTGTACATGGGATCCGCATCCCATTTTAAATAGTGTCTGCGATAATAGTAGGCGGATGCTGAGTTATGCTTGTTTAGCTTGGTGTTTTTTCCCACTTAGGTGTATGTTCAAATTTTTCTGGCTTGTGGTGGTCACTTGGCTTAGATGACAACACCACTTCTTGTGTGAAGACCACATGTAGATTCCCACATGAAGTCTACATGGGTGAAAAACCACATGTAGAATCCCACATGTAGCCTATACAGGCAAAAAACCATATGTAGATTCCCACATGAAGTCTATATGGGTGAAAAACCACATGTACCACTTAATATGTAGCCTATGTATGGAAAAAACCATATGTAGATTTCCTAATGTGGGTAGATGGGGCATGCACTTATTGTGGAAGGACTGACAAGAATCATTTTAGGCTTTCTTGCTGGTCCTCATTCTAATTTGCCGTTGATAGACTCTCACTTCTGCTTGTCTTCATAGTAGAACAAGTTCAATATTAGAAAAACCACATGTAGATCCCACATGTAGCCCATATGGGCTAAAAATCACATGTAGATCCTAAAATCCACGTACAAAAAGACCAATAACGGGTTTGGAACAACATTTATGATAATGGTATTCCTAATGGAAAAGCCCCTCTGTGTTATTAGAGCGCAATGCCACCAGGTCTAAAATAGATGACTAACAAAAACTGGATCGGATCACATGTGTGGGCACGAGTTCACATGTAGTAGCACAATCAGTGCATGTGGGAGAAGATATATTTGATTGACTGATGGATCGACGGATTCATTAGTGTGGAAATTTAGAACGGCCTGTTAATGTACTACAAGTTAACGACTCGTAGTACAAATTAAGATACTTGCCATGTTTTACATGTGGTTCCACATGTTACGAAGTCAAATATAGATGTGGGGATCCACAAATATGAACCGAATTAACCAAAACAAAACACATGCACTCACCAATAACCCTATCTTAACCTAACCCTAACCCTAACCCGACACTAACCCTACCTTAACCTAACCCTAACCCTCGGTACAAAAAAATGCGTAATTTAATTTTTTTACTTTCACAAAACTTATTATGGTAACAAATTTAGAGTGGTTAGTTACGGGAGAATAAATGGATAATTATAAAAATAATAAACAATTTATGGGCATATTAATGTCACCTTGCACACTTCTGGAGACAGTTCTCGCAAAGAGTGAAGAGAAATTTGTAGAAAACCCAAAAGTTCACAACAACGCCTTAAACCGTTATTCACAAAAACGGATTAGATAACCTTAACCCGTCACATATAAGAACGGGTTAAGTATGTAGAATTTGGCAGTATAATTTTAAAAGCTTGTATAGGGTCCTGGCAATAACTCTCTACCTAACCCGTTCTTGTGAACGACGGATTATGAAACTTAACCCGTTATTCCCAAGAACGGTTTAGAGACAGCGATATTGGCAGTAGTTTGGTCTGTATGAATCATATTACTGCCAATATCGCTCTACTAAAGCCGTTGTTGTGAAGAACGGGTTAAGTTCACTTAACCCGTTGTTCATAGTGGCGGGTTAAGGAGAGCCATATTATCAGAACTTAACCAAGACATGGTCTGTAGGCTCCCAACGGACTGCCAATATCTCTCCACTTAACCCGTCGTTGCTGATAACAGGTTAAGTTCACTTAACCCGTTGTTCATAGTGGCGGGTTAAGGAGAGCCATATTATTAGAACTTAACCAAGACATGGTCTGTAGGCTCCCAACGGACTGCCAATATCTCTCCACTTAACCCGTCGTTGCTGATAACGGGTTAAGTTAATTAACCCGTTATCGTCAATAACGGGTTAAGTGTTTATATTTGTGCAGCACTCAGCCTATGTTTTGGGTGGTGTACATTTTTCCTTATACAGAAACGACTTCATCAAATGTTGTTCACAAATTCACAAATGAAAGCACATCAAAGTAAATAAGACAACAGATATATTCACAAGAAACTTGAAGGCGTACAAAAGTCCAATAACGACCAACCACTTAATTACTTGAAATAAATTCAATATTCACAAATTCCAAAAATTTACAACAAAATTTACAACAAAATCACCAACCAAAATATACGCTATTACAGACTCACTACAGATTACCGTCTACGGCCACCCCGCTTGCGACCACTTGGTGTGAATTGATTGGGAGGTTGCCGCATCCTTTTAGGATTTCGCCGTGCGCCATGTGTTTAGGGAGAATCAGAATCATCCGACGACTGTTCCTCATCAGTACCTTTGGGATTTGGCTCTTCTCGTGCTTGTTGTCGCTCGCGGATTAGAATTCCCCTACTAACAGTTTGTTTTCGCCTTACACTTATTGGCGGCACGTTGGTGTTCCAGTTGGCTACATGATAACGATGAAAATCAGCCCAATCGAAGTTGGGCACCCGTCCCGTTCCCCTGACCTCGTGTAACTTTTTATCGTAAGACCTGACATCGGGAATCTTTTGTTGATATCCGAATTACCGCAGGACCCTGTCAGGATACTGGAACTCCACAACCGAAAAGTTCACAAGAGGTGCAGCCGTCAACCAAAGGGATCTGTCTAGGCAGACTGGAGGAACGCGTTGCAACCTGTCGGCCGAGTACGGTTCCCAGTTGACGAACTCGTCCCGCAGGTTGTCCAACTCATCTCTGTAGTAGGTCAGCGATTGGCGTGGGTTATCGACCCACGTGTGTCGGCCGGCCCAATATGCTCCTACAGGAGGTAACAATTCTGCTGCCCCCGGGTCGGCCAAAAATTCCGGTGTAGGCTGAATAATACGGGGACGTCCGATGTGGATGCGTTCCCAACTCCATATCTGCATCAGCACCATTGGGCCACCCATCTGTACGCCACCTAAAGAACATGTGCACAAATTCCTGTATAGTAGTGCCAGTGCCGCACTCCCCCAACTAAAGCGACCCGCATACCAGAAATCCTCCAACAATCGTAGGTACATCAGCGGCACGGTTGATCCGGATGAGTTCGGGAAGATAAGTCCTCCTATCAAACTAAAAATGTATGCACGTGCATAGTACGTCAGGTCATCCTCATCCGACCCGGCATTCAAATATCCCTCCTCGAACTGAAATTTTAACCAGGTGATGTAAAGTGATTTACCCTCGAAAGCGTCTTCCATCACTTCTTCCTCCGCTTTATCTTTCGCAGCTTCTATTTGTTCATTCAATACATCTTCATCAGAATCTGCCGGGGCATTTTCGCGGATAAGTAATTCGGCGGCCTCTTTCCTTTGGAGAACTACCAACTGCAGGTCGATACCGAGTAAGTTCCGAACAACTTCAACTCGATCGAAGTCCATGTTCCCCGTCATGGCAAACCCATCGACTGGTAGTCCTGTTATCATTGCCACATCCTGTAGGGTCACAATCATCTCACCCACAGGTAGGTGGAATGTGTGGGTTTCCGGCCTCCATCGCTCGACTAGAGCTGTAAGGAGTGGCCGATCTAGCTTCACAGAGTGAATGAATCTTGCTCCGTAGAAACTGGCCTCTACCACATACGGCGTGATACGGTCATCCCAAGGAAGAACTGTGTGCTTCCGGAAATTTAATTTTTTATCGGACCCATTCCACACGGCTTCCGATCGGTGTTTGGATTGCAAGGTGAGTACGCTTGTGTCCACGGGTCCGGGTGATGTAACCGAGGACGACGGACCTGCCTCAGCCGATGTGGATTGACGTCCACCAACCTACACAAATAAATATAACAAATGTTATTATTGAGATAATGTTACATGTTTGTATTTAAAACCAATAATAGTAATCGATCTTACCTCAGTAGTTGGTGCGCCACTAGTGTTACCGGACTCGATTCTCGGTTGCCTTGTTCTTGCCATTTAGCTACTTGACAAAAAAATTAAAATGTTGTTGATAAAGATGACAACAAAACAAACATACCGAGATTATACTGAAAAACGAACGAATGAAAACAAAAAAATTTATAAAACTTTCTGAACTAGGTCGGATTCACGTAGGGCAAGCGACCACAACTTGTACAAGTGAGTTTCGACTCATGGTTTGCGAGATACAACCGTATACCGCTTTATTTGGTTTTTTCCAACCTTCAACCGATACGCGGCCGTATCTCTCAGACCGTGAGTCGAAATTCACTTCTACAACTTCGGGTCACTTCTCATAGGGAACACCAACCAACTCGCCAAGTTTTGTAATTTTTGGAGGTGGTTCGAAGTGTTTTCTAATCGGCCCGTCTTAAAAAAATTCTAAGTCAAAAACTTCTCACTTGAGGAATTGACGCAATACCGCGCAAACGGCATCCGAAAATTTTAAAACTTTCTGTCTAGGTGGAATTCACGTAGGGCAAGCCACCCAAACTTGTAGAAGGGATTTTCGACTCACGGTTTGCGAGATACGACCGTATACCGCTTTATAATAGTTTTTTTCAACCGAAAGCGATACGCGACCGTATCTCTCGAACCGTGAGTCGAAACTCACTTCTACAAGTTCGTTTGACTTCTCGTAGGTGACACTAACCTAATCGCAAAGTTTCGTATTTTTTGGAGGCCGTTTGAAGGGTTTTCTAACCTACCCGCACTTAGAAAATTCTAAGTCTAAAACTTGTAGTGCGAGGAAGTTGAGAAAACCGCGCAAACGGCACCCGAAAATTTTAAAACTTTCCGACTAGGCCGGATTCACGTAGGGCAAGCCACCCAAACTTGTAGAAGCGAGTTTCGACTCACGGTTTGCGAGATACAACCGTATACCGCTTTATAATAGTTTTTTTCAACCGGAAGCGATACGTGACCGTATCTCTCGAACTGTGAGTCGAAACTCACTTCTACAAGTTCGGGTGGCTTCTCGTAGGTGACACAAACCTAATCGCAAAGTTTCGTATTTTTTGGAGGCCGTTTGAAGGGTTTTCTAATCTACCCGCACTTAGAAAATTCTAAGTTTAAAACTTGTAGTGGGAGGAAGTTGAGAAAACCGCGCAAATGGCACCCGAAAATTTTAAAACTTTCCGACTAGGCCGGATTCACGTAGGGCAAGCCACCCGAACTTGTAGAAGCGAGTTTCGACTCACGGTTTGCGAGATACGACCGTATACCACTTTATAATAGTTTTTTTCAACCGAAAGCGTTACGCGACCGTATCTCTCGAACCGTGAGTCGAAACTCACTTCTACAAGTTCGTTTGGCTTCTCGTAGGTGACACCAACCAAATCGCAAAGTTTCGTATTTTTTGGAGGTCGTTTGAAGGGTTTTCTAATCTACCTGCACTTAGAAAATTCTAAGGCTAAAACTTGTAATGCGAGGAAATTGAGAAAACCGCGCAAACGGCATCCGAAAATTATAAAACTATCCGACTTGGTCGGATTCACGTAGAGCAAGCCACTCGAACTTGTAGTGGCAAGTTTCGAGTCGCGGTTCGCGAGATACGGCCGTCTACCGCTTTACTCGGTTTTTTCCCAACCGTACGCGGCCGTATCTCTCGAACCGTGAGTCGAAACTCACTTCTACAAGTTGGTTTGGCTTCTCGTAGGTGACACCAACCAACTCGCACGGTTTCGTATTTTTTGGAGGTCGTTTGAAGGGTTTTCTAATCTAATCTAACCACACTTACAAAATTCTAAGTGTAAAACTTGTAATGCGAGGAAGTTGAGAAAACCGCGCAAACGGCATCCGAAAATTATAAAACTTACCGACTTGGTCGGATTTACGTAGGGCAAGCCACCCGAACTTGTAGAAGCGAGTTTCGTGTCACGGTTTGCGATATACGGCCGTGCACCGCTATACTTGGTTTTTTCCAACCGAAAGCGATACGCGGCCGTATCTCTCGAACCGTGAGTCGAAACTCGCTTCTACAAGTTGGTGTGGCTTGTACTACGTGAGACGAACCTACTCGGAAAGTTTCGTATTTTTTTTACGGTCGTTCGCAGGGTTTTCAACCATAACCGCACTGAAAATTCTAACTAATTTCGTATATACAATTCTAATTCTACAAGATACTAATGCAAGCAACGTAATTCGGCAATTGAATATACTTGAGGTCAACCCGATTCTACATCTAAAATCTACTAACGCATTTAAATTTTTTCCTAATTTCTAAATAAATTACTACACACAAATTCAAAAAAAAATTACAAATGTAGATTATTGGGGTAAAGAAATAGTGTATACCTTACGGGATAGGTCCAAATCAAGCAAGCGATCGGTTTGGAAGAGAAATGTAGAACTCCGATTTCGTAACGAAGAGGGGAAGAGAAGCTAGGGTTTCGATCGTCGGGGTTCGAGGGTTATGATCTTCGGAGTTGGGAGTTCGAGGGAGTTCGAGCGTCGGACCTAGGATTTTTTAGGGTTTTTTTCGTCGTTTTGGGTTTGGGTTCGTCGAAGAAACAAGAAGAGAGCGGAAGAAAGAAGACGAACTGTATGTCGACGAAAATGGAAAAAGATAGCCTTAACCCGTTATTCCCAAGAACGGGTTAAGGCTATTATTTTTTATCAAATTTTGCCTTAACCCGTTCTTCCCAACGACGGGTTAAGGCAAGATCTGATAAAAAAAAAATCTGGACCGTTGGATCTTTGATCCAACGGTCCAGATCGAAGTTCGCACGGGTCCGTGCGAACCGACCCGTTCCGGCCCGTTTGCAACCGAAGAACGCTCTATATATATATATATATATACATATATATCTTTACCCTTATCCTATCCTATTTTTTTGACGGGTATAAAAAGTCTACCCATACACGTACCCTTAGGGTATTATGTAAGGATGAACGAGTTTTGCCCTTACCCATTACCACCTTACAGAGGAGGCAACATTCAATATTAATATCTATAGAAGATTTATCCACAAAAAGTATTTATTCAAAGTAGAATTAGGAATATTTTAGCAGCTTACCATTGGTCCAAAAATGTTCACTAGAGAATTTTTTTATATAAATAACATTCATAGGCAAACTGTGCGGTCCAATAGACTTCCCCTTGCACTGGATGTCACAAAGGGTTCATTTTTAGGCGGGGTTCGACGTTTCCAGTGACCACAGACTAAGCCACTATTAATTACATCTGGAAATTGCACCAAGAACACTTCGATAATGATAGACCGATAATGGAGAAAAGCTAGAACATCGTACTATATTGATTCAACAAAATAAGGGTTAATAAACTTATGCCTCGACTACCTTCATATGGGGTCTTGGGGGAATTGTCTGGAGCGACCTGCATGTGAGGGTCCAAATATGGTATACATGAGTCTTAAGCACTCTGATCTATGAGGTTGGATAAAACAATGGCAACTATATATATATATATATATATATATATATATATATATATATATATATATATATATAAGAGCACGAGAGTGCAAAGTTTAAGGGTGGGTTATTGTGGTATTTATTAAGCCATTCACAGTTTTAGCTTGTGAGGGTTCGGAGCATTATATGTTTG
The DNA here is from genome assembly GCA_017893485.1 of Hemerocallis citrina. Classification (NCBI taxonomy): domain Eukaryota; kingdom Viridiplantae; phylum Streptophyta; class Magnoliopsida; order Asparagales; family Asphodelaceae; genus Hemerocallis; species Hemerocallis citrina. Next base: position 98,572 of record JACEHZ010000245.1, read on the forward strand.
GTTGGGGGTTGGCAACCACTCCCGAGAATGGTCTACAAGCAGAGGTTCCTCAGGGCGCGAAGTGCGATAGCAGAGGGGTAAAATATGAGGCTCAATGTCTTACTAGAAACCTCTATATATGGTGGTAGGATTTGGGCTGTTTGACCTTGGACTTGAGGAGTGGTCATCGTGGACCAACACCCTCTATGGTGGTAGGTTGGACAGCGGTTCTCGGAACAAATTGGGGAAGATGTGGTTGGTATCAAGGGAAACCAGTCCTTGTATCTGATTGGTATGTTTTAGGCCATTTGGCTTTGGACTTGAGTGTGCAACCAATCTTGGCTACCGAGCCCTATTTGGTGGAAAGGTACTGAGACCGGTTATGTTGACTATGAGGGGGTCACCCACCATGGATATACTGGTTAGGAGATTGTTATATGTTCAACCATTCGAATGATTGTAAGGGAATCACCCATATTATGTGATTGTAAAAAAATCATCCATATTATGTTATATGCTTATAAGGAAATCACTGATATATTTTTATATGAATGTAAGGGAATCATTCATGTATTCTTATATTAGGGAATCACCTCAATATCTGGTGTTACAATGACCAGTGGTCGCAGCAATTGGTACTGAGACCAGTTGACTGCTACAAGTGTCAGCCACAATTTTGGCATTACGACGGCCAGAGGTCAGTGTCAATCGCACAGAAGTTGGTTGATTGTTAGGGGTATCACCCATAATTTTGGCATTATAATGGCCAGTGCCTACCGGGGCCATATTGACTGTTGAATGGGGTGTCACCCACTAGGTGATACATTATAAACTGATTCAGCCCACTATCACCTGTTTGCCGATTAGGAACAGTAACAACCTAGGGATCGTCCAGATGGTGGTTGGATACCACTCCATCACCACCATGTGCTTAGGTGAACCTGAGGTTGCGTGTCCACAGCTCCTGTTAGGAATTTAGCCGTAGGAGAGTGGAGATAGGAATGAGAAGCGATAACTGATCCAATGAACAATCAAACATATAGATCAAACAAGTCACACAAAGCACACTATATTTTTTCGATTTGGGCGAACCCTAATTTGGGGGAGAAATAACGAGATATTATTCAATTAGAGAAGATACAAGTTACAAACACTCTCAACCTATTTATCTCTCAAACTTCATTAGAAGATAATCTATTATTTACAATGAAAACACTCAATGAAGTACTACTTCTCTCAATGGAGGCATTTATAATATATAGAGATATAGAGAAATCTTAGGTTGTAGTCTTGAAATAATAACTGTCCAATATATCCTGAAGAGAAAGCTACACGATAAGAAGTGTATGATCTAACTTGGAAAGGAAGTTATGCTCAAAACAGATCACCCAAACCCTACTCGTATACAACTTTCAGTCACTGTTAGTCGACTGCCCCCTTAGGGCGGTCGACCACAATGGTCTCAACCAAGTCAGAGGGATTAGTCGGTCGACTGCCCAAAGTTATAGGACTACAGCAGGTTCAGTGGGTTCTTCTGTTAGTTGAATCTATCTCCACCTTTATTTCTCCAATAGTATGCATCCTCAAGGACATACCCCAGTAGGAGTTAACACGGAGGCACCACCCTCTGCACGAACTCCACCTACCCTGAGGAAATCTCCACCACCCGACGATATTCAAACGTCGTAATCTCGCATTGATGACGCTTTAGGAATACTGGGCCTAGAAACACTTGCACATGATTTCATGTTCTCACAAAACTTATATAGGTTGTGCTGACCTGACCAAACACCCCTCTTTTCCCTCATCACCTTACATCGACCTTCCCAAAATGATAGAACTCCACCTCGAGCTATTACCTACAGCCCCGTGCTTCTAAGTAATATGCATGACCTCCTTTAGTGTATATTCATTTCCATCTGACATCTCCAACTCAATTGTTCCCTCACCCACTACATCCTAAATCTCACCCATCCCCATTCTTGCACAATGCCTTATTATAGAATTGTAAGTAGAAAACATTTTTCTCTCGGAGAAAATGTGAGAAGAACTACCCAAATCAAGAAACCAACCAAAATCCACATCTAAAGAATTTGTAATAAAAAGACAATTGAAATTTTCATCTGATTCAATGGCACTGACTAAGTTGGTGCTCTTATGATTCAACAACTTGCGACAATCCTTCTTATAATGCCCCATCCTCTTGCAATGGTAGTTGTAACGCCCCGAATTTCAAAATACACTGAATTCGAGATTCCACAGGATCTTTACACTTCTTTTGTACAATTTTACAAGGAATTTAAAACTTTTAACTTTACATCAGAGTTACAAGAAATCTTTACACTTTACATTTTATAGCGGATGCAAATTTACAACATTTATATAATGAAAGTACCACAACACTTGAATAATCTCTAAGCATCAGTTCTTCTTTAATCTTTATCATGTCATTTACCCTGCATACAAAACTGTGGGTACGTCAGTTTATTCAACTGACGAACATTATACACGGCTATCCTCTCTATGCTGGAAACAGTATAACTGATTTTCCATATTTAACAAACAAAAACTTGTTATATATCAAACTAAAGGGAATACCCTATTGATGTCGTATTGTGATTGTGCACTTAGTCCTTAATGCAGTTATTTATATTACATGACACTAATGCGCACTTGTTCGGATTCTATGCATCCCATACTACATAGGTCCGAGGGCAAGCCTCTTAATCGTTCTTCATCTTGTAGGGTTCAATTCCTCGTCATGACTTAATCTACTACTGTAACTACGATAAGTATCCTAGATGTTCTATGAGTACGAGCTCATGTACAGAAACACTGGAGGGGAATCCCACGTCATGTCACGACGCATCGTGAAGACTATATATGGACAATTCAGCCTCTTTCATGGTACACGATCCTCTCGCAGTCACCAAACACCCCACAAGCATCGCCAAGATCCCGATAATTCTGGAGTAGTGCCCACGTCATGTCACGACGCATCGTGAAGACAAACTGTGAATCACACCCACATCATAGACTCGAGGCCCTCATACTTGTGTTTTTCTCTCACTTTCATCACCTCTTCACTATGTACTAATCCTTAATTTTAATGAAATTATGAACAAAATCAATCTCTTAGAGTTAGCCCTCTCACTACTACCGGTCTTATTTCTTTCATTTCACATTGACCCAAACTTGGTCTTTTCAAATTTAATAATTATATCTCATCACTTTTCACTTGCCGGTGCGAGTTTTGGCTACACCCTAATTTTCAATTCACAAATTCACAATCTGAGCTGTCAAACTCAAGAACATTTTTCTTTTTCAATCACATGGTTTTCCAATCTTTTCATGAGTCAATAATCATACATGGAGTTCAATTATCAATCCTGCGTTTCATAGCTAACATGTATTTCCACATTAACATCATATCACAAAATATCTAGTTAAAGTGAATATTCACAAACTCACTATTGTCACACTATTCTTTAATAAGAATAACTCATACAACTTCACGTTTATACTCTCTTTCTATAGAATTTTCCTTTTCTAACACTTATCTCAATTTTTCATAAAACACATTTTTTTACGAAACATACGAGTGTAAAACTATAATTTCAATTTCACTTTTACTTTCAAAAAGTACGCTTTATTTCATTCTAGTAACTCCCAATAATTTTTATAGGTTGTACTCATTTATACTAGCCCACAAGTCATAGGAATTGTCTCACAAAAGAAGACAGATTCACTGACGTTTCGGGAAAGTCGACTGTCAAAATGGTCAGTCGGCTGTTCCGCAATAATGCAAAATTCGAAGGGAAGTCGACTGTTAAATGTATCAGTCGGCTGTCCTGCGATACTTTTTAAACTCGAAATCAAAGATCAGGCCAGTCGACTGTTGCACATGGCAGTCGACTGTACTGCGGGTTTTTTTTAATAATATAATTTAAATCTGTGTACTACTCTTTTCATAATTCATTTGATATTTCTTGAATACAATTCAGTATTAATACTTCCTACATCAATATCCTGTTTATCCTCCTTATATAACTCAAAACATGTCTTAATTTACTCATTCTAACTCATATCACGAAAGTCCATCTAAGCACATAAAGCAACAAATTCTCCTACTAGCATTTTGTACTTATTTTTTGATGTTCACAACAATTCTAATTCATACATTCCATAGCTACAAAACAATTTACATACAACTCAAGATTTATAACAAGATAACATACAGTCTATCAAGCATCGATTTAATCAATCAACAAGTCCTTTTTCCAATTAAGTGTACTCCTATTAGTTTCTTTCATGCATTATCATCTCAGTCAACCCTAACATGGTATCTTGTTAGAAATATCGAAAAAAAACCCACCTTATTTGGAGAGAAAATATTTTGCAATACCTCCTAAACAAAAGAGTCATTCTCGAACTTGCCAAAAGAGCGTTCCTCCTCCTCCTTGATGCAAACCGAGCCCTCCTAAGTGCAACCCGAGCTCTATAGATGATGCCGGCCTTCCTTGTTGCAAGCACACACCAACACTCTCAATCTCTCAATCTTTTGTCTCACTAATTATAACTCACTACTAACAATTTGTATTTTCTACTATAAGTTGTTGGAGAATGAAGAGTGCAAGAATAGCTAGGCTGGGGGGGGGGGGGGTATTTATACTAAATTTTGGAGTAAATGAAGGGCTAGGATCAATCTAGGGGTTAAAGATAAAAGGCTAGGATTTAAGGGGAAGTTGTAGTAACCAACCATGATCCAAACAACTACCACCCACAACTCCACTCTCTTTTTCCTTTTTCCCTCCCATTCAAAACCGGCCACACAAATGCCCCATGCACGTGTACGCGCAAGGCACGTGCATTTACTAGTTCCCCATATAAAAAGTTGTACATTTTATTTTTTACAAAAATGATCTATAAAAATAGTCTACATTACAAGTTGTAATTAAAAGGGAAAATAAATTCATGGGCTTTTATTTAATGGGCCAAATTTAGTTTACGAAATAAATTAGATTTGGGCTATTAAAGGACTTATGTTTATTTGAACAAAATGGGCCTTAATAAAAACAATTAGAGAACACATAAGCATATATATATATATATATATATATATATATATATATATATATATATATATATATATATATATATATACACACACACACACTCATTGTCTAATGAAAATAATTATAAGATTTTATACTACAAAAATTTCACGTGCACAATACGTGCAAAAATAATAATTTTCATAAATGAAAATCGGGGTTGTAAACAACACTCCCTCCTTAGAATAGTTCTGTCCCCAGAACTACAGTCAAGAGCGAGAAACAAAACACTCACAATAAGCACAAGAAAATACAAAATACAAATCAAGCAAAAAGCTCAGGATAATCCTTCAACATCCTCTCCTCAGACTCCCAAGTAGCCTCTTCAGCCAAATGGTTTCTCCAGACTACCTTGACCATCGGTATTGTCTTATTCCTCAAGACTTTCTCTCGATGATCAACAATCTCGACAGGAGACTCGATGTAATTAAGATCCAATTGCAAACCTTCCGGCACTTCAGGCAAATGATGACTCGGATCTGGAATGTAACCTCTCAGCATAGACACATGAAAGACATTGTGCACCTGAGATAACTCTACCGATAACTCAAGCCGATAAGCAGTTTTCCCGATCCTTTTCAATATCTTGTACGGGCCTATAAACCTCGGGGCTAACTTCCCGCCTTTGCCAAATCGAATTACATCTTTACTGGGCGATACTTTCATAAAGACGAAGTCACCTACCTCAAACTCAAGGTCCCTTCTCTGGTTGTCTGCATAGCTCTTCTGCCTGCTCTGAGCTTCTACTAACCTTTTCCTGATCAGATCAATCTTTTCAGAGGTTTGCTGTACAAGCTCAGGCCCAAACAATTGACGCTCCCCAACTTCAAACCAACAAACAGGCGTTCTGCACTTCCTACCATACAAAGCTTCGTACGGCGCCATCCCATTGCTAGTCTGAAAACTGTTGTTGTAGGCAAACTCTACCGAAGGTAAATGCCTTTTCCAACTGCCTCCAAAGTCTAGTACACAACACCGAAGCATATCCTCAAGAATACGGTTGACTCTCTCGGTCTACCCATCGGTTTGTGGATGAAAAGCAGTGCTGAAATCCATCTTGGTACCTAAAGCTGTCTGAAGACTCCTCCAGAAATATGAAGTAAACCGCGCATCTCGATCAGAGACAATAGTTAATGGAACACCATGAAGCCTGACGATTTTGCCAACATACAACTCAGCTAACTTGTCCATCGAAGCAGTGAGTTTCATCGCCAAGAAGTGAGCGGACTTGGTTAGTCGATCGATTATAACCCAAATCACATCATTGCCTTTAGGACTCTTGGGCAAACCCGTGATGAAATCCATACTTATGTTATCCCACTTCCATTCCGGAATAGGTAACGGTTGTAATAGACCTCCGGGTCTCTGATTCTCGGCTTTGACTTGCTGACAAACCTCACACTTCGCCACAAATTCAGCCACATCCTGCTTCAAACCTGACCACCAGAAATGCAGTTTGATGTCTCTGTACATCTTAGTACTCCGAGGATGTACCGACAAAAGAGTAGTGTGGTAGGGTAAAAATGGCCTGCAGGCCCAACCAGGGCCCAACACAACGCTCACTCAAGAAAGGTAAAAATAGCAATCTAGCTCGGCTTCGAACCATTACGGGGTCGGCGCCGAGCCTCAAACGCACCCCCCCCCAGAGCCGGCCTCCTCGTATTCGACGAGCCTCAGTTGTCCTCGGTCTCCGACCCATGACAGTCCCATCTGGCGAAGCAGGGGATTGACCTGGCGCAACCTAGGCCCTCTGATTCTCCCAGAAGCACAAAAGACCCACGGTCAGCCATGTCAGCTCTATACCGCTCAGGGTTTTGCCACGTCAGCCCTATACCACTCCTGGTATTGCCACGTCAGCCCTAAACCCCCTGGGCCTTACGCCACGACAGGCCCATGGGCTTTCGGGTTCAGACCCGGCCCCCAAGCGGATCCAAACCCAGTTGGGATTCTCTATAAATACTAGACCCTCACCCACCTTCTCAGCTAATCAATCTTTTGCCACTTAAATTTACCTAGTTATTGCTACTCTCTCACAGAGACTGACTAGATCGTCGGAGGGTCCGCCACCGGGACAAACCCCGGTGTTTCAGGACCGTCTGCAGGTACACAAGACCTCGGATCCGAATCCTCTGATCCGAGCCCCGATCTCCGAGCCACCCCGAGGTCGCCGCGAACTCCACCCGGTCAGTCAAGGGTCGGCAGACGAGCAGCATTCTCCTTCAAATACAAATCGAGTCCCAACTCACACCTGGTGCATCCACACGTCTCCCAGAAATAAACCGCATCAGGTTGGCGCCGTCTGTGGGAACACTGCTTCAGAAGCCGACCCAAGCACGACCATCAAGGCACCTTGACAGCCGAATTCTCATGGCCTCGAAGGGCAAGGGGGCTGCTTCCTCCGTTAACCGACGGGACTCGCCCCCACCAAATACCAATGCCGGGCCACGCGCATCAAGGCATGGGGATTCCCGTCAGGGATCCCGCAAAGCGCCACCCGTACGGTCCAGCCCGACCTACGAGGAATAATCGTTAACCGTCAAATCACCCGCAGCAGGGGAAGGGCCGCTTCCAACCCGGCCCCGAACCATCCACGACCACCGCCCGAGAGACGGAGGCCCGCACTCAGCCGTATCAGAAGGCAGCCTGCTGGCCAGCCAAACAGGGTCGAGGGAGCCCCCGTCACTCAGGAGGAGTTCCAAGACTTCCGAAGAGAAATTCTCGGGGCCCTCCGGCGGGCCCCCAGGGGAGAAACACTCCGTTCCCAAACCAGGTCGGACTCCGAGGCCAGCGTGTCCCGACCATCAACAATCCAGCCAGAAGGCAATGACATACTCTTAAGGCGCCTCCAAGGAATGGAAGATCGCCTCGATCACATAGGGGACGACGGCCAAAGAGCGGCTCAGGGGTACGGACCTATCCGACCTCCCTTCTCCGCCCCCATCCTCCAGGCAGAAATACCCCGGGACTTCCGGCTTCCTCGGCTCGAGACCTACGACGGCGAGGGAGATCCTGCTGATCACGTGGAGGGCTTCAAGACCCTCATGATGATTCACAGCGCCTCAGATCCCCTGCTGTGCCGAGCCTTCCCGGCCACCCTTCGAGGTCCGGCTCGTGAATGGTTCTCAAAGCTCGCTCCCGGCTCCATTTACTCCTTCGACCAACTAGAGGGCAATTTTCTCGCCCACTTCGTCACCAGCCGGAAGGCGGAGAGAAATAGCGCTTCTTTACTGGGGCTCAAGCAGATAGAGGGAGAATCCCTCAGAGTGTTCGTCCGAAGATTTACTACGGAGGCGAGGTCGGTCTCCTCTCTTGAACCAGGCGTCGCCTCGGCGGCCTTTCGGCACAACGTTCGTCATGGACAGCTGAAAGCTTCGCTGGCGAAGAGGCCCCCCGTCGACTTTCCCGATCTCCTCAACAGGGTCGAAAAATACATCAGGGCAGAAGAGGCCCTTAATCCTGAAGATACCCGGGAGGCCATCGACAAGGGAAAGAGGAAGGTCGGAGAGGTCGAACCATCAAAGAAAGCTCCGAGGGACGCGGGGGCCATGAAGAAGGTCCCGCCGGTCCCCCGCTTCGAGAGATACACTCCCTTGACCCACAACCTATCCGCCATCCTCTTGGAAGTCGAAGACAACGGCATCGTCCGACTACCTCCCCGACCTAATAGCAACAGGAATCAAGACCAACGCTTCTACTGTCGCTTCCACAGAGACCATGGGCACGATACCAATCAATGCCGAGCCCTGAAAGACGAAATTGAGGAACTCGTCTCACAAGGGTTCCTCCGGCAGTTCACCCGAGAAGGCCACCGGGATCGGCAAGACGACAGGAGACGGAGACTCTCGCCCCCGAACCATATGACGACCCACCTCCGTGAACAGGATCTCGGGTCCAAGGGAACCACGGACACGCCATTCATCTTGCACTATGTCCACGGAGGGCCGATAGGGGGAGGGTCAAATACAGCCCAAAAAGCCCTCCTCCAAGAGGCGAATGCTGTCCAAAACAACCCCTCGTCCAAGCCACAGCCGGGGCCAGTCAGCTTCTCAGAAGAAGACCTCGAAGACGTTCACCTACTCCACTGCGATGCCCTCGTCATCAGCCTCAACGTGGCTAACTGCGAGGTACGCCGAATCCTCGTTGACAACGGTAGCTCAGTTAATATTCTTTTTCGCGAAACCTTCGAGAGCCTCAAATTACCCGGTGGAAAGCTCAAACCCGCCGGATACCCGTTGCATAGATTCTTCGGCGCCCCTGTCGCAATAGAAGGGATTGTTACCCTCGAGGTCACCGCAGGGTCGGCTCCTGTCGAGAGGACCGAATCCATGGACTTCATGATTGTCAACTTCAAGACAGCTTACAACGCCGTTCTCGGCCGACCTGGACTGACCTCCCTCCAAGCGGTACCTTCGGCCTACCATCTAAAACTCAAATTCCCCACCCCCCAAGGGGTAGGCATCGCCCGAGGGAGCCATGAAGTCGCGCAGTCGTGCTATATAACGGCCGTCGGAGAGGATGTGTTCCCTCTCGACGCCACCGAACTCGCACCCGAGAGAGATGGCCCAGCTCCCGAGCCTTTCGACGAACCAGAAGAGGCCCCGTTCGACGCCAAGGAGGAATCAAAGTAGTTCCGGATAAGCCGCTCGCAGCACCGCCCGCGTCCGCCGCAACGAAGATATCTTCGCTTAAAAGCCCTCCGACGTATCTGGGATCTCTTCAGCAAATCCCAGCTCATGGTCAAACAGATCACCAGGGAATACGAGGCCAGCGATGAGTGCATGATTGGAGGCTCGACGACAGTCCAACGACTCCCGGCATCCTTCAGCTGCGCCACAGTTAGCAGAGTCCCCTGGGCACAGAACGCTCAAGCAGACGCACCGTCCAAACTCGCCCCTTACTCCTTCGAGGGTCTCGATCAGACAGTACTCATGGAAGTCCATCACCTCTGGCTTCTGGTCTTCGATACATTGGCTTCAAGATGACACCAGCCCTGGGCCACTCCCATCCGAAGATTCTTAACCAAACGCCGAGCCCCTAACGAAGTTCCTAGAGAAGCGTACATAAGGTCTAACTTGGCTATTGTATGAAAAACCCTTTGTAAACTCTCATATGTAAAGGGCGGCTTCGACGACCCCCCCCCCCCCCCCCCCCATCTGGTATGAAAGGAATCCCTTGTTTTTCTTTTTTGACAAAACTCCAAATGATTCGGCAGATCCAACTTAAACGCCCAACATCGGGAGCGGTCCCTGAACCCTCACTCCGGTACCGTCCTCAGTACCTCGGTAGGCCCAACCCAGCTTCGGGCCAGGGGCCCTTCCCAAGGCCCCGCGTTGATCCCTCACAAACCAAAGAAGCCGAACCGCGCCTCCGCCGACGCTTACCGCATTCCTAAGTAAAGCAAAAGGGAAAAAAGAATTCTTTATTCATACCTTTAGTTGAGTATGAAAAAATAAGTAATGACCGTTACAGGACCGCTCCCCTCATCTCAAGCCGAAGGAAGCTACCATCTTAGGGCCTCGGGGGTCCAACAAAGGGCAGGACCACTCCGACCGAACGGCTAGGAGCCCTCTCATCGTCATCCCGGTCCACCGGCTCAGCCGCGGTCGACGCACCAGCCACGGAGCTCTGAGCATCCCCCGGTCGCATGCGCTCCAGCAGGAGCAGCGCGGAAGGAACTCCATCCGCTCGCCGACCCACAGAAGAAGAGGACGAGATGCCCAGCATCGTCTTGTAGCGGTATATCTCCATCTCCTTCTCCACTATGACATCACGAAGTAACCTCTCGGAAGGGGGCCTCTGCACCGAGGCGTTCGACATGGTATGTCCAAAACCGACGCCTCCTAGGTCCCGTTCCACCATCGCCCTCCTCAGCCGGCTCGCCTCCTCCCTCAAGGCCTCAGACTTATTCCGGTAATAATTAAGAGCCGCGTCAGTATCACAAGCCCCCTTTCGGTAGCGAACCAACGTGGCCACCAGGGACTCAACTTTGCTCTGGAGCCACGCCACGTCGGAGCGGCGGGGGTCCGCCTCGGGAAGAAGATCCGCAGCCTACAAGAAAACCGGCCAACTCAAAACCCATAGGCAAGGAGAGCCAGGAAACACCCGAAGTCAAAATACTTGGCCAGTCAAAAATCATTTTTATTCTGAAAACCGAATCACTTCTTACAAAAAATGCGGTGGCCAGTCCGCAGAAGGCAAATACAATCGAGGGGAGAAAATAGAAAGACCAAAAACTACACAGTCTGTTTTCCCACCTCTGCATCGGTAGGCGGGTCCACGAGGGGGTCGACGGGCGGGTCGGGAGCAGCTCCTTCGCCGGGAATCTTCAGTGTCCCGTCGACCTCCATGTCATACTCGAAGTTCGACAGATCAAGGGCCGGGTGGAAGTGCTTCACGTGGCTGAGTGCCTTCGCATAACACTCGTCTTGGGCCTTGATCACCAGAAGCTGACTCGTCTTTGTCAACTCTTTCAGCTCCTTGGCAAACTCCTTCTCCTGGGCCGCCATCTTCTCCGCCCATTCCCCCCTCTCCTTGTCGAATGCCGCCTTCATCTCTTGCTCCCTCTTCTGAGAGCCTTCGAGTTCTGTCTTCATCACCTTCGTCTCCTGCTCGGCCTTGTTCGCCCTATCACGCTCCCGCTTCAAAGCAGCCTCGTAAAGGCCCTTCACGTGGCCCCCCTGCACGGTCGCCTGTAATCACCAAGCACAACTAAGGAAGCCTCCTTTACAACGTGATTGCAGAACAAGAGAGGTTGACAAACTTACCAGCACATTGGCCTGTGCGAGGCGTGTATACGCCGCGTCCAGGGACTCGGCCTTCATCTCCGAGCGATCCCGGGGGGTCGCCAACTTACTCGCCACCTCGACGGCTTGCCGCCCTCGGGTCAAACTGTCTCCCTCGCGAATCGACCAATCCAGCACCCACGGCCGCCGGAGCCTCTCCTCTATCTCCGGATCCGCCAGAGGGCCCTTTCCCTTATCAAGATCGGTTACCTTACCCTGGTCCGGATCGCCCTGAACCGCCGCATCCTTGACCGTTTCCGAGCGAGTCCTTTTTGCCCTCGGCTGAACAGAGGCCTCGATAACCCCCTGGGATGACCCCCTCGTCTTCGCCTTCTTCTCGGCCTCCTCCTTCTTCATTTCGCGCCTCCTCGCCTTAATCGACTCAGGATCCATACCTGTGAAAAAGTCCAGTAAGGACAATGAGCACGGAGGAACAACAAAGCCAAAAAGAAAGAAACAACTACATACATGGATCGGCCGGGCTCAGTCCGGCATTCATCAAGTGGCCCTCGGTCACCTTCGCCCAGTCGACGCTATATGACAAACGGAGACGCTCAACAAAACCCCACTCCTAGGCAGTCAGGTCCCTCGACCTCGGCGTTTTATAGCTCGGCTTATAGTGATTCCACCGAGTGGGAATATCCCAAGGTTCCTCACTCCGGATCACTAGATACTTCTTCTTCCACTCCTTGATGGAGTCCGGGTGACCATGAACAAACTTCGACTTGCCCCGGGGCGAAATGTAATAGATACCCTCAGCCGACGAGCCAATCATCATCATCGCTCGGAAGACGTTCAACCGAAGAGGTACCCTCTGCTCCCCGCACAACAACACGAAGCAGATGATCTGCTTCCAGGAATTGGGCCCGTACTGCATCGGCGCCAAGGACGCCCAGTTCAGCACCTCTCGGACGAACGGGTGAACGGGCAACCTAAAGCCGGAGATAAAGGCATCCACGGGGAAGACGCAATACTGATCCGGCAGAGGGTCAGTCAGTCGAAGAGTGGAGATCGGCAACATGAGCTCATAGCCGGACCCTATATGGTATGCCAACCGCAAAGCCTCTAAGTTACCTGCCTCTAGAACGGTCGGAAATGTGTCCATTATCACCTTCTTCTGGCTCGGCGACGACGGTTGAACCCCACACTCCTCCTTATCAGAAAGATCATCGGGGTACCGACGGAACGGCTTAGACCGTACGGGTGACCTTGTCGTCAAGTCAACAGGCGCCTGACTCGAGCCCCCAATCCTCGACCCCCTCTTCTTCGGAGCCCTCTTCTTCTTCTTGGTCCGTTCAGGGGAGGGGGTAGATAGTCGCCCCAGACCTATCGGCATGGAGCTCGAGCCCACGCCCTGACCTCCTATCTGAGCCCCTTCGGCTCCCCCTTCCTCTCCAGAAACCATCCGTAGAATCTGAACTTCAGCAGAACTACCGCCGCTCTCCTCCTCAGAATCACTACTCTCCACAACAAAAAGCCTCCGAGACCGCAGCGGCTTCACGTCATACACTGGCTGTTCCTCACCAATAGACTCCCCCTCGAGATCCGACTCCTCCTGCGAAGTCAATCTGGAGGCGGGATTTGCGCCCCCCCACACGACGATGCCAACGAGCCCGACTGAGCCCTATCCATCTATGCCTAAACTAAAAACAAACTTACCAACAGACCGGGGGTCGCCTCGGAAGAATGAACTTGATACAGCGAAGGGTAGGAACGAAGACTGAGATGTTGGGAAATCTGTTAGAAAGAGAAAGAGGTGAAGTGAGAAGTGGACGATAGGAGGAGAGGGGGGAACATTTATAGAGGGAAGAAACGACTCCTCGATTTCTGCAATTACTGTTCACCGATTGGCGTGTAGCGGCCGCCTAGTGAACCGTGCCACGTCCTCGAAACATGGGCTTCTGACGTCATCCAGTACCAGGCTGGCAACCAGACACAGGGTTCGGGCCGGATGAAGTGCTCGGCGAAAATTTTTTTTAGATTTAAGGCTACAGGACTCGGCTGGCTCCCCTCTCACCCACGAACAACTTGGGGCTTACAGCCTCGGCAGCCGAAAACCCCAAATCGTTCCCGGGTGGCAGGAAAGCCACCACCGCCTGCGCCCCAGGTTCCAGAGCTCGGTCGGCTCCTCTCTCACCCTCGAACAGATCGGGACTTAAGGCCTCGTCGACCGAAACCCCGAATTGTTCGAGGGTGGGAGGAAAGCCACCATCACCTAGAACCCTACCAAGAATAAAGATCGATCCGCATATCCGAGGCTCTTCACCCCCAGAGCCAGGACACGATGGATGCCCCTCCCGTCCCGATCTTTCTCGGGCCAGACATCCGCATGAGAGTCGTCTGACCCGAGAAAGGATCCAGACAGCAGAGTCGCCACCGATTCGAGGCCCCTTGGCGCCACAACAAAATTTTCTAGAAGAGAGACACCCGCCGAAGCAGACACCTCAGGGGGCCATTGAACCACCCTTGCTGTGATCAAACCCACCAAGGGAGGGAGAGGTATTTATAGCCTCCCCCAAGACCCGCCTTTATGACATTGGGAAAGCCAATCTGCGGAAGCCCATGCGCCACCTGCGTCCAGGCTGGCAGCGTCATTTAATGCCCCTGGAAAAATGGACCATCACACGAATCCCGAAAGCACCATCAAGACTCCGCTAAAGCGACAGACCACACGGTTCAAACCTTCTTCTCAGGAAGAATCACCGGCTCACCATCACCCTTGCCGACACATAATCCCTCGTCTTCTCGAGGTGCGGTCGTGCACCAGGGTACTCTTCTCAGGAAGAAACAACGGCTAGCCATCACCCTTGCCGACACATAATCCCTCGTCCTCTCGAGGTGCGGTCGAGCACCAGGGCCTTCTTCTTAGGAAGAATCACCGGCTCGCCATCACCCTTGCCGACACATAATCCCTCGTCTTCTCGAGGTGCGGTCGTGCACCAGGGTACTCTTCTCAGGAAGAAACAACGGCTCGCCATCACCCTTGCCGACACATAATCCCTCGTCATCTCGAGGTGAGGTCGAGCACCAGGGCCTTCTTCTTAGGAAGAATCACCGGCTCGCCATCACCCTTGCCGACACATAATCCCTCGTCTTCTCGAGGTGCGGTCGAGCACCAGGGTACTCTTCTCAGGAAGAAACAACGGCTTGCCACCACCCTTGCCGACACATAATCCCTCGTCATCTCGAGGTTCGGTCGAGCACCAGGGCCTTCTTCTTAGGAAGAATCACCGGCTCGCCATCACCCTTACCGACCCATAATCTCTCCTCAACTCGAGGTTCGGTCTGGCACCAGGGTACTCTTCTCAGGAAGAAACAACGGCTCGCCATCACCCTTACCGACCCGTAATCCCTCCTCAACTCGAGGTCCGGTCTGGCACCAGGGTACTCTTCTCAGGAAGAAACAACGGCTCGCCATCACCCTTGCCGACACATAAACCCTCGTCATCTCGAGGTTCGGTCGTGCACCAGGGCCTTCTTCTCAGGAGGAAACAACTTCCCATTTCCACGACCATGAACACTCCTCCCCGGCTAGCTCCCGCACCCCCGCAGGAGTGGGGGGCTTGTGTGGTAGGGTGAAAATGGCCTGCAGGCCCAACCAGGGCCCAACACAATGCTCACTCAAGAAAGGTAAAAATAGCAATCTAGCTCGGCTTCGAACCATTACGGGGTCGGCGCCGAGCCTCAAGCGCACCCCCCCAGAGCCGGCCTCCTCGTATTCGACGAGCCTCAGTTGTCCTCGGTCTCCAACCCATGACAGTCCCATCTGGCGAAGCAGGGGATTGACCCGGCACAACCTAGGCCCTCTGATTCTCCCAGAAGCACAAAAGACCCACGGTCAGCCATGTCAGCTCTATACCGCTCAGGATTTTGCCACGTCAGCCCTATACCACTCCTGGTATTGCCACATCAGCCCTAAACCCCCTGGGCCTTACGCCACGACAGGCCCATGGGCTTTCGGGTTCAGACCCGGCCCCCAAGCGGATCCAAACCCGGTTGGGATTCTCTATAAATACTAGACCCTCACCCACCTTCTCAGGTAATCAATCTTTTGCCACTTAAATTCACCTAGTTATTGCTACTCTCTCACAGAGACTGACTAGATCGTCGGAGGGTCCGCCACCGGGATAAACCCCGGTGTTTCAGGACCGTCTGCAGGTACACAAGACCTCGGATCCGAATCCTCTGATCCGAGCCCCGATCTCCGAGCCACCCCGAGGTCGCCGCGAACTCCACCCGGTCAGTCAAGGGTCGGCAGACGAGCAGCATTCTCCTTCAAATACAAATCGAGTCCGAACTCACACCTGGTGCATCCACACGTCTCCCAGAAATAAACCTTATCAAGTAGCATGTGCCTTCTTAAGAATACTCTCTTTCAGGTCCGTCTGATGGAACACACAATCTATCTCCGAACCACAGCACTCCATCCCTGATTTGAAATCCGGGCAACCTGCCAGCACCAACCTGTTCTTCATCTCCAAGATATCAGCATCAACCTCTTGACTTGCAATAATCCTTCCATTCAATGTAGACTGAAGCCTCAACTGAGCTAAAGATGCTCCCAATCCTTGCAAGACAACTTCAATACCTGCTCGATCCAATTCTTCCATCAGATGCTTCTGAGCTGTAATCAAACTGGATAAACTGCTCTTGCAACTAAGTGCATCAGCAACAATATTAGCTTTTCCAGGATGATACTTGATCTCAGGTCGCATGTCCTCAAGCACTTCCAACAATCTTCGCTGCCTCAAATTCAGATCCTTCTGCTGGTATATGTACTTCAAACTCTTGTGGTCCGTGTACATGTTCAATTTCTCACCGTACACGTAGTGTCTCCATTGCTTCAAAGCAAAGATAATCGCAGCCAACTCCAGATCATGAGTCGGATAATTCTTCTCATGCGGTCGTAGTTGCCTAGACCCATAAGCGATTACTCTTCATTCTTGCATTAAGACACAACCATGCCCACGATATGAAGCATCGCTGTAAACGTCATACTCAACACCTGCTCTAGGCAAAGCCAAAATAGGTGCAGTAGTCAGTTTCTCTTCCAACTCCTGAAAGCTTCCCTCACATTGCTCAGTCCATTTGAAGTTCACATTCTTTTTGGTCAAACCAGTGAGCGGCACGGCTAACTGAGCATAACCTTGAATGAATCTCCTGTAGTGTCTAGTTAATCCAAGAAAACTTCTGACTTCCTTTACTGTAGTAGGTCTTGCCCAATCTCTCACTGCCTCTATCTACTGAAGATCAGTTACCACTCCCTCCTTAGAAAGGATGTGACCTAGAAATGCCACTTCAAATTTCTAAAAATCGCACTTGGACAGCTTGGCATACAACTCCTGCTCTTCCAGCTTCCTCAAAACTGCTGCCAGATGCTCGGTGTGCTCCTCTTCTGACTTGGAGTACACGAGAATATCGTCGATAAACACCACGACGAAAGAATCAATGAACGGCCTCAGAACTTTGTTCATCAAATCCATGAAGATTGCGGGTGCATTCGTCACTCCAAATGGCATAACTAAGAATTCGTAATGCCCATGTCGAGTTCTAAATGCAATTTTGTGCACATCCTCAACTTTCACTCGAACTTGGTGATATCCTGATCGAAGATCTATTTTGGAGAAAACGGCTGCTCCTTGTAGACGATCGAACAAGTCATCAATTCGGAGAATAGGATACTTATTCTGAACAGTGACCTTATTCAGCTCTCGCTAGTCGATATACATTCTCATCGATCCATCTTTCTTCTTTACCAAAAGCACTAGTGCTCCCCAAGGTGACGCACTAGGTTGAATAAAGCCTTTCTCCAACAGTTCCTCAATCTGCCATTTCACCTCATCCTGTTCCACTGGAGCCATCCTATACAGTGCCTTAGAAATGGGTGCACTTCTCGGTTGAAGGGTGATGCTGAACTCTACATCACGTTGCGGGGGTAACCCAAGAAAATCATCCAAAAACACAGTCGGATAGTCCCGAACCACAGGAATCCTTTGCACTTCCACAGGAATCTCTTCCTTGCGGATAGCTGCCACCAGCATGGAACACTTCTTCTGCCCTTGGAAAGTGACTTCAAGTCCACCTGGAGCCTTCACTGTTACCATCTTGGTCTTACACTCGATGCTTGCACTGTCCACCGATATCCAATCAATGCCAATGATAACATCGACTCCCAAGATAGTTAGCTCGATTAGATCAATTCTGAAGATTCTGTTCCCAATCACAATCTTGCAATCCGCATAGTACCGATCAGTGGTTAAAGTTTTTCCTGAAGGCAGCAAGGTGAAGTTGGCGACTTGCAATTCGAGAATTTAAATTGAAAATTATGGTATAGCCAAAACTCACACCGGCAAGTGAAAAGTTTTAAATTCCTTATAAAATTGTACGAAAGAAGTGTAAAGATCCTGTGGAATCTCGAATTCAGTGTATTTTAGAATTCAGGCCGTCACAGAGTGGATAACCGTAGTTACAGAGTGGATTGAAACCGTAGTTACAGAGTGGCTCTGATACCACTCTGTAACAACCCAAATTCCAAAATTCACTGAATTCGAGATTCCACAGGATCTTTACACTTCTTTCGTACAATTTTACAAGAAATTTAAAACTTTTCACTTTACATCAGAGTTACAAGAAATCTTTACACTTTACATTTTACAGCGGAAGCAAATTTACAACATTTATATAATGAAAGTACCACAACACTTGAATAATCTCTAAGCATCAGTTCTTCTTTAATCTTTATCATGTCATTTACCCTGCATACAAAACTGTGGGTTCGTCAGTTTATTCAACCGACGAACATTATACACGGCCATCCTCTCTATGCCGGAAATAGTATAACTGATTTTCCATATTTAACAAACACAAACTTGTCACATATCAAACTAAAGGGAATACCCTATTGATGTCGTGTTGTGATTGTGCACTTAGTCCTTAATGCAGTTATTTATATTACATGAAACTAATACGCACTTGTTCGGATTCTATGCATCCCATACTACATACGTCCGAGGGCAAGCCTCTTAATCGTTCTTCATCTTGTAGGGTTCAATCCCTCGTCATGACTTAATCTACTACTGTAACTACGGTAAGTATCCTAGATATTCTATGAGTACGAGCTCATGTACAGAAACACTAGAGGGGAATCCGACGTCATGTCACGACGCATCGTTGTAATATCCCGGACGGATATTACCTTATATAAATTAATATTTCATTATTATTTTATTATTATTTTGTTTTAATTCCAAAATTTGAATATTTTGGTGATTTTCACCCGGTTCGTCCGTAGGCATTATCTGTATCCAGATATCAGTCGGTATATATCCGTATTGTATCAAATTGATACCGTGATCTTCCGAACTAATAATAAAATTTATTTTATTATTATTTCCAAGATTTAATTATTTTTATGCGGATTATGCGAAGATTTTCCGGTATACGGACATATATGCGCAAATACGAGTAGTATGTCGATTAGTGCATTATACGAATTATGAATTGTGTATTTTGGTCAACACTTATTTTGCTATAACCTAGTAGGGATGGTTAAGGGTTTGATTAGGAGGATTAACCTAGGTTAAGTATACATGAGAAGGTTAAGAAAAACCCTTCTAGAAACTCCCCTCCCTCACATAACACCTCCCCACACCATACCCTACACCTCACCCCTAATCCCTACATGGTATGGCCGGCCATCACCCCCCCTTGAGATTATTTTGTGCCAATGTGGTGCACTTACCACCTCCTATCCCTTCTATAAATAGCCCTTCATTCACCTCCTTCTCTCATTTTAGAAAAACAAAAGAAAGAAAGAAAGAAAGAAAGAAAGGAAAGAAAAAGAAAGAGAGAAAGTCTCATACTAACAAGAGAGTTCTTCTTGTAGGTTTAGTGGAGATTTCTAAAAAGCTAGGGGAAGGAGAAGGATTAGCAAGCAAGTCCTTCCAATAGGAAAAAAATATGGTGGGGGTTTCTTCATGTTTCTTTCTTTGATTGTTTGTTGTTTGTTTGTTTGTTTTGTTGTTTGACTTCTTCTCCTTCCTTCTTGTTTTGTTTTGTTTTTGGGTTGTTCTTATGAATGAGTGTGTGTATGTTGTGGTAAATAAAAGTAAGAAAATAGTAGTAGAACCTACTAAAACACATAAAGATCACATCTTTAGTATTGTGGTTGTTGTTTTGTATATTATTGGACTAAAGATTCACATATTGCATATGATCTTGAACATACAACCTCTTAAGGTTGTAGGACTTAATACACATAAGCATATGAACATTTTACAACCATTGTGGGTTGTAGGACCTTGATTAAACATTGGACTAATAATAATAAGTGTATGTTTATTGTAATAAAAAGATCTTTTTGTTAACCACTAGTTGTAGAAAATTAAAAAGATCTTTCTTTTTACTAAACACTAGTTGTAGATTAAAAAGATCTTTTCTTTTTATTAATCACTAGTTGTAGATTAAAAAGATATTTCTTTTTATCAATCACTAGTTGTAGCAATTAAAAAGATCTTTTCTTTTTAAATCACTAGTTGTAGAAATAATAAAAAGAGATCTTTTTTTTCATATTTACTAGTTGTAAAGTAAAATAAAATAAAAATGATCTTTTCTTTTATCACTAGTAATAATAAAGATTAGTAAGCAACTAAGTAGTAGCATGCTAAAATATAAAGTAGTAGTAGGTGATTAAATGAGGTAGTAGTAGCATGTTGATTAAATAAAGTAGTAATAGTATGTTGATTAATAAGGTAGTAGTAGTATGGTTGGTTAAATAAAGTAGTAGTATGTTGATTAAAGGAAGAAGTGGTAGTAAGTAATTATAGATGTTTTATGTCCATAAAGTAGTAGTAGTAGTAAGTTGTATGTTATGTTCTTGATAAGAATGAAGTAGTAGTAGTAGTAGATAATTGTGTGTTATGTTTTGATTAAAATAGGAGTAGTAGTAGTAGTAAAATGTTGTAGGATCACTTCTAAAAATATTTAGAAGTAATATTCATGCTTCAAATGTTGTAGGATCACATCTAAAAATGTTTAGAAGCAATACCCATGCTTCAAATGTTGTAGGATGCCTTCAAAAAAATATCCTACCATGTTTTCATGCTTAGTTAGTTGTAGGATTTCTTCTAAAAATATCTAGCATGCTTAATGATGCTTAGAATGTTGTAGGATTTCTTCTAAAAATATCTAGCATGCTTAATGATGCTTAGAATGTTGTAGGATTTCTTCTAAAAATATCTAGCATGCTTAATGATGCTTAGAATGTTGTAGGATTTCTTCTAAAAATATCTAGCATGCTTAATGGTGCTTAGAATGTTGTAGGATTAATGCTAAAATTGCCTATCACATGTAGGAATGACATACATGTTATAGGATTCATTCTAAATTTTCCTATCATGCCTTATGCTTAGAATGTTGTACGATTCTTTCTAAAAGTTTCCTACCATGTTTAGATTAAATTAATGATGCTTAGAATGTTGTAGGATTCAATCTAAGAGTTTCCTACCATGTTTGGATTAATTTTATTATGCTTAGGATGTTGTAGGATCCATAATAAAATTACTTACCATGCTAGTTTAATTGTAGGTATGTAGGTATGTGATATACCATGTTAAGTTAAATGGTAGGTAAGTGATATACCATGCTAGTTTTATCTATGCCATGCTAGCTTAATTACAAGTAAGTTGCATACCATGCTAGTTTAATTATGTGATATACCATGCTAGTTTAATTGTAGGTATGTGATATACCATGACTAGTTTAATTGTAGGTATGTGATATACCATGTTAGTTCAATTATAGATATGTCATGCTAGTTTAACTACAAGTAAGTCGTATGCCATGCTAACTTAAGTATAAGTAAGTTGCATGTCATGCTAGTTTAGATTGTGAGTAAGTTGTATACCATGCTAGGTTACATGAATACTCATGTTTACATGGCACCCATGTTTAGATAAGTGTCCATTCATGCTATGTTAGTAGATGAGCATGGTTCATGCTAAGTAAGTAGGTATAGTGCTAATTGTTGATCATGTTAAGTTAATGATAGCCATACTATGATATTCATGCTTAGAGTAAAGAAAATACCCATGGTTAATTGTAGAGATTTTATGTTGTGTTCCATACCATGCTAAAGTTCAAATGCATGTTTAGAACGTTGTAGGAGTAATGTTAGAATACCTACTATGCCTTGGAATGTTGTATGTTATATTAGTTATCTATCCATGCTTGGATTGTGGTGATTAGTCATGATAAGTAGTAAGCTTTCATGCTCAATTTGTAACCTATGCTTGACTATAGTGGACTTCATGTCTAGGCCGTAGTGATTTTTATGCTTAAGCTCGATATAAGCACAAGCTTAATCGTATTCATACTTAAGGATATCATGATGAGTGGTTGTGTTATATGATTAGATTGTCGTAGGAAGATGCTTGTAATTGCATGCCATACTTAAGGCGCTATGGGTTGAAGTAATAAGGACTGGGAAGACCACTAGTGATAGTTAGTCCGATAAAGGCTACTATGTCGCCTTCGGATTCTTCCTTAATAGAATACCGACCATAGAATATTAGTAGACTCTTCTGTTGCTTCTAATAATAGGAGATCAAGTTTGCTAGTAGCACGTTTGGTTGTTTTTAAGATTGATTACCTGTATGGTTGTTTGCATAGGGTTGTTGTCTCGTACGCGGCTCGATTGGCCCGTACATAGCTGTGAGTCTCATACGTAGCTTATTTGGCTCGTATGAAGATTATTGTCTCGTACGCGGCTCGACCGGCCCGTGCATAGCTGTTGGTCTCATACGCGGCTTATTTGGCTGGTATGTACGTTGTTGTCTCCTACGAGGCCCGCCTGGCTTGTAGGTAGTTATTGTTCATACGTAGCTTATTGGCTCGTATGTGGTTGTTACTCGTGTATAGCTTGTTAGCTAGTACACAGTTCGTTGTGCTCGTCTAGGGTGATATTACCACCCTAAGGGCTATCGACCATCAAGACATAGGGTAGCGACTTGCATGTATATTCGCACGGCCGAAGTCTTGGATCGATGAGCCACGAACCGGATCCTGAGGGGTTCTGGTAAGTCTAGGTTGAGCAGCCTAGTAGAGTTGTCTTATGAAGCCTAATTTAAGGCCTAGCATGTTATGTTATAATATTATCGTCCCTAGGATCGTCGAGTCAGGGACATCATTAGGGTAGTGACTTATAAAGGTCATTTTGCTCAGACCCTTGCCGAAGAGAGAGGAGTTGGTGGTAGGGGACACCTTACGACCAACTTGTCTCTTGAGGGAGGCCTTAGGTGGTGACATTGGGTTGTACCTTCCCGTCAAAGGGATACGTACGGTGGCGTCCCACAAGTTGGGAGCACGGGTTGCGTATCTCGCTCTGTTAATTCCTGAAATACCGTGGCTGGGGTGCCACAGGATGCATGGTGCAGTCCTGTGCTTGCTAGACCCCAAAGGGTGCCACAGGGTAGGCTTCGCGCTGCCCTGCGCTTGCGAAACCCTATGGTTTGATTTTGGAACGATGCCCGATATATTGGGATCGAGTGAGGTCCGGCATGCCGGGTAGTAGTGGAAAACGGAGACACCATAAGCAGACTGCATAGGGGGGACTTGACCCCTTCTGCAACCTCACAGAGTCATGGAGTATTGTCAGGAACAGGTTGTGTATAATTAGAATGCGTAACGCGGGTTCAAATCCCTATATATGGAGAAACGGCTTGAGATGGAGTCGCATGTAGTATGGGCTGCATGTTGCTTTCGGAGACTTGCTGACATTAGAATAGGAGGTGTCCTAAGTTCTACCTTCCCATCAAAGGGATACGTACCGTGCCGTCTCACAAGTTGAGGACACGAGTTGCGTATCTCGCGCTGTTAATTCCTGAACTACTGTGGCTGGGGTGCCACAGGATGCATTGTGCAGTCCTGCACTTGCGAAACCCCAGAGGGTGCCACAGGGTAGGCTTCGCGCCACCCTGCGCTTGCGAAACCCTATAGTTTGATTTTGGAATAACGCCCGATACATTGGGTTCGTCTGTTTTGAGAGAGGTCCGGTTAGCCGGGTCGCAGTGGCGAACATAGACACCACTGGCGAACTGCATTAGTGGGACTTGACCACATCTGCAACCTCATTAGCCACGTGTAGATGTCAGGAACAGGTTGGGTACAATTAGAATTCATAACGCGGGTTCAAATCCCTATGTTTTTGCACTCACGAACACTTAAACTACACCAACACCATTGCTATATTTTGTATATTGTTTGGGAGATTCGCTGCTATATGATCAGCCTTTAAGCATCAGTGAATACTGACGTCCCCACTTCCATAGGTACTGGATCGCCGAAGTACAAAGGCGAGATTCAGGAGGACTCAAGGCAAGGAAAGCAAGGAGTCAGTGTTATGTTTAGTTCCGCTGCGGTATATGTATTGATTAACTATTTAGTTGAGAAGTACTCAAGTGAGAGTTACCAAGTGTTGTTCTTCATTCCCTGTACTCTGATGTAAGATGTTGAAGGTTGTAATATTTGGAAATGTAAAGGTAACATTGTAACTCTATCGTGATGTATTGCAGTTGTATAATATTCAGACTTGTAATACATTGGGTGTTGAAATAAAAGTTTTAAATTCTCCTGTTTTTCTGTGTATTGTGACTAATTGAAGAAAAGATCTTGGCTCGTGTCACGGTTTCCCAGTGTCGGAAATCGGGGCGCTACAATCGTGAAGACTATCTATGGACAATTCAGCCACCTACATGGCACACGATCCTCTCGCAGTCACCAAACACCCCACAAGTGTCGCCAAGATCCCGATAATTCTAGAGTAGTGCCCACGTCATGTCACGACGCATCGTGAAGACAAACTGTGAATCACACCCACATCGTAGACTCGAGACCCTCATACTTGTATTTTTCTCTCACTTTCATCACCTTTTCACTATGTACTAATCCTTAATTTTAATGAAATCATGAACAAAATCAATCTCTTAGAGTTAGCCCTCTCACTACTACCGGTCTTATTTCTTTCATTTCACATTGACCCAAACTTGGTCTTTTCAAATTCAACAATCATATCTCATCACTTTTTACTTGCCGGTGTGAGTTTTGGCTACACCATAATTTTCAATTTCAATTCACAAATTCACAATCTGAGTTGTCAAACTCAAGAACATTTTTCTTTTTCAATCACATGGTTTTCCAATCTTTTCATGAGTCAATAATCATACATGGAGTTCAATTATCCATCCTGCGTTTCATAGCTAACATGTATTTCCACATTAAAATCATATCACAAAATATCTAGTCAAAGTGAATATTCACAAACTCACTATTGTCACACTATTCTTTAATAAGAATAACTCATACAACTTCACATTTATACTCTCTTTCTATAGAATTTTCCTTTTCTAACACTTATCTTAATTTCTTCGTAAAACACATTTTTTTACGAAACATATGAGTGTAAACCTATAATTTCAATTTCACTTTACTTTCAAAAAGTACGCTTTATTTCATTCTAGTAACTCCCAATAATTTTCATAGGTTGTACTCATTTATACTAGGACACAAGTCATGGGAATTGTCTCACAAAAGAAGACAGATTCACTGAAGTTTCGGGAAAGTCGATTGTCAAAATGGTCAGTCGGCTGTTCCGCAATAATGCAAAATTCGAAGGGAAGTCGACTGTTAAATGTATCAGTCGGCCGTCCTGCGATATTTTTTTAAACTCGAAATCAAAGATCAGGCCAGTCGACTGTTGCACATGGCAGTCGACTGTAATGCGGGTTTTTTTTAATAATATAATTTAAATCTGTGTACTACTCTTTTCATAATTCATTTGACATTTCTTGAATACAATTCAGTATTAATACTTCCTACATCAATATCCTGTTTATCCTCCTTATATAACTCAAAACATGTCTTAATTTACTCATTCTAACTCATATCACGAAAGTCCATCTAAGCACATAAAGTAACAAATTCTCCTACTAGCATTTTGTACTTATTTTTTGATGTTCACAACAATTCAAATTCATACATTCCATAGCTACAAAACAATTTACATACAACTCAAGATTTATAACAAGATAACATACGGTCTATCAAGCATCAATTTAATCAATCAACAAGTCTTTTTTCCAATTAAGTGTACTCTTATTAGTTTCTTTCATGCATTATCATCTCAATCAACCCTAACATGGTATCTAGTTAGAAATATAGAAAAACAACCCACTTTATTTGGAGAGAAAATATTTTGCAACACCTCCTAAACAAAAGAGTCCTTCTCGAACTTGCCAAAAGAGCGTTCCTCCTCCTCCTTGATGCAAACCGAGCCCTCCTAAGTGCAACCCAAGCTCCATAGATGATGCCGGCCTTCCTTGTTGCAAGCACACACCAACACTCTCAATCTCTCAATCTTTTGTCTCACTTCTAATAACTCACTACTAATAATTTTTATTTTCTACTATAAGTTTTTGGAGAATGAAGAGTGCAAGAATAACTAGGCTGGGGGGGGGGGGGGGTATTTATACTAAATTTTGGAGCAAATGAAGGGCTAGGATCAATCTAGGGGTTAAAAATAAAAGGCTAGGATTTAAGGGGAAGTTGTAGTAACCAACCATGATCCAAACAACTACCACCCACAACTCCACTCTCTTTTTCCTTTTTCCCTCCCATTTAAAATCGGCCACACAAGTGCCCCATGCACGTGTACGTGCAAGGCACGTGCATTTACTAGTTCCCCATATAAAAAGTTGTACATTTTATTTTTCACAAAAATGATCTATAAAAATAGTCTACATTACAAGTTGTAATTAAAAGGGAAAATAAATTCATGGGCCTTTATTTAATGGGCCAAATTTAGTTTACGAAATAAATTAGATTTGGGCTATAAAAGTACTGATGTTTATTTGAAGAAAATGAGCCTTAATAAAAACAATTAGAGAACACATATGCATATATATTTATATATATACACTCATTGTCTAATGAAAATAATTATAAGCTTTTATACTACAAAAATTGCACGTGCACAATACATGCAAAAATAATAATTTTTGTAAATGAAAATCGGGGTATTACAGTTGTGATGCCCCGATTTTTCATTTATGAAGAATTATTTATTTTGCACGTAATGTGCACGTGCCATTTTTCGCAATATGAAATTTTATAATGAATGATGAGTATATGCATATGTACATATGTTTGTTAAATTATTTTTATAAAGGCCTTTGTTCAAATAAACTTAAGCCCAAAATCTAATTTATTTATTTTTGTAAAAACTATTAATTTGGCCCATCAATTTAAGCCCATAAGTTAATTCTTTTAATAACAACTTGTAAGGTAAACGTCTTTCAAAAGATTATTTTTTTATAAAAATGCATATGTACAAGTTTCATATGGAGACTAGAGTAGCACGTGCATGCAACATGGTGTGCATTGCACACTACTTTTCTTTGACCGGTTTTGGAAGAGAATGGAGATCATGCTTGGGTGGTTACTTAGTTGTGGGTAGTTACTACAACTCCTATTCTAATCTTAGCCTTCCATCTCATAACCATCTACTAGATCCTAGCCCTCCATTTCACCCAAAGTTTGTGTATAAATACCCCCCCCCCCCCCAATTAATTGTAATCTACACTAAAATCTATTTGAAAAGAGAAAGATATATTTTTAAGAGAGTTGTAAGTGTGTGTTCTTGGAGGCCGGTCATCATCTGCAGAAGGATTCTCGATGGCAAAGAGCAAGGAGGAGAAGTCACATCATCACACTAGAAGGATTTACGGGATTTCGTTTATGTCGTCAATAAGGTGGGTGTTTCTCATGACTTCTAAATTAGGATTCATGTTAAGATTGAAGATTGAATTGTGTATCTATGTGCAAGTTGAAGTAATAGAATGATTGCTAAATTGATATCTTCCATGCTGTATATAGTGTAGAAAATATGAACGAATGAAAAAGGACTATAATAATTAGAGAATTGGAAATGACCTGTACAGTCGACCGGTCGTGTGAGCAGTCGAGTGGTATATTGAAATAAAATATGTACAGCTCGGATTTCCATGGAACGATGTATTTTAATGTGAATTGTTAACTTGATGTTCTAGCGTGCTAAATTGGGATCAATATTCATCTCCGTAAGTAAATGATGAGTAAAAGAAAAATGTATGTTTAGCATTTCTTTTGAGAAAAGAAAACACTAGTTATGTGAAATTTACATTTAATTGAAAACTATGTTGTGATGTTAATAAACAGATAAGAATTTTATGTTTAGGTTGGCATGAGCATATTGTAGTGTGACAAAGAAAGATGTGTGAATAGAATGAAGGAATGATTCCTTAATTTGATAATTTAACCTGTTCAGTCGACCGAATGTGTATAACAGTCGACTGTACTGAACTTGAAAAGTTACATAATTGAACTTTGCAGAACAGCCGACTGGGTTGAATGACAGTCGACTGCCCTGTAAATGATATTTGAATATTGAACGCTGTGGAACAGCCAACTGGCCATGTGCAGCAGTCGACTCTTCCGAGCAGTTTATTGAAGGACTTGGTTTGGCTGAACAAGTCGACTGGATAAGCTCTAAGTCGACTGTCCAGATTACTTTTTGACATATCAGGAATTCTATGATTTTGTTTTATGATAAAGATTGCGAATCTTATGTTGAATGATTATTGGATGTGACAGTTTAAGTAAACTATGTTTGTCTTTGCATGAATTTTTATACCTGAAATGAAGTGAATCATTTATTTGAATTTATGAAAGTTTACATGATTATGGAAACTATGAACATGAAAAAGAAGGTCCATCGTGATTATGAAAAATGAACTCATGAGCTGGAAATGCTCAGATTTTTAGTAATTGTGAATTGGAATTGAAAATTAGAGTATAGCCAAAACTCACACCGGCAAGTGAAAAATGATGAATCATGATTAATGACATTGAAAAGACCAGGTTTTGGTCATTATGAGATGAAAGAAATAAGACCGGTAGTAGTGAGAGGGCTGACTCTAGAGCTTTGATTTTGGTCATGATTTCATTAGGATTAAGGATTAGTTACATAGTGAAGATGTGATGAAAGTAAGAGAAAAATATTGAGTATGAGGGCCATTGGATTGGCGGCGAGAGCGTATCCCAGGATGTCCCATGATGAGTCATGATAGGGCGTGGATACTGCTCCAGAATACCGTCCCGATAGCGACGCTCGTGGGGTGTTGGACGACTGCGGGTGGTGTCATGTCTATGGTAGGAGCTGAGTTACCACAGGATGCCTGCATGATGAGTCATGTGTCAGTGCGTTGGGACTCCCTCCAGGGCGCCTAGACATGAGTTCGTATGTCAGAAAACATCTAGGATACTTACCGTAGTTACAGTAGTAGATTAAATCATGAAGAGGGATTGAACCCTACAAGATGAAGAACGATTAAGGGCTTGCCCTCGGACCTATGTAGTATGGGATGCATAGAATCCGAACAAGTGCGCATTAGTGTCATATAATATAAATGACTGCATTAAGGACTAAGTGCACAATCACAACACGACATCATTAAATTTTTCCCTTTAAATTGATATGTGAACAAGTTTGTGATTTGTTAAGAAATGAGAATCGTTATACTGTTCCTGACATAGAGAGGATGGCCATGTATAATTATCGTCAGTTGAATAAATTGACGTACCCACAGTTTTATATGCAGGATAATTGGCTTGGTAAAGGTTAAAGGGGAACAGATACTTAAAGATTATTCAATGTTGTTGTACATTTATTTAAATGTTGTAAATTTACTTCCGCTGTGCAATGTAAAGTGTAATATTTTTCATGTAACTCTGATGTAAAGTGAAAAGTTTTAATTTCCTTGAAAAATTGTACTAAATGAAGTGTAAAGATCCTGTGGAATCTCGAATTCATTGTATTTTGAAATTCGGGGCATTACAACAGGGGCAAAGGACCACACCCTTATGTGCACTTTCTCTTTAAGTTGAAGTTCCATCCACAACCAAGCAACTCATGGAAGTAGACCCTGATTTATGAATCTCCTTCCTAAGTGCATCCTCCTTCAAGCCCTTGATTACACCGGCTACCGAAAGACTTTCCTTGGCAGATTTTCAATGTTGCATGGTAGTTATCAAATGCTTGTACGAATCTGTCAATGACTATAACAAGTTGTCATCTTCGATTAGATCATCTGTATTTATCATCCTCAATTTATATAACACCTATTTAACTTGTAATATAATCTTGAAGAGCAATACCTTTCTTCATTGAGAAACAAAATATTTTTCTCTTCTAATACATTTGATCTAGCAACAATGATTCTGAGTAGTCAATTTTGAGTCTCGCCCATAGACCTGCAATGCTTTTCTCCTCAAGAAAGTTGCACTTGATCTCATTCACCAGTGAAAGTTGGACTAAACTCAAGGCTGCCAATTCGCCTTCTTCATGTTGGATGGCTTTCCTTCATCTCCATTTCGGGCTAGATGCAAGCCATTTTGAACCAGTTGTCATACATGTCCATCTTCTAGAGATTAAAGTTGATCTTCTCGTCGAACTGTTTGATCTTCACCGAACTCTGATATATCATCTTCACCATGGAACTCGTCAGCCTATGATGTGATACCAGTTGTTAGGAATTTAGGCATAGCAAAATGGAGAGTTAGGAGCGAGAAGCGATAACCTATCCAATAAACAGTCAAACAAGTAGATCAAACTAGGCACCCAAAGAACACAATATTGTCCCAGTTTGAGCATACCCTAATTTGGGGAAGAAATATTGAGATATTATTCAACTAGAGAAGATACAAGAGTTACAAACACACTTACCAAGAACTTATCTAACTCTTAAGCCTTATTAGAAGATAATTTGCTGTTTACAATAAAAACTCTCAGTGAAGTACTACTTCTCGCAGTGGAGTCTATTACAATATATAGAGAACTAGAGAAACCCTAGGTTGTTGTCTTGATACAATAACCGTCCAATGTATCCTAAATAAAATGCTACACGATAAGAACCACATGATCTAACTTAGAGAGGAAGTTGGCCTACATATCACTCAGACTCGACCATATGCTGCATCCAGTCGTGGTTTGTCGATTTCCCCCATAGGGCGGTCGACCGCCATAGGCTCGGCCACTAACTTGATAATTCCTGCTGCTGCTATTGCTGCTATTTCTTCCTCCATCATAACATCATCTAGCTTCATTGTCTTCTTTTTTCATTGAACCACAGTATGCAAGATAGAAACCTCCACCAACCGGAATACCTCTTAATACCTCTTGAGACATTTAGGGTCGTAGTCCCACCCAAAGAGCTCCCCGCATATGTTGGGGGCTTAGGGTTTAGGGTTCATACCTCGAAGGAGATTTATCTATTGTCAGAAAGAACTTGAGATTGCTTGAGAATTTGCCTTGACTTAGCTTGTGCGTATTTCCCTATATACGTTTTGGTGCCAAAAAGGGGCTATTTATAGAAAGAGTAGACTTGGAGGCCACATTTTGGCCTGGGCTACATGGTTCTGCCATTAAGTCACGTTTGCCTTGATACGAGGACCGTTGTGAGGTTGTTCCTTGACTGGTTGCTATTGGGGGATATGGGAGGTCGACATGTCGATCTTGACTGTCTGACAAGATTATGAGTAGAGTGCCCGATTGCTGTATTCTGGTGATCTCTGGAGTTGGTTGCATTGGCGAGAATATATGACTGTACCTCACGATCTGAACTGAAATCAGTTTGGGAGTGGACTATTCCATTGATAATCCTAAGTGTAGAGAATATTCTTCTAAGATGCCTGTGGTATGCATGGGGTAGGGGGTCTCCGGGTGCTGCACATGTCGAGTTTGTGAAGACTAGTTATTGGAGACCATGGTAGAGGTTGTTCATAAGGGGAGTTGCGATCTGATTTGTAGGGATCCATTTTTTGGGGGTTTAACAAATGAACCCAATGAATGATGTGTGCACGTCGTTCGGTGCAACCCATTTAAAATTTGAAGCTCTTTAAGGTTTTGTGGGGCATGGCTTTCCATTGGTCTAGAGGGTTAGATCTTTTTTTGGCTGATCCTTCCAATGATGAGATCCATGGTTATATCTCCAATGAGGTATACCCCAGTGTTCAATTCTGCCATCAATGGTGGAAGTGGAAGAACACAATGCTTCGTGGTAGTGATGTTGTCAACGACCCTCTTGCGAGGGGTTCCTAGCTAGTGGGTTGATCGAGGGATAGGGGTGTAAAATGAACAGGACGGTCCGTCGTCCGTCCGAGTCCGGCTTAAGAAATGGTCCAACTGTGGACCGTCCGAACTGTTATATGAACCGATCCTGAACAAATTATTCGGTTCGATTATTTATCGAGCTCGAGCCAGACATAAGTTCGTCCGAATATTATTGCGGTCCGATGTTTTACTGAACCGAGTCCGGACTATAAAAATTTTGTCCGACCTAGATCGAGCCGGACATAAGCCCGTCCGAGTAAAATTTCGGCCCGAGCTTGAACTTATGGCTGTCTGATCCCGTCCGGTCCGATTTACAGCCCTATCGAGGGAATATGGTGCTATAGCTTTTGTAGGTGATGGGGACCCTTTAACTCCATTACTACAACATTAGACCGCTTTCTATATCAATGTTATGGTTTCCTTTGCCGGTGAAGTCATGGCACGATTTCTTGAACCTTTAGAAAGCGGAGCCATTGCATTTTTGCACACAAATCATTTGGCTTGTGAGATGGCTAGGGATCAGGCTATTAGATGGTCTAAGTCATGTAGCGCCCAAATTTCCAACAAATAAAATTAGAAATACGTTGCACTATTTCCAGAATCAACTTCAATGTAATCATAAACATAGCAACCAAATACAGGAAAAATTAAAACTTTTTATTACATCAATTATTTACATAACACAGCGGAAAATTAAACACCTTGAATTACAATATCTTTCTTTTACAACACATTCTTTTACAATTTGCATAAGCCTTATTATCATTCTACCACAAGCATCCAATCCCAAGCTAACAGCACCTACCTGTAAAACAAGAGGCTAGAGATAACTCTAACCCCCAAAACTATAGGGGTCAGCCATAACGGTGTGAGTAACATCAAAAGAAATACAACAAAAATAAAACATAAAGAATAAATTCATAATCAACACATGCCAACAGTAGTAACAAATGGAATATGAAATAACAATAAATAAAATATGAAAACATCAAGTGAAACTAGACTTAAGTGTCAAGTGTAGGAAAACAGAAAACAAATATGCATAAAACCAAGTCAAGAAAATACAAATGCAGTATGATGACTCTCTAATGCATACTTGTCGGGTTCTATGCATTCCAAACTACATAGATCCGATGCAAGCCCTTATCGTTCTCCACTTTATAGAGTTAAATCCCTCGTTATGCAACTAATCCTACTACAATAATTACTACGAGATTTAGATAAGCTGTGAGCATCTAGCCCATGCCTCGATAATTCCGGAGGTCAATCTCTATCCACAGATAATTCCGGAGACTATTTCACTCACACCTGAGAATTTTCAAGAATACCCCACACCGCAAGCTATGGTGCCTCATCACACGAATACCCCATGAGCATCGCCTCGATCCTGATAATTCCGGAGATCAATCCCACACCGCAGGTAATTCCGGAGACTATTCACTTACACCTCGATAATTTCGGGGATTATCTCACACCGCAGGTCATACTGAGGTCCATAACTCATGTTTGCACTCATTTCTTCATATCACCCCTATCCTTATCTTATTAAGATAATTGACTAATTACGAATCTCCTAGAGTTGGTGTACCTACCAGACTTAACTCAACTGATCAACAACTGGCCAAACTACAAAAATCTCAACTGTCGGTGTATTAGGGTCCTACTCACCCTCTATAGACTCACAACTCAACCATCAACACAAAACTTTCATTAAAACTCTTTATTTCATCAGCAATACTCTCATATTAAGAAAACTTCTTAAAAATCAACAAATCCATCAAATAACTGAGAATAACGTATTAAATCCAACGAATAACTGAAAAATCAACAAATCCAAAACTGAGATAAAGTATTAAATCCATCGAATAACTTAGAATCATATTTTGAAGTCATAAAATATCATAAAACATCAATTACTTCGAAAACCATATATATCTCACTTTATAAAGCCATAAGAATACAATTTAAATTCTATTATAATAAAAATATAACTCTCTGTAAAATATTGTAATCTGTAGTTGTTGCCGCTGAATCTAGTGTGGGGGCAATAGACAGAATTTGTGGATTCGCGAGAACTCGAACGGGCTGGATCTGACCTCTTAGGCTGCTGGTAGGTTGACTCCTTGGTGCTCCCATGGACCTGTACAAACGTTCGAAACACCGGGATGGATCCCGACGACGAATCCTCTGACGCTCTTGTCAATACTCAGAAAAGGAAAGGAAAAGAGCTTAGGTAGACAAAGAGTGATCACCTTGTAATGGTAGGAGGTAGGGGGTATTTATAGTCACCGTGGGGATCTACTTCAGGATAAGAATGAATCCCTACTTCCCGGTGTGACTGGATAGAAGTGGTTAAACCACCTCCAGTAGATAATGACGAGCCAGGATTTCCTCATATCCCGTTGAACTGGTCCTTAACGGGTTGTGACCCATTCTCAGTTTGAACAGATTCGTTCATGGGTTAGCGAGTCCAAGAGGAGAGACCTAGTTCCCAATTTGGACCCGTCTGTAGGTAAAATTACCATCTTGCCCCTGTAACTTTAAGATTTGTGCCCAATTTGAACGGTTCCGATTTAACCCCATTTTTAGCCATATCACGAGTCCCCCCACTCCCAAAGACTATGTGCTACGGCCTTTGGGGAGTAGTTTTGTTGTTTTAATGGCGTATAAGGCTTTATCTGAGTTTTCAAAGGGTGTTCGAATCTCGTTTGAAAGGTGATGGTGCTTTTATGAGCTGGTAACGCGCTCAAGATTGTTCTTAGGCTCTTCTGGATTTTTTGGAGATTTTTTCCAATTTTATATTATTTTTTCAAACCATTTATTCAATTTGGCAAAGCGATGATTTGTTTTTCGGGAGCACTAATTAATTGTTCTAACCAATAATTATTTATCCAGGGGCTCAAAAATATTTTCCCGAATTTATAATTATTTTCTAGAATTTTTAATTACTTTTCCCAAATTTTTAATCTTTTTTCGCAATTTTTAAATAGATAATCCGAATTAATAAAATAAAAAATATATTTTATCACCTATTTATGATGTGGCACGATCTGGATCGTCCATCAGCCCTGGGTGCGAAGATCTGGATGATCGAATGGTGGATTAGCACTCGATGATGTGGATCAATCTGAGACGTTGACCAGGTTGTCGTGCGAGTTTTGGGGTGATCCGACGGCTCACGTGGTACGAAGGCATACTTTCTCTCATTTGGGGGTCGGTGGCAAGAAGCTCGGCAACGGTTGCCGACCCCCATCAGACACCTCGGTTGTCTGACACGTGTCAGGGTGGAGACCGAAGTCGAGGGGGTTCGGCATACGTTGTCGAGGTCTAGTGGTGCTTCGAGATGGCGACACATGTTGAAGGGGTTCGGCAAGGGTTGCCGAGGTCCAAGAGAGATGTTTTTCTCACGTTTGGATGTCGGTGGCAAGAATGCTCGGTGAGGTTTGCCGAAGTCCAGGAGAGTTGTTCTTCTCACATTTGGACATCGATGGTAAGAACGCTCAGCGAGGTCTGCCGAAGTCCAGGAGAGATGTTTTTCTCACGTTTGGACGTTGGTGGAAAGAACACTCGACGATGTCTGCCGAAGTCCAGGAGAGGTGTTTTTCTCACATTTGGACGTCGGTGGCAAGAACGTGCGGCGAGGTTTGCCAAAGTCCAAGAGAGATGTTTTTCTCACGTTTGGACGTCAGTGGCAAGAACGCTCGGCGAGTGTTGCCGAAGTCCAAGAGATATTTTTTCTCACGTTTGGACGTCGGTGGCAAGAACGCTCGGCGAGGGTTGCCGAACTCCTAGAGAGATGTTTTTCTCACGTGGGGACGTCGGTGGCAAGAACACTCGGCGAGGTTTGCTGAAGTCCAAGAGAGATGTTTTTCTCATGTTTGGACGTCGGTGGTAAGAACGCTCGGCGAAGTTTGCCGAAGTCCAAAGGAGATGTTTTTCTCACGTTTGGACATCGGTGGCAAGAACGCTCGGCGAGGTTCGCCAAAGTCCAAGAGAGATGTTTTTCTCACGTTTGGACATCGGTGGCAAGAACGGAGATGTTTTTCTCACATTTGTACGTCGGTGGCAAGAACGCTCGGCGAGATCTGCCGAAGTCCGGGATAGACATTTTTCTCACGTTTGGATGTCAGTGGCAAGAACGCTCGGCGAGGTTTGCCGAAGTCCAAGAGAGATATTTTTCTCATGTTTGGACGTCGGTAGCAAGAATGCTCGGTGAGGTTTGCCGAAATCCAGGAGAGATGATTTTTTCACGTTTGGATGTCGGTGGAAAGAATGCTCGGCGAGGTTTGCCGAAGTCCAAGAGAGATGTTTTTCTCACGTTTGGACGTTGGTGGCAATAATGCTTGGCGAGGTTTGCCGAAGTCCAGGAGAGATATTTTTCTCACGTTTGGACGTCGGTGGCAAGAACGCTCGGCGAGCTCATTACTGAAGTCCAGGAGATATATTTTTCTCACATTTGGATGTCGGTGAAATATTTTTCTCACATTTGGACGTCAATGGCAAGAACGCTCGGCGAGGGTTTCCAAAGTCCAAGAGATATTTGTGTGGCACGTTGACAATTCACCAATGACTAGTCAAAGACACGTGGCACTCTGACCGTTTGACTATTGACAAGTCAAAAGCGTGTTGAGTTCCTTGTCATCTTCTGGTAAATAGGCCTGTCTCTTGAATTCTTGAAGCCCATTAGTCTCGATTTGCGTGCAGCCTCTATAAAACTTCACCCCCACCTTTCACTTGTTCATTTCTCAAGTTTTTACTCAGGCAACAAGTTTTCACCAACGGGAACTTCAGGCGAGATTTTACCAACTTCCAGTGTTGATTTCAACTGTTGCTGTCAGTTCAAGGTAACTCAACACTTAGCTTTTTTTTATAGCAAATGTCTAGTGTTCCCCCGAGGACAGAGCCCTCCCCCTCGTCGCCGATGAACCAACTCCGAGTCAAGTTCCTCCTATCGACAAGGGCAAAGGCATTGAAGGACCTACTTCGATAATCGTGGAGACTGTAGTCGAGAACCCACGCAGGATGGGGGAGTTCGGGAGATTGGCTGGTGTTCTAACCGGACTTCAAAGGGTTCAAGAACTGCTGAAGGAGCACGCCGAACGAATAATGTTCGGAAGGGGGCAGAGTTTTGAAGTGAACGCCGCAAGGGAGACTTCGGAAGTTGATGATACTATCTCCATCCTCAACGAGGCCGACTTGATAGTGGTTCAGGAATGTTTTCTAGTCCCCGAGGAGTTCGAGCTGATGCTACCCGGACCTGGAGTGAGGGTCAATTCACCGATGTCGGTGGATATGTGCTTCTGGCCGGTCGATGCCTTCATAGCCGGGGCGCGGCTGCCACTCCACCCCTTTGCTATTCTGCGGTGGTTCCGGATCAGCCCAATTCAGCTCATGCCGAACGAGTGGAGGGTGTTCAATGAGTTCATCCTCCGCTGTCAGGCGACGGAGATCGAGCCGGATCTGAGGGTACTTCGAATGCTATACTATACCAGCAGCATAGGTCGGAGTTCAAGTTCTACCTGGCTTCGAGGCATGGGGCTCAACTCATTAGCTATCCCGACTCAATAAAGCATTGGCGAGACAAGTATTTCATCATCCAAAGTCGAGAGCCGTGGTGCATCCTGACTGACTGGGTCGAAGAAGTGTCGAAGAGGGTGAAGGAGCTTCCGGTGCTTTATGCCAACGAAGAAGACATGGTTCGGTTTTTCCTCGACCGACCGAAGCTCGAATGGAGGGACCTGGCCGAGGAGGTGCTCTTCGCGGGGGGGGGGGGGGGATGCTAAGCCGCATAAACCCCAGTATGCGGTTTACCCCTTTTGTTGTTTTTTTTTTGTGTGTTCAGTTTTTACTTACGTTTAATCACCTCTTCTTCTTGTGCAGAAACCATGGACTACGATGCCATGATGGCTCAGCACGGGGCTCTTGGAAGCAAGGCTCCAAGAAAGAGGAAGAGGGTCGCCACAAAGGTGACCACCCCAAGGCCAAAAATGGTCGCCACAGCTGTCGAAGAAGCAACAGCGTCGACCACGTGGTCCTGAGCACGACGACCACGGCAACTGCTTCAGCCTCAGTAGCGGCAGGTGAGTTCCCAATGGCAGTCGCTTTGGGAATGGAGGTGGCTCCGCTAACGGCCGAGGCCAAAGTGTTCCTGACCGAGGAACACAAAAAGATTTTTGTCCCGGACTGGTAGGTCCGGAAGTTCGATGGGTTCCTCGGCGACTCGATGTCGAGCATGCAGGCTATCCGGCACCTTGCGACGTCGAAGGACCGCGCTACCATGGATGCCGGTGGAGTTAGGGACGATGCGGTCGAGATCGCCTGAGCAGCAGTGTCGGTAAGTAGCATAGTTTTGTCAGTTGTATACTTGTACTTTCTTGGTTTTCATGCTGCCTTATTTTTCTCTCGCAGATAACCTGCCACTTCAGTCATCTAATGGAGAAGATAAAAGGAGGAGGCCGTTGAGGCTGCCAAGATCGCCGCTGCAAAAGAGGCCGAGGCTGCGACCATGGAGAAGGCTCAAGGGTTCCTCGCGGCCAATATGGCTAAGGCCTGCACCCGCGCCATCGAGCAGGTGAAGGAGAGTTACCCCGAAGTCGACTGCTCTAGATGGCACCTCTTCCCCGACCATGTCCCAGGGTTCGACGAAGAATCAGATTAGGAGATGTTGGAAAGCAAGTGTGGGTTTTAGGGGTACGCGTAATTGAATAAGGACTTTCGGATCTGACCAAGCCCACCGGGTTGAGAACCACCATACTACCTAGATAATCTAAACCTTTGTACATGAATGAATGCACACTCACTACTCCCTACAGTTATCTATCTATCCAGATATATACGAGATCTCCTACCTATTAGTCACCGACTTGATAAGGCGAGGAAGGGGACAACAATGCGGAAGTTGAGGTCGAGGGTGCTGACAATGAGCCCGGCTCAGAGGCTATGCCCCCAGCGATCGTCACCGCTCCTGAGCGGTCAGATCTTGCAGCAATCGGCGGCCACGAAAAAGAGGTTGGGCCTTGACTTGTAACTTCAAATTTTCGATAAGCAATGTATCGCCTAATCACAGACTGGCCACTGCTTGTATCTTTTTGAATTTCGATGGAATGAAAAACTTTTTGAAATTTTCGGCTAAGTGTTCATTGTGGTTTGTTTGGTTTTCTCTCGAGTTTGTAATGGCTTTGTTTGAACTTAGCACTCTGTTGGAACTTAGTACTTAGACTTGGCTCGTTCAGATCGTCGCAGCATCTCAGTTGGTAGAAATATCCGGCCTTGCCAAAGTGTCACACCTCCGAAAAGTGCTCGTGATCAAGAGGTTGAGCCTTGCCCCGACTCGAGAGAGGCTGTTCAAGACTGAGTCAGAGTTGGACTATCTCAAGTTGACGTTGGCCCGTCAAACATCTGAGCTGAAGCGGATGAAGGAGAAGACTCGTGACATACCCCCCAAAAGGGAAGAGGCGTGCCCCTAAATGGCGGTTAGTCAGGGGTTGCGATTAAAATTACTTCGTCGGTCTCTGTTCGAGGTCGGGACTGAGAGAGATGGGCTGAAGAATGTGGTCTCGAGAAGGGCATCGAGGCTGTAGAACTACGGAGGACACTCACCGAAGCCTATCGTGCTGGTGGCTCGATCCGAATGCGACGATTGAAAGTTAACGTGATAGATGAGTCGCTAAAGGCACGGGTTGTAGAGCTAGAGGTCGAGATCCACCGGTTGCGACGACTTTCGAAGGGAGCAACGCGAGGAGCACCTCTTGCCCCCGCGGTGAGTATGCCATGGGGAGGTCGTTTTATGAGTTGACGGTACGCTCGCCCCCCGTCATGGGACGTCCTGGTGATGCACAGAGCAGGGTAGCTGGTTCTTCGAGCGGAGCGTCCGTTGGGGTGACACTCAGACTTTTCGGTGCCGACGATGCAACTCGGCTCATTGGTCTGGAGACCTCGGTAGGAGTAAGGCCCCAGCAGCACGGTGTTCGCCGGCCTCGTCTGTCACTTAAAATAAGTATCCCACTCCCTAGGAGGGGTTAGGGCAGCGTCTTGTAACTTTGTAAACTTTTGCTTTCAATGAATTGCACCTTGATGTATAGATGAGTCGTTGGTCTGTAAGTAGACTTGTACCTCAAATTCTAATGAAATAGCGAACTCGTTTTCCGAACTTGTGTGCTTTGTGAGTCGTGGGGCAAGGATGTTCGGCCTAGATAGCTGAAGTCCAAGAGATTGGATTTTCTCGTATTTGGGCGTCAGTGTCAAGAACGCTCAGCGTGTGTTGCCGAATTCCAGGAGATTTTCTTCTCACATTTGGATGTCGGTGGCAAGAACACTCGGTGTATGTTGCCAAATTCTAGGAGATTTTTTTCTCACGTTTGGACGTCGGTGGCAAGAACGCTCGGCGCTCATTACCGAAGTCCCCGAGATTTTCTTCTCACATTTGGACGTCGGTGGCAAGAACGCTCGTTGCTTATTACCGAAGTCCACGAGATTAGTTTCTAGTATTCGAACATCGGTGGTAAGGATGCTCGGAACTCGAACTGGTCCGGCAGGCCATCGTTTAGGGGATTTCAACAGCTGTGGGAGAAATTCCGAATGGTGATCCGCTTCGGACATGCTTAGATACAAGTAGTTGAAGCGGAGTCGAACCAAGTGTTAGACTCCGAGTGTGTCATTTAGAGATTATCAACAGCTGTAGGAGCAATTCCGAATGGTGATCCACTTCGTACTTGCTTAGAAGCAAGTAGTTGAAGCGGAGTCGAACCAAGTGTTGGGCTCCGAGTGTGTCGTTTAGAGATTATCAACAGCTGTAGGAGCAATTACGAATGGCGATCCACTTCGTACTCGCTTAGAAGCAAGTAGTTGAAGCAGAGTCGAACCAAGTGTTGGACTCCAAGTATGTCGTTTGAGGAGTTTCAGCAGCTGTGGGAGCAATTCTGGAATGGTGAACCACTTCGTACTCGCTTAAAAGCAAGTATTTGAAGTGGAGTCAAACCAAGTATTGGACTCTGAGTATGCCGTTTTGATGCAAAATTTTTTGTAAGTACAATACACTTGCTCAAATATCGAACAATTAGGTAGACGCTTCTAAGTTGCGAGCCGCTCTTACACTTTGCTAAAGAAAATACAAAATAAAAACTTTTGACATATTTTATGGAGTGCTCTTGGGGAAGTTGCTTGGAGCGGTGTTTAGACATCCTCTTGGTACTTCATCAAATGCTTCGCATTCCATGTCCTCGTTATCTTCCTGCCCCCCGGGTCTTCAAGTTGGTACGCGCCGGGGCAGATAACTCTGGAGACCCTATACGGACCTTCCCAATTAGGTGTTAGCATGCCCTTCTTGCTCGGAATGGTGATCGACAGCTTCCGCAGTACTAGGTCCTCCGAGGTGAGCATTATCTACGCCAGTAGGTCTCTTGTCGAATGGCAGCTCTCCTACAGACCTCGTCTATGAGGTCTAAGCAGTTGCGAAGCTGGTTCGCGTTTTGTGTTTCACTGTAGGCTATTACTCGGGGTGAAGGCGGGCCCACTTCCAAGGGGATGAGGGCTTCTGAAACATATGTGAGGTTGAAGGGGGACTCCCCTGTTGGAGTTCTCTTGGTGGTGTGATAGTTCCAAAGTACGTTGGGGAGCTGTTCGACCCACAACCCCTTGGTAGATTTACCTAGCCTCTTCTTCAGGCCGGAGAGGATTTGTCGATTGGCGTTCTCTGCTTGACCATTGGACTGAAGGTGGGCTACCGAGGAGAACCGCTGCTGCATGTCGAGATCGGCACAGAAGTTGTGAAAGGTTGCTCCTGCAAATTGAGTCCCATTGTCGGTTACGAGGATGCGAGGTACTCCGAACTGGCAAACGATGTTCTTCCAAAAGAACTTTTGGACCTTGTGCTCAGTAATCGTCGAAAGAGGCTCAGCCTCGATCCACATTGAGAAGTAGTCTATCGCCACAACTAAGAACTTCAGCTGGCCCGGCACTGGAGGGAAGGGTCCGAGCAAATCCATCCCCCACATTGCAAAAGGGAGTGGACTCACCACGGAGGTGAGCTGTTCTTGACAGATCGGGGCAAATTTCTGGCAGAAGTCGCACTGGCAGACGTACTCCCCGGAGTCACTCAGTGGTGTGGGCCAGAAGTAGCCGTAATTTAAGAGTTTACGGGTGAGGGATCTCTCTCGTAAGTGCACACCATAGATACCGTCATGGGCCTCTTTTAGGGCATAAAGCGCTACCTCCGGGGAGAGGCACCTCAGATAGGG
Source organism: Hemerocallis citrina (assembly GCA_017893485.1). Taxonomy (NCBI): domain Eukaryota; kingdom Viridiplantae; phylum Streptophyta; class Magnoliopsida; order Asparagales; family Asphodelaceae; genus Hemerocallis; species Hemerocallis citrina. The sequence continues at coordinate 140,882 of JACEHZ010000245.1, forward strand.
TCGGCCGTCAATCTGAGTGTAAGAGCATTTGTACATGACTCCGTCAAGGAGTGTGTACCGCTCGGCTCGGGTCCTAATCCTCCTCGCCTCTTTTGGGTCTTCGGGAAGGACTCCGTCTCTAAGGTACTCGAGGAGGGACTTCATCCAGTTCTCCCCAAGTGTTAGGGGCAAGGCTTCGATCGGCTCCGGGCTATCTTTCTTGATACTTGGTCTGATGAGGACCTCTATCAAGACGGTCCGTTCTAATCCTTGGAGGGACAAGGAGGCGAGCTTGGAGAGAGCATCCGTTCTAATCCTTGGAGGGACGAGGAGGCGAGCTTGGAGAGAGCATCCGCCTGTGCATTTTCCTCTCGAGGAACCCGCTGGAGTTGAACGTCTAGTAGATCCTTAACCTTCGCCAGGTACTTGGCCATGTGCTCGTCCCTTGCCTCGTATTCCCCCGACACTTGGTTGACGACCAACTGCGAATCACTGAAGACTCTGATGGGCTTGGCTCCTGCCTTGCGAGCCATACAGAGCCCCACTATGAGGGCCTCATACTCTGCTTCATTGTTTGATGCCGGGAAGTTTAAGTGAAGGGAATATTGGAGGACGAAAGCATCTGGACCGGTCAAGATGATGCCAGCCCCACTTTCGTCGGCGCAAGAAGATCCATCTACATAAACGGTCCAGACCGGGGGTTCGGCAGCTGACTCGTAGGGGTCGGGGATAGTGCTCTCCATAATGAATTCTGCCAGAGCTTGGGCCTTGATGGCTGTCCTAGGTTGGTAGCTGATGTCATGTTGGCTTAGCTTGATGGACCACTTCATAAGGCGCCTGGAGGTCTCGGACTTGTGGCGAACTTGTTTGAGCAGCTAGTCGGTAAAAATGATAACCGAATGAGACTGGAAGTAGAGGCGGAGCTTTCGGGCCGCCATGACCAAGGCAAGAGCCATCTTCTCCAGCTTCGGGTAACAGAGTTTAGCATCCCGGATGACCTTACTCATGTAGTATATGGGCCTCTGTGTTCTATCTTCTTCCCTTACAAGGATGGTGCTGAGGGTCTGCTCCGAAGCGGCGAGGTATAGGTAGAGGACCTCCCCAAGCTTCGGCTTGCTCAAGAGTGGGGGGTTGGCTAAGTACGCCTTGAGCTGGTTGAAGGACTCTTGTTGCGCTTGCCCTTACTCGAAGCCTTTAAACCCCTGAGGGCCTTGAAGAACAGGAGGCAGTTCTCCCTGAATTTGGTGAGAAAGCGCCCAATTGCCGCGAGGCGCCCAGTGAGTGTCTGTACATCTTTAACACTAGAGGGGGAGCCATTTTGAGAATGGCTTGGATCTTCTCGGGGTTGGCCTCGATGCCCCTCTGGCTGACCATGAATCCCAAGAACTTGTCGGATGAGACTCTGAACGCACACTTGTTCGGATTCAGCCTCATATTGTGCCTCCTGAGCACTCTGAAGGCTTCCTGGAGGTCGAGGACATGCTCTTGCTCTGCGGTGCTCTTGAACAACATGTCGTCTATATAGACTTCCATGTTTCAGCCAATTTGGTCTCAGAAGACCCTGTTCACAAGGTGATGATATGTATCCCCCACATTCTTCAGGCCGAACGGCATGACCCAGTAGCAATACAGGCCCTGATCCGTTACGAACGAGGTCTTCGGGATGTCGGGAGGGAACATCCGGATCTAGTTATACCCTGAGAAGGCATCCATGAAGCTGAGGAGCTCGTGCCCAGAGGTCGCATCGACCAGAGCGTCAATGCTTGGAAGGGGAAATGGATCCTTCGAGCATGCCTTATTGAGGTCGGTGAAATCGATGCATATCCTTCAGCTCCCGTTGGCTTTCTTGACCATCACCACATTGGATAGCCACTCGGGGTAGTTCACCGCCTGGATAAATCAGGTGTTAAGGAGCTTTTTGACCTCTTCTTTGATCGCCTGTTAACGCTCAGGAGCGAACTTGCGTCGCTTCTGCTGAACGGGCTTGACTCCCGGGGCAACGCTGAGGTGGTGCATTAGGAGCTCCTTCGAGATCCCAGGCATATCGGCCGCGGTCCAGGCGAAGAGATTGCGGTTCTCCCTTATGCACTGGGAGATAGCTTCCCTAATGGAGGGGGAAAGGGTCTTGCTGTAACACCCCGCAAAATTGAAAATGACAATTTTGCCCTTGTGTATTACGCACGTGTATTTTGTAACGTGTTTTCACTACGTATTTGGATTTCTATCTGTTTATGCATTCCAAGTATTGATTTTATCCTATTTGAGTCATCTAAAATATAATATTTCAACTCGGTAATTTTACGTGCTTTTTACGTGTTTTGATGCACATATTGATCACGTATTTTTTCACCGCTACGGGTGATATTTTCTGTGTTTCAATTATTTATTTTTCAAATCTATTTTATAAAACGGAAATTCATTTTCCCTATTTTTGATTAAGATAATTTTGTACGTGTAATGCACATATTTTCTATGTACGTAGTGATTACGTCGTAAAATATATGAAATTAGTAAATATATTTTCTTATGTTGTTTTTGATTATATTTTAATAATTTTCCATTTAATAAAATCAATTTTTCGTATTTCGACGTTTTACGTGCGATGCACGTGTTTCGGTGTGCGTATTTGTGCGTATTCGTTTACAAAATAAATTTTTGGAGTGTGCGTATTTATTTTATTTGTGCATGATACATTTTAGATTTTAAGTAAACTATTTTACTTATATAGTATATATATAGATAGTATAAATATGTATATAATGATTTATGAAAGTTGGCTGGTTGGTATACATATGTGTAATATAGTAGAGTTTGGGTAAGGGGGTCCCACGGCTTGGGCACAGCAATATGTGTTGTTGGCTATTGTTACCGCTGATTTCGGTGTGGGGGTAAACAGATAAGATTTGTGAGTTCGAGAAAACCTGAACAGCTGACTCAAGCCTTCTTGCTCCTGCCGCGACCTGCAAGGAAGTGCGAGACACCGGGATTGGTTCCGGCGACGCACCCTCCGACGCTCTTGTCAGTAACCAGTGGTGATTAAATAAAGAGCTTAAGGTGAGAAAAGAGTGATTACCCCGGTTACAGTGGCAGAGGGGAGGTATTTATAGTCGCCAGGGGAGTGATTAGAGGCCTGGTTCCCAGTGTAACTGCTAGGAGAAAAATCCTCACAGTCTGTTTGGGTAACTAACCCCTTGATTCCTAGTGAGAGCAAATCAGGCCTGTTGACTTGGTAAAATCAGCGGCCCTGATTTGTCTCTTGCTGGTCTGGGCTTGCCTCGGATCGGGACCCGTGCCCAATCGGTGTGGACCCGTTCGTGGGTTATTGGATCTGTGAGAAGGAGATCCGGTACCCGCTTTGGATCCGCTTGTATGTGAAATTACCGTTATACCCCCGAGCTTCAAGATTCGCGCCCAATCTGGACGGTCCCGATTTAACCCCATTTTTAGCCATATCACGAGCCCCCCACTCCTAAAGACTGAGTGTGATCAGCCTTTGAGGAGTAGTTTAACTGTTTTGGTGGCTAGTGGAGTTGTATCGGAGTCCAAACGGAGGATTTTGAATCTCGAAGGGGGTAGTGAGGTAATTTTTTGATGCCATGTGCTGTTCTCTAACCATATCGAGTATTTGACGGCCTTTATCTATTTTTTCGGATTATTTATTTAGTTTTGCGATGTGTTTACTAATCGTTCGGGGCCTTAACAGTGCATTCTAGGTAATAATTGTTCGTTCAGGGGCTCAAAAATATACCCCCAAATTTTTAATTATTTTCTAGAATTTTTAGTTAATTTTCCCGAATTTTTAGCAATTTTTCGCAATTTTTAAATAAATAAATCGATTAAAATAGATAAAAAATGATTTTAAATACCGATTTATGACGTGGATCGATCTGGGCCGTTGATCATAGACGGGCGCGAATTTTTGAGAGATCCAGCGGTTGTAGTAGCTCGGTGTCTTTTTTCTCCGTTTGCGAGCTCGGGAAGGCACTTGCTCAGCCTCTGACTGAAGACAGGGGGGTCTCGGCGGGCCGAGCGACGTGGCGCAATCTGAGCCGTTGGATGACGATGCGCATCTCGAGACGGGCACATTTCTCGAGAAAACACTATCTTGTCGCCTAGTGTCCTCGGCGAGATCTGGGCCGTCTGATCGAGATCATGCACGAAAGTTGAGGAGAAAGTGAGTTTTCTCCATTTGCGAGCTCGGAAAGGCACTTGCTCGGCCTCCGACCGAAGACGGGGGGTCTCGGCGGGCCGAGCAACGTGGCGCAATCTGAGCCGTTGGATGACGACGCGCATCTCAAGACGGGCACATTTCTCAAGAAAACACTATCTTGTCGCCTAGTGTCCTCGGCGAGATTTGGGCCGTCTGATCGAGATCATGTGCGAAAGTTGATGAGAAAGTGAGTTTTCTCCGTTTGCGAGCTCGGAAAGGCACTTGCTCGGCCTCCGACCGAAGACAGGGGGGTCTCGGCGGGCCGAGCGACGTGGCGCAATCTGAGCCGTTGGATGACGACGCGCATCTCAAGACGGGCACATTTCTCAAGAAAACACTATCTTGTCGCCTAGTGTCCTTGGCGAGATCTGGGCCGTCTGATCGAGATCATGCGCGAAAGTTGAGGAGAAAGTGAGTTTTCTCCGTTTGCGAGCTCGGAAAGGCACTTGCTCGGCCTCCGACCGAAGACAGGGGGGTCTCGGCGGGCCGAGCGACGGGGCGCAATCTGAGCCGTTGGATGACGACGCGCATCTCAAGATGGGCACATTTCTCAAGAAAATACTATCTTGTCACCTAGTGTCCTCGGCGAGATCTGGGCCGTCTGATCGAGATCATGCGCGAAAGTTGAGGAGAAAGTGAGTTTTCTCCGTTTGCGAGCTCAGAAAGGCACTTGCTCGGCCTCCGACTGAAGACAGGGGGTCTCGGCGGGCCGAGCGACGGGGCGCAATCTGAGCCGTTGGATGACGACGCGCATCTCAAGACGGGCACATTTCTCAAGAAAACACTATCTTGTCGCCTAGTGTCCTCGGCGAGATCTGGGCCGTCTGATCGAGATCATGCACGAAAGTTGAGGAGAAAGTGAGTTTTCTCCATTTGCGAGCTCGGAAAGGCACTTGCTCAGCAGCTGACCGAAGACAGGAGGTCTCGGCAAATCGAGCGACGTGGCGTAATCTGTCTCGAGACGATCCTGTTCCCAAGGGCATTAATGGTGCCTCGGGGTTTGCGCGGCGTTCCACCTTCCCCAGGTCATAATGGCCAGACCTTGGAGGAGAGCTTATAAGTACTCCACTTCCTTTGTCATTTCAATCGCAACAATGTAGAGTTTCAAACCTCGGAGGTATTGGCCTTGGGTAACTTATCTTTCGAGGTCCGAAGGGGTGGTTGCTCTTTTGCCTTCTTCTTCTCCCGTTCCTGACGGCCCCAAAGTGGATGTCAGGAGCGGGGGGAACGAGGCAATAGTGGTGACGACCATAGTCCGGACCCGAGGGATGAGTTACTTTAGGTAGGACGGGTGGTCGCCCTGCTGCCTTGTTCTTCTCCCGTTCCTCACGGCTCGAATGGGGATGTCAGGAGCGGGAGAGAATAAGGCAGAAGTGGTGATGACCGTAGTCCGAACCCGAGGGGCGAGTTACTTCGGAAGGATGGGTGGTCGTTCTTCCACCATGGTCTTCTCCTGACTCTGACTGCTCCCACGTGGGTGTTAGGGTCGGGGGAGATCATGGTGGAAGAGGTGATGATCCATGTCCGAAGCCGAGGGGTGAGCTCGTTCGGAAGGACGGGTGGTCACCCTTCCACCATGATCATCACCCGATTTTGACTGGCCCGGGGGTGGTGTCAAGATCGGGGGTGATCATGGTAGAAGGGGTGATGACTGTAGTCCGTATCCAACGGAGGGGTTCACTGCGAAAGGATTGGTGGCCGTTCTTCTGCCCAAATCTTCTCCTGACTCTGATGGCCCGGGTGGAGGTGTCAGGGTCAGGGGAGGTTTGGGCCAAAGGGTAGACCACCGGGGTCCAGATCCGAGGGACAACCTGTCTCGGTAGGATGGGTGGTCGTTCTTCCACCATGATCTTCACCCGATTCTGAGGGCCCCATCGTGGGTGTCAGGGTCGGGGAAGGTCATGGTAGAAGAGGTGATGACCCTAGTCCGGAGCCGAGGGACGACTTTGCTTAGGTAGGACGGGTGGTCGTTCTTCCACCATGATCTTCTCCGGATTCTGAGTGCTCCAACGTGGGTGTTAGGATCGGGGAAGGTCATGGTAGAAGAGGTGATGACCTGGGTCCGGATCCGAGAGTCCGCAACAGCTTCAGAGTGATGGGTCTCTTCCCCTCTCTGTCTTCCTTCCGGGCTGATGACCTCTGATGGATGTCAACCCGGAGGAGTTAGAGATGGGGGGAGGACCGATCTGCTTTTGACTGGGCCCCGTGGGTCGGCGGAACACCGACCGAGACATGGGGCCTGGGGGGCACGCCGAAGGCGGTGCCTTAAAACTTTGAATTAAAATTTTTTCTGTTCTCTTCAGACAGAGGTGGGGTATGGAGGAAGTGTAGGCCATCCGTGCGACTTGACGCAATTTGCACCGTTGGATGACGTCGCGCATCTCGAGACGGGCACATTTCTCGAGAGAACACTATCTTGTCGTCTAGTGTTCTCGGCGAGATCTGGGCCGTCTGATTGAGATTTTACGCGAAGCTTGAGGAGAAAGGGAGTTTTCTCCGTTTGCCAGCTCGGATTGGTACTTGCTCGGTAGCCGACCGGTCTCTTTGCTGGCATGGTCGGATGGCGCATTGTTCGGCTCCTGGTCCCGATATGCCGAGCTAGTTGTCTTGGCGAAGAAGGTAGTTGTGTTGGGCCTTCGCGACGTTTCGAGAGCAGCCCAAGAGTCGCACTTTTTCGTTTGGAAGTCCAAGGGACGTTCTTTTTTACTATAAATCTTCACCCCCTCCTCAGACCAAGTCTCATTTTTTTACTTTTACTCTCTCTTCAGCTCTTACTTTTTGCCTTCGAAGTTTTTAGCTCCTTGGTGGTGGTGCTAGCTGACGCGGCAAGGCGTTTCTTGTTTCCGGCTAACTTTCTGGCAGTAGCTGTTACTTCGAGGTCAGTTTCTCTCCCTTCTCTTTTAGAAAATGGTTAAGGTTACGTCTTCGGATGAGACCCCCGCCTCGGAGCAAGCAGTAGTCCGAGGGGGCAAAGGGAAGGAGGTGGTGGAGCCGAGCGATCAGAATGTCGTTCGTCCGGATAGAGAGGGCGAAGTGGCCGAGCTGCCTAAGGAGGTCGCGGCGGTGTCCTAGAAGGGTAAAGCCGTGGTCACGATCGTGGAAACGTCGAAGATGGCGGGAGCATTCGGTCGGCAGCCCATTGCTCTATCGAGCGTGGAAGGTGTACGGGACTATGCCGAGGACACCTTGGAGAGAGTGACCCAAGGCACGGCTAAATTGGTGGAGGAGAATGAGCCGAGAGAGCTGTCCGAGGTGGACCATACCATCTCGTCTCTTACCGAGGCTGACCTTCACCTGATCCGAGAGGGTTTCCGGATCCCTGCCGACTACGGACTGCTCCTCCCTGGGCCGGGTTTCCGAGCCAATACAAAGTCTTCGTCAGACGTGTGCGTCTGTCCGGTTGACTCCCTTATTTCCGGACTCCATTTTCCCCTCCACCCGTTCGTTGTTGATGTCCTGACATGGTACGGTTTGAGCCCCGCTCAGCTGATGCCGAACACATGGAGGCACGTCATGGCGTTCGTCCTCCGATGCCAAGAGGTTGGTGCCAAGCCGAGTATGTTCCTCTTTCGGAGTCTCTACCGTCCTTGTCTGCCAAGGCGAGATGAACAAAGGTTCTATCTTTCGCCCCGAATGGGCGTGAAGCTGATCGAGAATCCAGACTCGATCAAACACTGGAAGGAGAAGTACTTCCTCATCCAAGCTCCTGCGCCGTGGGTGATACCGATGGTTTGGGCGAAGGATGGTCTGCCCAAGCGAACCAAGAAGGAGACGGTTCTGAGTGACGAGGAGGCGGAGGTCCAGAAGAAGCTCCTCGCCCTGCCAGCGCTAAGCTAGAAAGAAATTACCAAGGAGGATCTGTTCCTAGGGGGTCTCGGTCCGATCGACCCTAGTATGCTTCTGGTATTTATACTCTTTGCTTAAAGTTCATGAAAATTTTTCTAAGTTTTTTCATTCGGCTTGTGCAGAGACAATGAAGCTGGACTACAAGGCTCTGATGGCGAAGGGCAGGTCGGAGCAGGAGGCGAAGAAGAAGAGGCCTTCGGCGGGACCTCAGGACGGCCGAGCCTCGAAGAAGCCTTCGGTCGCGAAGGTTGCCGACCAGCCGAAGGTCATGGTCCTTGAGCAGGGGGAAGTCATGGTCCTCGACCCTCCTGCTTCGGATGCGCCGACACCGACCCCGAAGGGGGACGCTCCCGGTTCGTCGAGCGATGCGTTCGGCGTGAAGGAGGTGTTGTCCCTCCAAGTTCCGTCCCTCACTGCCGAGGCGAAGAAGATCTTGATCGAGCGTCATAAGCAGATCTTCGTCCCTGACTGGCAGGTGATGAACGTCGACGGCTTCTTGGGCGACGGCAACATCTGCATGGAAGCGGTGAGGCACCTGCCGACCCCAAAGGATTGAGCGACCCTGAAGGTCGGGCTAGCAGGGGATGCCGTGATGCAGATTGCTCGGAATACTATGTCGGTAAGTAGGCCGAGCTCTCCCTCATCAAAATTTCTTTCTTAGAATTTTTCTAAGTCCTTGGGTTCGGATTTTAATGTGCTGTTCTTTTTCAGACCCTCTGCCACTTCAATTTCCTGCTCGAGGAGTTTGCGAGCAAGGAACAGGAGAATGAACGGGAGAGGGCGGAGCGTGTCAAGGCCACGCAGCTGCTTGATGCCGAGCAGCTCCTCTCGGTGAGGAGGGGTGCCGAGGTGGAAGGGCTGGAGAAGCAGCTGGCCGACGCCATTCAGTCGTCGAAGGACGCGGCGGCCAAACTTGAGGCCTCGGAGAAGGAGGCTGCCGGGCTGAAGGAGGCGCTGGCCAACGCTCGGTCGGAAGCGGAGAAGGCTCGGAAGAGGGCCGAGAAGATCATGGCCAAACACCAGAAGAAGCTGAAGAAGGTGAGGAAGGCCGTGCAGGAGGAGGCCGCGCAACACATGCTCCAGAACATGGAGGATGCCTACGGTCGAGCCCTGCTCCACGTAGCCGCTAAGAACCCAGGCTTCGACACGTCCTACCATTTTTACGACCCCGTGGAAGGGGAGGAGGGGGTTCCCGAGGGTTTGCTCGACCCTGAGGGAGAGACGGAAGGTGTCGAAGACCCAGGGGAGACCGAGGCCGAGGGCGAGGAGGAGGACGACTCCGAGGAGGAGAGCGGGAGCGAAGGCGAAGGCGAGGGCGATGGTGAGGGCAAGACCGGGGGGTCGACGGACTCGAGCGGCAAAAAGGTCGACCCCTGACTCGGTTGTCTTTTTTTTTTCTTTTGTTGTTTTGTTTCTTTTTGTAAGCCTAACTGCGGACTGGCCACCGCTTTTGTAAAACTTTCTCCTCGGTTTTGAATGAAAATATTTTGTTTGGCCAAAATTTATCCAAGTGTTGAGCCTCGGATTTGCGTGTGTCTAGTTGTAGATGTTTCCATGTATTGTCCCATCGGATTTATCTCCGCTTTTCAGGTGAAGTTCGGTCTGATCACGGAGGTTGTATACCTTCGGAAGGAGCTTTCCAAAACGAGGGGCGAACTCTCGAACAGCCGACAGAATCAGTTTCTCCTGCTCTAAGTTGGAGGAGACGAAGGCAGCTGTGCGGAGGTATTGTCGCGAGCTGTGGCAACTGCGGAAGTACCCCCAAGCCCCTTGTCCCGAAGGCGAGGTCGAGCGGCTCCGAAGAAAACTCACTGCCGCCGAGCAGAAGAATGGCGAGCTTTTGGCCGAGGTCCAACACATGGAATTAGCGGAGAAAGAACGCTCGGCGGCGGAAGAGAAGCTATCTTCCGAGCTGGAGAAGGCGTCGGCCGAGCGCAAGAGGCTATTGGCCGAAGTCGACAGGCTCAGAAGGATCACGATAGATAGGGGGATCGAGGTCACCCACTTCCGACGGCTCGCGACCGATGGTGCCAACGTCTCTGGCTCGTCAAGGCCTTCTCGTCTGAAGAAGTTAGCGAAGGACGACGCTCTGAGAGACAGAATCATTGAACTGGAGGAAGAGATCGCGTCGCTCAAGCCTGCGCCGGAGAGGGCTAATGTCCGCAGTACGGCGTGCACTTGCAAAGAGAGTGAGAGAGGGATTTCTTTTTATGAACTCGCGACACGTTTACCTGCGGCTAGGCGGAGCCCTGCCGACGCTCAGAGTAGCGCAGCCGTCTCGTCGAGCGGTGCATCAGCCGGTGCCACAATTAGGGTCGGCAGCGAAGGGGCTTCACGCTTCGTTGGTTTAGAGTCGAGTTCGGAGGGCAGGCCTCGGCGTCCTCGCGTTTCCTTAAACCGAAGCGTTCCCCTTCCGAAGAGGCCCTAATCATGTCGTTTTATGTTCCTTCTGATTTGTTGTAAAACTTTGTAGTAGAGTCGGTCTTGATGTATGTGAAAGACACTATATATGAGTTTGAAAGTTTGATTGGATAATTCTTCAAGTCTTGTGCCTCGGAAGTGTATTGAAAACTTGCAATTCATTTTCCTTTCTTTTCAGCTCGAGGCGGCCGACCCATATGCTGATTTCCACGGTTCGGATGATGACTCTGAATCCGAAGCCACTTCTGGGACGGCGGCTCTGAGTCCCAGGAGCGTCGAGCTGGAGTTACGCCGGGCTGAGAGTGAGCGGGCCCACCTTTCGTCCGTCCTCGACCTACGAGAAGTCGAGATCCAACGCCTGGAGAATAGGATCGCCGAGTTGAGCCCTGCAGGAGGGGACGAAGATTCGCAAACCGCTTTCAGCAACGCTCTTCGGGTCAAGTGTATTCGGCACAACCAGTCGAAGATTATAGCCGAGCGGGATGATTTGCTCTCGGAGATTTGACACTTGCAGACTGTGGTAGCGAAGCTCCGGAAAGATGCAGGGGAGCCATCAGCCGAGGAGGACGGACAGGCGACCGAACAATCTAGTGAAGATATTTCCATATGAGGGCCAAGTATAGTGGGTCGGCGATGTGTATTTTGTTTGCAAATATTTTGTAACCATGGAAAAGATGTGCTTTGTATTATGGCCTGGTTGTTTAATAAAATATCTTTCGTTGCTCTGCATATTTGTCTTGCTTATAACTGTGTTGGTCGCGCCGAGATCCTCGAACCGAGCGTGTTAGTTCCGCCGGCGAGAGTGTTGAACCGAACGGGTTCCTATGAGCACAGTATTTTGTCGTTTAGCGACTCTGACAAGGTACGGCACGAATCCCTAGGTGGCTCAGTCCCCCAGAGAACGCTATCTTGTCGTTTAGCGTAGGTGGCAAATCTGAGCCGTTGAACGTAGGCACGAATCTCAAGGCGGCTCAGTTCCCGAGAAAACGCTATCTTGTCGTCTAGCGTCGGTGGCAAGATCTGAGCCGTCTGATCGAGATCATGCACGAAAGTTGAAGAGAAAGTGAGTTTTCTCCGTTTGCGAGCTCGGGAAGGCACTTGCTCGGTAGCCGACCGAAGGCGTAGGGCTTCGGGCTTCGGCTGTTGGGGAAGATTGCTCGGATTATGTGGCCGAACGTAGCTCCGGCATCAATCCACTGGAGAAGCTAAAAGGCGGACCACTCCTATTCTGTCGTGACGTAAGCTTGTGGGGACTGGGAGCCAAGTGTTGGACTCCGGGACCATCGGTGTAGCTCGACGGTTGTAGGAGCAATTCCGAACGGCGATCTACCCCTGGCTCGTCCGGAGGCGAGCCGAGGAGGTAAAGTCGAGCCGAGTGTTGGACTCCGAACCATCGGTGTAGTTCAACGGTTGTGGGAGCAGTTCCGAACGGCGATCTACCCCTGGCTCGTCCGGAGGCGAGCCGAGGAGGTAAAGTCGAGCCGAGTGTTGGACTCCGAACCATCGGTGTAGTTCAACGGTTGTGGGAGCAATTCCGAACGGCGATCTACCCCTGGCTCGTCCGGAGGCGAGCCAAGGAGGTAAAGTCGAGCCGAGTGTTGGACTCCGAACCATCGGTGTAGTTCAACGGTTGTGGGAGCAGTTCCGAACGGCGATCTACCCCTGGCTCGTCTGGAGGCGAGCCGAGGAGGTAAAGTCGAGCCGAGTGTTGGACTCCGAACCATCGGTGTAGTTCAACGGTTGTGGGAGCAATTCCGAACGGCGATCTACCCCTGGCTCGCCCGGAGGCGGGCCGAGGTGGTAAAGTCGAGCCGAGTGTTGGACTCCGAACCATCGGTGTAGTTCAACGGTTGTGGGAACAGTTCCGAACGGCGATCTACCCCTGGCTCGTCCGGAGGCGAGCCGAGGAGGTAAAGTCGAGCCGGACGTGGACTCCGAACCATTGGTTGAAATCAAAATTTAAAAAGCAGGTGATAAGAGGGGAGAGAAGCATGCAAATTCACAAACACGAAAGAGCTTTCTTTATTGATAATCGGCGGCGAACCGTTTTACATAGTACAATTTATGAAAATAGGTTACAAGTCAGAGGACAGGAACGGCTCGATATCCTATGATACTTAGAGTGGTGCCGGGGCGCTTTCTTGGTATTTTAGGAGGTGGTCGGCATTCCAGGTCCTCGGAATCTCTCTGCCGTCTAGATCTTCGAGACGATATGCTCCGGGCCGAACTACCCTCGTGATCCTGTACGGCCCTTCCCAGTTCGGAGCCAGCTTGCTCTTCTGATTGGGGAAGGATATGGTCAGCTTTCTCAAGACTAAATCCCCTTGCTTAAGGTTGGTGGGTCGGACCTTCTTGTTGTAGGTCAACTCGACCCTTCTTCGGTAATTCTGCTGTCGAATCGATACTCTTTCCCTCAGCTCATCTATCAGGTCTAAGTCTGCTCTGAGGTCCCTGGCATTCTGTTCTTCGTCATAGGCTGTGAGCCGAGGGGAAGGTATTCCGACCTCGAGGGGTATCACGGCCTCGGACCCATAGGTGAGGTTAAAAGGAGACTCGCCTGTGGGGGTCCGTTTGCTCGTGCGGTAGTTCCACAGGACGTTGGGGAGTTGGTCGACCCATAAGCCCTTGGAACTTTTGTCCAGCCTTTTCTTGATGCCTGCGAGGATCTGCTGATTAGCATTTTCTGCTTGTCCGTTCGACTGAGGGTGGGAGACGGACGAGAAGCGCTGCTGGATGGCGAGGTCGTCGCACAGAGCTCGGAATGCTGCGCCAGTGAACTGAGTCCCGTTGTCCGTTACGAGGACACGGGGGACGCCGAACCTGTAGATGATGTTTTTCCAGAAGAATTGCACCACCTTGTTCTTGGTTATAGTGGCGAGGGGCTCGGCCTCGACCCACTTCGAGAAGTAGTCGATGGCTACGACCAAGAACTTGAACTGACCCGGAGCCGGAGGGAAAGGCCCTAGTAAATCCATACCCCACATTGCGAAGGGGATAGGACTTGATAGGGAGGCGAGGTTGGCCTGAGGGAGGCGACGGATGCTGGAGTGTCTCTGACAAGAGCTACATTGCCGAACATGTCGCTCGGGTCCTGAAGGAGGGTCGGCCAGAAGTATCCATAATTCAAAGCTTTTTGGGCCAAGGACCTGGACCCTGAATGCGCCCTGTCGACGCCTTCGTGGAGCTCTTGTAGGGCATATTCGGCCTGCTCTGGAGAGAGGCACCTTAGGTATGGTCGGCCGTCTATTTGAGAAAAGGAGCGTTTGTATAAGATACCCTCGATCAAGACATAGCGCTCGGCCCGAGTTCTGACTCGGCGTGCTTCCTTAGGATCCTCGGGGAGAACCCCGTCCCTCAAGAATTCCACCAACGGCTTCATCCAATTATCCTGCAACACGACCGGCAATGACTCCACCGAGCCGGGCGTCTCGTCTTCTATGCTCGGCCTAGAGAGGACTTCGATCAGTACGGTCTGTTCGAGACCTTGTAGGGAGGACGGGGCCAATTTGGAGAGGGCATCGGCCTGTGCGTTCTCTTCACGAGGGACTCGCTGGATGAGCGCCTCCTCAAACCGGCTCATGAGGGCCCGAACCATAGCGAGGTACTTTGCCATCCGCTCATCTCGGGCCTCGTACTCGCCCAAGACTTGGTTCACGATAAGCTGGGAATCGCTGTGGATTCGGAGGCGCTGCGCCCCAGCACTTCGTGCAAGTCCGAGACCAGCAATGAGTGCCTCGTACTCCGCCTCATTGTTCGAGGCCTTGAAGTTCATACGGATCGCGTACTGGAGGACGAAGTCGTCAGGGCCGTTCAGGATGATGCCGGCACCGCTTCCTTCATTACAGGAGGATCCGTCCACGAAGACTGTCCAAATGGGGGGTCCATTCGGGATGTGGCCGACCTCAGGGATAGTGGACTCTACGATGAAGTCGGCGAGGGCCTGCGCTTTAATTGCCGTCCGAGGTTGGTAAGAGATGTCATGCTGGCTCAGCTCTATGGACCACTTCATTAGTCGGCCCGAGGTTTTAGGCTTGTGGAGGATCTGCTTTAGGGGTTGGTCGGTGAGGACAACGACCGAGTGGGATTGAAAGTACGGTCGAAGCTTCCTCGCTGCCATGACCAGGGCGTAGGCCATTTTCTCTATCCTCGGATAGCGGAGCTCGGCGTCCCGAAGCACCTTGCTCACGTAGTAGATAGGCCTTTGGGTCCGGTCATCCTCTCTCACCAGGACAGCACTTAGGGTCTGCTCGGAAGCAGCCAAGTAGATGAAGAGAGTCTCGCCCGAGATCGGTTTGCTGAGCAGAGGGGGGTTCACCAAGTAGGCCTTCAGTTGGTCGAACGATTCCTGTTGTGGTTGGCCCCACTCAAAACCCTTAGCCCCCCTGAGCGATTTGAAGAAGGGGAGGCATTTTTCCCCGGACTTTGAGAGGAACCGACCGATAACGGCGAGCCGACCAGTAAGCTTCTGCACCTCCTTGATGTTCCGAGGTGGGGCCATGTCTAATATGGCCTTAATCTTCTCGGGATTAGCTTCGATTCCTCGTTGGCTTACCATGAAGCTGAGGAATTTTCCCGAAGAGACCCCGAACGCACACTTGTTCGGGTTCAGCCGCATGCTGTGCCTTCTCAACACGTTGAAGGCCTCTTGGAGGTCGGCCACGTGATCAGTGCCTCGGACGCTCTTGACGAGCATGTCGTCAACGTACACCTCCATGTTCCGGCCTATCTGGCTCTAGAAGACCTTGTTGACGAGGCGCTGATAGGTGGCGCCCGCGTTTTTCAACCCGAACGGCATGACCCGGTAGCAATAGAGGCCTTGGTCGGTGACGAAGGAGGTCTTCGGAATGTCCGGAGGGAACATTCGGATTTGATTGTAGCCTGAGAAGGCGTCCATGAAGCTGAGGAGCTCATGGCCCGAGGTGGCGTCGATAAGGGTGTCGATGTTTGGGAGGGGGAATGGATCCTTCGGACATGCCTTATTCAGGTCAGTGAAGTCAATGCATATTCTCCAGGAGCCGTTGGGCTTCTTGACCATTACAACGTTGGAGAGCCACTCGGGGTAGTTTACCTCCTGTATGAACTTGGCCTTCAGAAGTTTATCCACCTCCTCCTTGATGGCCTGCTGTCGCTCGGGAGCGAACTTTCGTCATTCTGCTGAACCGGTTTGCACCCCGGTTCGACACTTAGGCGGTGGACGAGCAACTCCTCAGAAATGCCGGGCATGTCCGCGGCCGGCCATGCAAACAGGTCACGGTTATCCCGGATGCATTTAATCAGGTCAGAGCACAGCGCGGTCGGCAAGGACTTGCTGATGAGGAACTTTCGGCTCGGGTCCTCGTCCGAGAAGAGCACTTCTTCTAACTCGTCCGCCGGCTCGGACGTTGGCCGAACTTTTGGCTCGGGGATTTCTAGTGTCTCGAGCGAGAGCACTGGTCCCCCACTGGAAGTCATGTAGCACTTCCGGGCTGTCTCTTGGCTTCCCCTGACTTCCCCTACTCCCGACCGAGTGGGGAACTTCATTTTAAGATGGTACGCCGAGGGGACAGCTTCCAAGGCGGCTAGGCCGGGTCGGCCTAGAATGACATTGTATGCTGCCGGGACGTCGACAACCATGAAGTCCATTGGCTCAGTCCGGGTAGTAGGGGTGCTTCCAGCAGTTACGTCTAGGGTTATCACCCCTTCGACAGTTACTGGGACCCCCGTAAACCCGTGGAGTGTGTAACCGGCCGGCTTGAGACGGTCCCGGGACAGCTGCAGGCCTCGGAAGGCCGAGAGGAAGAGGATATTGACCGAACTCCCATTGTCTACTAAGATCCTCTGCACCTTGAAGTTGGCCATACGGAGGTCGATGACGAGGGCGTCACAGTGGGGGGTTCGGACCCCTTCGAGGTCTTCATCGGAGAAAGACACAGGGACGCCGAGACCTTTGGGAGGAGGGGCGCTGTGAACCGAGTTGACCTCTCGGACGAAGGCCTTCCGAGAGGAATTAGAGGAGCCTCCCATGGGGCCTCCGTGGATCAGGTGCAGAACCCGTTCTTCCTCGAACTCGGGTGTCTCCTCGCGTCGCTCGGAACGCTTGTTAGCCCCCCGAGGTGGGGGAGTGTTCCGATCCGCCCGATCGTTAGCCTTTACGAATTTGGCCAACTGCCCCCTTCGGATGAGGGCTTCTATCTCATCTCTCAATGCCCGGCAGTCGTTCGTGTCGTGGCCGTGGTCCCGATGGTAAGGACACCATTTATCTTTGTTTCTCCTCTTTGCCGGGGTGTTCATCCTCGGAGCTGGAGGGATGACTCCCTCTTTCTCCACTTCCATTAGGATGGTGGAGACGTTAGTGGTGAGGGGAGTGAACTTCTCGAACCTGGGGGGAGGACGGCGCTGACCGCCGTTATCTTTCTGCGCTTTCTTGGACCCCTCTTCCCCCGTCGCCTTCCTCTTCGACCCGGAGGAGGACCCCCCGAAGCTCGGGAGGGATTCAGCCTCCTCTACTCGGATATACTTCTCGCACCTCAGGAGGAGGTCGGCGAAGTTATGCGGGGGCTTCTTGACTAGGGACGATCGGAGGTTGGCGTTGAGGACGTTCGACTGGAATGCCATGGTCGCCACTGACTGGTCTAAGAAGGCGATAGACCTGACCTCTGCGGTGAATCTCTTCACATAGTCCCGCAGCTTCTCTTTCCTTTCTTGCCGCAGGTTCAGTAGGGAGAGGCTTGTCTTCTCAGCTCGCCTGCTACTCACGAAGTGAGTTATGAACAGTGTTTCAAACTGCTCGAACGAGAAGATGGAGGAGGGAGCGAGTCTGGAATACCATAGCCGACCCCCTGAGGGTGGCGGGGAAGGTCCTGCAGAGCACAGCATCGGAGGCTTGATGGATCAGCATCAGGGTCTTGAAGCTTTCGACGTGATCAACCGGGTCGGATTCCCCTGAGTACGTTTCAAACTGCGGAGGTTTGAAACCCCTCGGTATGTGGGCCTCCATGATCGACCGAGAGAAAAGGGGTCTGCTAGGGCGGACCGTTCCTGCTCGGGACTCCTCCTCTCTGTCCATGCGACCAATGCGCCTCTCCACCTCATGGAGACGGCGGTTGAGGGCATCGTCCCTCCGCTGGTAATCATAAGATCCTCCGGACTCTTCTTCATAGGAAGGGGAGCGGGGACTGCGGCGCCGGTAGTCCTAGGATCGGCGAGGACTGTAGTGCTGCCGTTGGCGGCTGGGAGCCGGGGAAGGACTTCGGGTTCGGCGACGAGGACTGGGAGCCCTCGGGGGCGTTGGAGCCCTCTGGGCATTTTGGATGTTCTGCCGAAGGTTGAGAGCCTGCAGTACGGTGTCTTGAAATTGTAGGAACTCGGCGCGGGTGATTGGCGCGTCATTATTCCGGCGATGATGCCGATCCGCGGGGGAATGGGGCCTCCTCCTTCGGCGCTCGGGCGATATCGCCCGGCCTCTGTGGTCCGGAGACCTCCTACCGTCTCGGCGACGAGGGGACCGCTCACCCTGATGCTGGCGGGAGGCTCCCTCTCAGGCCTGCCTCTCGTCAAGGTGGATGCGGAGGTCGTCGTCTTTTTGGCGGTTCAGGAGCGTGTTACGGAGGTCAGGGTGATGAGAAGCCATTGAATCCGAGGATTCATTACGAACCGAAACATGGTTCGGATTGAGGGGCTGCTTTTGCCTCCGACCGTTATGGCCGGAAGGGCCATTGTTGGGTTGCTGCTTGGGATGAGGAGGTTGGCCCTGCTGGGCCGGTGGAGGAAGATTGGGCTGTGGAATAGGATTGACATGGGCTTCCTCCGTAGGGTCAGCGGGATTGGCCCCGCGGTTTGACCCTCTAGATCTGACCTTCTTTGGAGGCATGGTTGCAGAGGACGACAAGGAAGGGGCTGAGGCTGTTCGTGTGGTTGTTCCCACAGACGGCGCCAATCTGTTACTGCTGATTTCGGTGTGGGGGTAAACATATAAGATTTGTGAGTTCGAGAAAACCTGAACAGCTGACTCAAGTCTTCTTGCTCCTGCCGTGACCTGCAAGGAAGTGCGAGACACCGGGATTGGTTCCGGCAACGCACCCTCCGACGCTCTTGTCAGTAACCAGTGGTGATTAAATAAAGAGCTTAAGGTGAGAAAAGAGTGATTACCCCGGTCACAGTGGCAGAGGGGAGGTATTTATAGTCGCCAGGGGAGTGATTAGAGGCCTGGTTCCCAGTGTAACTGCTAGGAGAAAAATCATCACAGTCTGTTTGGGTAACTAACCCCTTGATTCCCGGTGAGAGCAAATCAAGCCTGTTGACTTGGTAAAATCAGGGGCCCTGATTTGTCTCTTGCTGGTCTGGGCTTGCCTCGGGTCGGGACCCGTGCCCAATCGGTGTGGACCCGTTCGTGGGTTATTGGATCTGTGAGAAGGAGATCCGGTACCCGCTTTGGATCCGCTTGTATGTGAAATTACCGTTTTACCCCCGAGCTTCAAGATTCGCGCCCAATCTGGACGGTCCCGATTTAACCCTATTTTTAGCCATATCAGCTATGTTGGCATGGAAATTGGTGCTGAGCTTTTCATGTGTTGATCGGTTTTGGGAAGTGAAGAGTTCAGCTCTTCACTAGTCTTGATCAGTTATATGGAAGTGTAATGGCCGGGAGTTAAAGTTGGAGTTATGGGGTTATGGGAGAGTGGGGAGGAAATCTTGGTAACTGACTTTTTGATTTGTGTATAAATACACATACACCCTAAACTAATCCATTCACCTAAACCCCATAAACTCCATTCACTGTTAAACAAATAATAATAATAATAATAATAATAATAATAATAATAATAATAAAATAGTAGTCTAATTCCCTTTTGGCCGAGAGCAAATTAGAAGAGAAAGGAGAGGCACTGTCTTGCATTCGGAGGATTTCGAAGTTCGCTTTTGGCGTGATTTTTCTTGGAGCTCAGTGTCTCTGTTGAAAGCGGAATTATTTTTACTCTTCTAATAGGTGGGTGATCTTTGTACTTTCTAATTCATAGGATGAGCATGCTAATTTTTGATAAATGAGTAAAGTAGATAAATGTGATGTGATGACTACAGATCAATCCATGCTATTGTGTTTACACCATGAAATTGTAGAAATAATGATTGCATACCATGATATTAATTAAAATGTTGCCTTGAAAAATGTTAATTTACGCATATTGCTATGATATGTCAAATTATAACTTTTTGCATAAAGAAATTTAGAGATACTCATGAGTAATTAAGAGGCATGGTTGGCCTTGTTACTGAAATTTTAATTAGTGTAATCGAGTGCATGAACTAGTTATACCAAATACATTTCTTAATTTTAAGTTTGAGAAGAATGCAAACTTATGTGTGGATTTGAGAGAAAAATAAATTGAAAAGAATCGAGATATTGTTTGTAAAATGGAATCAAAATTTGTGGGTTACTATTGTAAATTTTATCTCAGTCAGAGAACGATGTATTTTAGTATATCAAAAGATTATATTGATTGATTAAACGATTTTGTGAAAAAATAATTAATCTTAGAACAGTATGAACAAAACTACTTTAATACAATCTCTAATCAGTAGTTGCAAGTAGATTTATTGGCTAGTGAGTGAGCCGTAGGGCTGTCGCTGTAACATGTAGAGGTCTTGGGTTTGAAACCTATTAGATCTATCTTATTCTGTTTTGTTTTAAAAAGACCCGAGACTCAAGAGTCAGCTTATAGTGCTTTCGGTCTGGCTTCTTAACGCCAGGTCCACTTGGACTTTTCAGCTAGCTGGTTGTGTCTTGGGCGCTGACTGGTTTGAGGTGGGTTCGAAACCCGGTGGCTTCAAATGTTTTTTTAAAGCTTTGTTTTAATTAAAAAGATGGGTTTAATGTGAACTTAAAAATCTGTTGTTTAAGAATAGATCTTTCTTTTATTGAGAAGAGTAAAGTATTAGTTTGTGAAGTGATTTTCCTGAAGAGAATTATACTCTTATTTGTTCGAAGAATGTTTTGAAGTGAATTGAGACATTGTAAATGCTTGAATTTTGTTGATAAAATTTCATGTGATGAAGTTGTGTTCTTGAAAGGAATTATGTGCTTATAAAAATTATGAATGAAAGAATCATGAGTAGTATTAAGATAAGATTTGAGGCAATTGTGGATAAATTGAAAATGAAAATATCTTAGTTTAAGACATGTTTATTGAAGGGTATGTGTACCCATGGATTCTTGTACATGAAAAAGTTGTGATTTAGAGTTAGTGAGACCTCGGATACCGGCACTACTGAATTGAAAAGAGTTGAGATATATTTGAGATATGGCCATGGAGCTATCTCAGTAAATATTGATTAAGTCCGATAGGAGGTAAAACTAATTCTAGGTTTGAATTTATTCATGTCTTGAACTAAATAATTAGGCACATAAGTGAAGATGTAGTAAACCTGGGTAAACGTAAGTGGGTTGCCTCTATATAGTCGGCGGTGGATCTCTGTGGCTATAGACCTAGTCGGCGGTAGATCTCCGTGATTGTGGTTGCTCCGTAGAAGACGAGCTTTTATTTTTAAATCCAGGATTATGAGAATGGGTCAGCGGTGAATTCCGGGATCTTGAGTAATCGGGCGGATAGTTTGCCATACTCCAATGTATATACGTATACCGGGGCTAGAGGGGCACTTGCGGGATGATTCGCACGATGTGGGATTTGTTATAACAGTCAGCGGTGGACTTCGGGTTTGGGATTCAAATTCGTGGAATGTTCTAAACCTTGTCTTATTACTGGATAATTTTCATGGCGAGGGATCGAACCCTTAAATGTGGAGTACGTAGGTGCTTGCCCTCAGACCTATGTAGTATGGGATGCATAAAATTCGAACAAGTATGCATTAGTGTCATCCTAGTATAAAAATGTGTGCATTAGGCATTAAGGCATCACATATACTTATATGTTTTAGAATAATCACTTTTGACACTTTATTATCCATTCAACTATTATGGTTTGTTAAAGTTTTGAGATCGTTATATGTACGGCATAGAGAGGATGACCGAGTATAACATTTTTGTCAGTTGTAAGTGACTGACGTGCCCACAGCTTAATATGCAGGTATTGAACTTTTTATGAAGTAGTAAAGATGTTATGATGCAGTTGATGACTTACATTGTTAAAGTTGTACAAATTGTATTTTATTTTATTGTTGTATTTCTTTTATTCTTCCGCTGTGTAAACAAAATGTAAAGAACTCTGATGTTGAAAAAGTTTTAGTTTTCTTGTAAAATTGTACGAAGTGAAGTAAAGATCCTGTGAAATCTCGAATTCAGTCTTATTTGGAATTCGGGGCGTTACACTTGCTGACCCGGAACGTCTTGGTGGCGTCTTCATCCAAGAAGGCCACTTACTCCAGTTCATCCACTGGTTCGGAGAAGGCCTGGCTACTCTCCGGTGGGAGCTCGAGGGCTTCTAGGGAGAGGACCGGGCCTCCCATTGAGGTCATGTAGCACTTCTGAGCCACCACCTGACTCCCCTCACTTCTCCCACCCCTATGGGAGTGGGGAACTTCATCTTCATGTGATAAGTCGAAAGGATGGCGTGGAATGCAGCAAGGACTGGTCGACCCATGATCACATTATAGACGGCTTTGACGTCCACCACCATAAAGTTCATCGGCTCTGTGCGAGTGACCGGGGTTTTGCAAGCGGTGACGTCGAGAGTTATAACTCCCTCGATCGTCACCGGCACCCCGGTGAATCCATGAAGGGTGTAGCCGGCTGGCTTAAGCCGGTCCCTTGATAGCTGGAGGACCCTTGAACGCCTCCAAGAAGAGGATGTTGACCGGGCTGCCATTATCCACCAAGACCCGACGTACGTCGAAGTTGGCCATTCGGAGGTTAATGACGAGGGCATCGCAATGGGGCATGCGGACGCCCTCCAGATCTCTATCAGAGAATGTGATAGGGACTCCGAGGCCCTTGAGGGGAGGATGGCTCTGCACGGAGTTTACTTCCCTAACGAAGGCTTTTCGGGAGGAGTTAGAATCTCCCCCCATTGGGCCTCCATGTATAAGGTGCAAGATGGCCTCTGCTTCGACATCCGGGGCCTCCACGTGTTGTTCTGTTCGCCTGTTAGCCCCCTTGGGCAGTGGAGGAGGATCGGCACTGTCCCTTCTTACGAACCCAGCGAGTTGTCCCTCTGGATGAGGGCCTCGATCTCGTCCTTCATAGCCCAACAATCGTCCATGTCGTGCCTGTGGTCCCTGTAGAAGCGGCACCGCTTCTCCAGTTCCTGTTCTTCCTTGGGGTGTTCATCTTCGGAGGTGGTGGCAGGATACCTTCGTTCCCAATCTCCATCAGAATGGTGGAGATGCTCGCATTGAGCAGAATGAACTTTTCGAAGCATGGGAGAGGGCGCCGCTGACCTCCGTTATCCTTTTGGAGCTTCTTAGCTCATTCTTCCTCAGCATTCTTCCATTTGTTCCCAGAAGATGACCCCTCCAGAGTGGGGCAATTAAGATCTTCTTCAGCCTGGATGTACTTCTCGCTCCTGAGGAAGAGCTCTGAGAAGTCCCGAGAAGGCTTCTTGGCCAGGGACGCCCTGAGGTCCGGTTTGATGATGTTGGAATGGAAAGAAGGCAAAGCTACTGACTGATCCAGGGAGGTGATGGACCTAGCTTCTGCAGTGAACCGCTTGACATAATCCCTCAGCTGTTCGCCCTTCTTTTGGCTGAGGAAGAGCAGTGAGGTGCTCGTCTTCTCAGAGCGGCGACTGCTCACGAAATGTGTAAGGAAGAGGCCTTCGAACTGGTCGAAGGAGAAGATGGATGCCGGTGCAAGTCGGTAATACCACTCCCGAGCCGGCCCCTTTGATGTGGCCGGGAAGGTCTTGCAGAGGAGGGCGTCGGAAGCATGATGGATCATCATAAGAGTTTTGAAACTCTCAATGTGATCAGCGAGGTCCGACTCCCCAGTGTAGGACTCGAAGTGGGGATGCTTGAAGTTGTCAGGAACGGGTGCCTCCATGATAGTGTGGGAGAATAGGGGCCTGCTCGGGTGGAGGTTCCTCACCCTCTGCTCTTCGTCTCTGTCCAACTGGCCGAGGTGCCTCTCCATCTCGTGGAGGCGGCGGTAGACCAAGTCCTCCCTTCGTTCGTACCTTGCTGAGCCCCGAGACTCGTCCTCACGTAGAGGAGGGCTAGGGCTACGGCGGCGATAGCTCTGAGTAGGTCGTGGACTAAGGGAACTACGGGGTTGGCTCGGAGCTGGCCGAGGACTGAAAGAGCGACGGCGATGGCTTGGAGCCGGTCGTGGACTTCGAGAGCGGCGACGATGATCAGGAGAGGGGCGGCGATGGCTGGAAACTGGCTGAGGACTAGGAGCTCGTTGGGTGTTAATGAAGGCGGCATTAAGCGCCCAAAGGACCGCCTCCTGGAATTGTTGGAATTCTGCCGGACTCGATGTGTAGGGCGGCCAGCCGAGGAGTGGCTTCTTCTCTGGCGGTGTTGGGGCACTCTCTCCGTCTCTTGGGAGAGTTGGACCCCCTGCGGTCTGTCCTGCGGGGGGCCGGTCCCTCTGAAGCTCTCGGTGAGGGTTTGCATTGCGGGTCAGCATCTCGTCCAGGCAGATCCGAAGGTCGAGCTCAGGCTCATTCTGTCGGTTGTTGAGCACATCCCGCAGATCCTTCGGTGTCGGAGGGCTATGGGAGGCCATGGAATCTGTGGAGACGTTGTGGATGGAGACCCGAACTTGGTGCAGAGGATGGCTTCGCCGAGAGGGCTCTCCAATAGTCGCTTGGGGCCCTAGAGGCTGCTAGATGGACTGAGGATTCAGTTGTTCGAGCTGTAGGACCGGTTGGACTGGCAGAGGGAGGTCCTCCGGTGGAGGAGGAGGATGAATAGTGGAGGTTGTTCTGCGGTTGGAGGTCACGAACTTTCTCTTAGGAGGCATTGCTAGGAGTAGCTTTGGTTGAAGGAGGAGGGTTGGATTGCTATTCGAGAGTTTCCCACAGACGGCGCCAATCTGTTGCCGCAGAATCTAGCATGGGGGCAATAGATAGAATTTGTGGATTCGTGAGAACTCGAACGGGCTGGATCTGACCTCTTCCGCTGCTGGTAGGTTGACTCCTTGGTGCTCCCGTGGACCTACACAAACGTTTGAAACGCCGGGATGGATCCCGGCGACGAACCCTCCGACGCACTTGTCAATACTCAGAAAAGGAAAGGAAAAGAGCGTAAGTAGACAAAGAGTGATCACCTTGTAATGGTAGGAGGTAGGGGGTATTTATAGTCACCGTGGGGATCTGCTTCGGGATAAGAATGAATCCCTACTTCCCGGTGTGACTGGATAGAAATGGTTAAAACCACCTCCAGTAGATAAGGACGAGCCAGAATTTCCTCATATCCCGTTGTACTGGTCCTTAACGGGTTGTGACCCGTTCTCAGTTTGAACATATCCGTTCACGGGTTAGCGGGTCCAAGAGGAGAGACCCGGTTCCCAATTCGGACCCGTCTGTAGGTAAAATTACCATCTTGCCCCTATAACTTTAAGATTCGTGCCCAATTTGAACGGTTCCGATTTAACCCCATTTTTAGCCATATCAGTAGTAAAAACATCATATAAAACAGTAGGTCAATAATCCATAAGTTTGAAGAAATAACCGTTCAAGAAAAACGACGAAAAACTCACAAAACAGCCAAAAACAATGATATCGGTCGACCTTCAAAATGAATAGTCGACCTACATGTAAAAATTCAAAATCCCAAAACAATGACAGTCGACCTTCAAAATGGACAGTCGACCTTCATGTCAAAAACAGCCCATACAACAGCTTTAATTTTCGTGCACTTCTCAACTGATACTTAATTTAAACTCTTGAAAAGCATGAATTTAAAAGATTAAAACCCTGAGATGATCAAATACAACTTGTATAACATATAGGAGTTTATAAAACTATTCAAAATCTCATCAAGATCATAAAAAGAGCAAATTTTCATAAATTCTTCATATCAGTAAAAATAGTATATATATATAAATATATATATGTGTGTGTGTGTGTGTGTGTGTGTGTGTGTGTGTGTGTGTGTGTGTGTGTGTGTGTTTAAGCATCAGTTAAAACTTATATATATGTGTGTGTGTGTGTTTAAGCATCAGTTAAAACATCAGGAAACCATCAAATAGAAGTAGTATAATGTGTATTTCAATCTCAGTGTCAAAACAATCAGATCCAATTCGAAAACATCATAAAAATCATAAAAGCAAGTTTCGGCAATTCTTCAAAATAGGGACTATATATGTATGTATGTATATATGTCTATATATAAGTGTTTAAGCATTAAGAATTAGCAAATAGGAGTAGTATAAGTTTTTATTTCATCTCAGCATTAAACAACTCAAGTCTCAATCAAAAACTCCACAAAATCACAAAAAAACTCACTTTCGGCTAAACACACGCACCCGAATTCAACCCCTTTTTAATACTTCAAAACTTGATTCTTTTTTATTCAAAACCCCCTTACAACTGATTATACACACACCCCATTACTCATATCAGTTAACTCATGAATATATGCACACACAACATGTATCAATCAAGTTCTTCTTCATAAATAATATCAAACAGAGCCTATAGGTATTATACACAATAAAGATTAGGCTTTTGTTTAGTTTTATCCATCCACAACATACAATCTCATAGTATTTGTTCAAATCATCAATAATGTGAATGAAAGCAACATACCCATGATTTCTATTAGGTTCTTAACAATCTCAGTCATCTATATAGAGTATAAATCATCAATAACATAGTTTTCATGACAAGATTCAATTTTTATTCATCCATCAATCAATAATTCATTATATCATCATACAACCCCTAACATGCTTTCTAATAGAAAAATCATCACATACAACATGCATACAACAGTAAGAAATCAAACATATGTCACTCACCTCATTGAAAAAATTCACCGAATTAATAACAAATAAGAAAAGCTCTTCTTTTGCAAAAAATCCAAGATCATCGCTTTAAAACTCAAAGAAATTAATAGTAAAAATATATTTTATTTTCGTAGAGGAGGGGACGGCTGTAGTGTCTCTTTTATAGGCCGAAATATAGAGTTTTTAGGGTTTTACAAGTTTATGAAAACATCCCTTAACAAATTATTCATTTACATATATAGACCTTTCTTTAATAAAGTAGTTAAATAAGTTAAATAAATTAAAATAAAACCCAATCCTTTTACTACTGAGTTATCCAACCATCAAGCATAGCCTAGAAATTGAAAAATTAAAGATTTGTTATCAAAGTGAAAATTTTGCACAGAAGTCCCTCTCTTTATAATATTTGCAAATATGTCATAAAATATTCATAAAAATCTAGAAAATTCAGAATTATTATATACTATTAAATATTATATTTTCCAAACAAAATTTCTGACTTTTAGTACCCACGAAAAATATTTGCACAAGATCCATTTAAATTCCATATTTGCAAAAATACCGTATTCGTTTCAATCCTTACAAAATAAACTCTAAATATATTTTAAATATATTTTATCTTTAATAATGACCTTGGCCAGTCCAAAAGCAGCAAAAATAAATTTTCATTATTTGTTTGAGATCCAAATCGGCTTTTTACATAAAAGCCCATCTCTTTCGAAGTGTTTATAAAAATAGTTTCTTTATTCAGAAAAATTCCAAAATATAGGATATACTTAATTATAAATAGTAGAATTTATTCAGAAATTCAAAATTGGATATTTGCACCGAAAATATGTACACGTGTTTTGCACGTGTAAAATTGACAGATTCGTAAAATAGTCAAATTAATTTAAAGAAATCTGAAAAATTAAAACATCATAAATAAATGATGAAAACCAATCATTAACCATAAAATTTTAAGAATTCAAAATTTTCTAACTTTGCACGTGCAAAATTGCGATTTCAAAAAAATAGTCAAAATAGTCAACTTTACCAATTTAATATTATTCAATAATGCAAAATAAATTATTTTATTTTGCCAGGTGTTACAAAGTCATGTACCTCATATGGCATTGTTTCACCTTAAGAAATTCTTGGCTGTAATGAATGGGCTCGTCAGTGCGTGTGCACCCATGGGGATGTCCTACATCAGAGTCGTATCTTTGTAGTGGTCTTTGTTTCACTGTTTTCCTATGAGAGGAGTGTCGATTGTGTCCAACACTTTCTTAGCCACTAGAATTCAGCGACCAATACTTGCATTCTGGAAGACCACGAGTGGACTATGTCTCTGTTAGTTCTAGTTCAAGTGTTAGGGATCCCACTCTATGGCTTGTGCTATGACGAGTACTGCCCTACTGATGAGGAGATATACAGCTTTCAGAATGAAACGATCATAGGTATTCACTGGACTCTCTGAGAGAGACTTTCAACCTATATTGGTTGGGGAAATTTTGCCATACTGCCCCACTTTTTGAAAATATTTGGTGATATGCCCCACTTCCGAAAACAATTAGCGATCTACCCCTGTTTAAGACACGTCAGCATAAACCGTTATTGGAAATAACGGCATAGGTTATTTACGTGTCGTTATATCCAATAACGGCATCTATATTTAAAAAAAGTGTCATGCCATTATTTGGAGTAACGGCATAGGTTATTTTGTTTTTCGACAGCTTGTAGTCTCCATTTAGAAAAAAATTGCAAGTGTGAAAACCTTATAACAGATGTCGTTATTTCAAATAACGGCATTCTCAATACTGATGCCATTATTTGGAATAACGGCATCAGTTATAAATTTTTTTTTATTATAAAAAAGTAACTTATTATTCATCCTCTCTGACGAATAAGTTTATATATATATATATATACATATATATATATATATATATATTCTAACTGATGTCGTTATTTGGAATAACGGCATCAGTTATAATTTTTTTATTTTAAAAAAATTTATTATTTATTCTCGCTGTTTTCAAACAACGGCAATTGTTCATTTATATATAACTGATAACGGCATCAGACATTCGAATGCCGTTATTCAGGATAACGACATTATTTATTAGTTTTTTTCACACTTAGAATTTTTTAAAATTAGAAGATTCACATTTGTAAGAGAAATATACTGATGCCGTTATTCCAAATAACGGCATGAAAAAAATGTAAAATAGATGCCGTTATTGAAAATAACGGCACGTAAATAATCTATATCGTTATTTCCAATAACGGTTTATGCTGACGTGTTCTAAACAGAGCCAGATTGCTAATTGTTTTCAGAAGTGGGACATAGCGCCAAATATTTTCAAAAAGTAGGCCAGTGCGGCAAAATTTTCTATTGGTTGGTGAGTAATGGCGGAAAGGATAAGCAGGTCACCTTCAAAGTGTGGATCAACAAGTTCCTCCATTTTCATAAGGAGTTGCACTAGAATTGGGCATATCCATTGGACCTTCTGCACCTCGGGCCATGTGCGGGTGGTCGCCGAGAATGAAGAGGTCATGTTGACTGATTTCTTAGGTTCGTGGTTGAGTTTATTTGTGTTCCCTTCTGGAATGGGTCATATTCGTCAAGAGACTTTAATGATGGCCAACCAAATGGCTCAGGGGTAACAGGTTTCTTTGGACCCGGCTATTCCTCTTCATTGGAGTGGTTGCAGAGTGACCCCTTTCATCGATGGATATGAGTGCTAATACTGAAGAATTCCATCTTGGTGGAAATGGCAAGCCTCGCTTTTAATTCCCATTTTTATAGGCCCTACCTATTCACTCATCGTCCCTTTTCTTTGTAGGGTTCTTTTCCGAGTTAATCGACCCATTCGGTGTGGCCATCAACGAGAGTCCGAACAACATCTTGGTAGGCTTCAGGGAAAACCTTTCGTCAGCTTTTTTAAAGCTGCAGCAGATCTCTGCGTTGGGCACGACTTCTTAATTTGTTGTTGCGGTGAATGCCTTGGTGTAGTCTATCACGCTATGGGGGTCTCAGTTGTGCTATGGTTTGAGACTTTTTGGAAGGTTAAAGCTTTACTACACCAGCGGGACGACCTTTTGATGTGGCTGACACTGGTTAAAGAGAATCGACTCGTGACTGAGATTAACCGTCAATTCAGCTGGAGAGAATCGACTCGTGACCAGACTGCAAGGAGTGCTTATATTGATTCTTTGGAGGGGGAGCCATCCATGTTAAGGTCGAAATACATGGTGGTTGCAAATGTCATAAAAAATTGGGTTGCCGAACTTGCAGTGGGCCGAAAGCATGTTCTCATGCTCACAGATGAAGAAAGGGTACTTTGGGACAAACATGTCCTTGTACAATCAGAGCTAGTGGTGTGGCTGAAGGTCTAACTGCGCTTCAGTCTGAAATCGACTCTGTGGAAGCTCTAATTTCCAGCAAGCTAGTATATGCATTATGTATGCCTTCATAGTATTCAGTGGACTACGTCTAAGAGCCTTTGAAATAATCATGTATTTGATAGATGACACCGTATCGTATTGAGAGACCCAAGTGGTCGTAATCTTTTAGGAATGATCTTTTATCCGGTAAATTACACCCGTTTGATGATCTTGTATCTGGTAGATGACACCAAGTATCGAGAGATCCGAGTGGTCATCTTCATTTAGATATGATCTTGTATTTAGTAGATGAAACCAAGTATGAGAGATATGATTGGTCGTCCTTTTAGAAATGTCTTTTATTTGGTAGATGACACTAAGTATTGAAAGACCTGAGTGGTCGTCTCCTATGAGAAATGATCTGGTATCAGGTAGATTACACCCTAATGAGAAACCTGAGTGATTGTCTCCTTTGAGAAAGAATCTTGTATTTGGTAGATTACACCTGTAGTTGATCATGTATCTGGTAGATGACACCAAGTATTGAGAGACCCGAATGATCGCCTCTTTTGAGAAATGATTCTGTATCTTGTAGAATACACCTTTAGCTGACCTTGTATCTGGTAGATGACACCACCTATTAAAAGATTTTTCCGATCCTGTATCTCGTAGATTACACCAATGAGATGGAAAGACCAGAGTGGTCATCTTCTTAAGAGATTCTGTTGATTAGGACTTATATGATCTTGTATCTGTTAGATTATACCAATGTGATGGTCCGATGGAGAGACCAGAGTAGTCGTCTTCTAGAGAGATTATATCGATTGGGACTCATATGATCCTGTATCTGGTAAATAACACCAATGAGATGGAGATACCAGAGTGGTCGTCTTCTTTTGAGATGATCTTGTATCTGGTAGATTACACCAATGTGTGAGAGAGAGAAGAAGAGAGAGAGAGAAAGACAGGGGTGGTCACCTCCTTGAGATGATCTTGTGTCTGGTAGATTACACCAATGACAGGTCAGTATAGTTCATCATATCGCTAGTTCCTTAGGCATAATACTTCTTGAGAAACAGGTTGTTGAACTCTTTTGAGTTGATGAGTTGGTAGGCACCTTCGTATACTTTATGTATAACATAATGTCCTTCTCAATTTGGTTCAAATTTCCTGCCAGAGCGCGAGTGGTTATGATGGGTCTTCAAAGGACCATGACGAGCGATCCTTTTTTGAAAGCTCTTGGTCTGCCCATTTTGTCGTAAGCTCGTGACATTTGGGCGCAGTATATCTCCAACCATTGTTAAGCTTTCATATGGTATTTGTCAGGTGTGTCTAACTCTTCTAGGCGGAGCTTGACATTGTCTTCAGGTTTTGCATCTATCTAAAATTCTATGAAAGTGCTTGGGATCTTCTACTCGATTGGGATGACTGCTTCCACGCTGAAATATTGGAGTAAGGGGTTGCTCGTGTAGTTGTATGATATGTAGTGCGATATGACTACAGAGCTTCAGGTAGGCAAAGATGCCAGTCGCGCTTGCTATGATTAACTGTCTTCTTTCAAGCACTTTATAAGAGTTTTGTTGAATGCTTCAACTAGGCCGTTAGCTCTCGCACTGTATATTGACGAATACCTCCATTTGATGGAGTGCTTATTAGCGAATGCCATGCCTTTTGCATTCTTAAGGGGGGATCCATAGTCGGAAAGTATTTTTCTAGGAACTTCAACGCAATAGAGGATGTAAGTCTGAAAAAAGTGAAAAATCTCCTTTGCTTTCGTTTCTTTTAGAGAGACGGCTTCAACCCATTTAAAGAAGTAGTCAGTCGTGGTCAATAAAAATTTATGACCTGCTGAAGATGGATGGTCAATCGGTTCCCCATAGTTCGAAGGTCCACGAAGGCACTGTCGGATGCAGAGGATTTGGGTGCCGGTGGATGGAGTTACTGTGCTCTTGACAAGGGTGACACTTTTTGGCGTACTCCTCACAGTCTTTGATCAAGGTGGGCCAGTAATAGCCCATAAGTTTGATCTTGAGCCTCATTTTAAGGCTTGATTGGTGGGCTCCGCAAACACCATAGTGTACTTCCTCAATTATTTTGGTCACCTCTTATGGGGACACACACCAG
Source organism: Hemerocallis citrina (assembly GCA_017893485.1). Classification (NCBI taxonomy): domain Eukaryota; kingdom Viridiplantae; phylum Streptophyta; class Magnoliopsida; order Asparagales; family Asphodelaceae; genus Hemerocallis; species Hemerocallis citrina. The sequence continues at coordinate 172,714 of JACEHZ010000245.1, forward strand.
AACTATAGCTGCCTTTCTGTATAAGGTGTCACTGCAATCAGATGCTCGTTGTTTGACTTATCTTCTTTCTGACTTGAACGCATGGAGATGCTTGTACTTAACCCAGTCGAGGAAAGGTTGCCACCAATCTTCGGAAGAATTGTTGGATAGTACTTCTGCAAAAACATTAGTTCGTTTGAATCTCGAAGAAAAACTAGCTTGAGTTGTCCAGGGGACTAATGCGTGAGACATGTCACCATTTGGGGAAGATAGATTTTCCTCCTGTCGGGACTTCGAGGTTTGGTTGCTCGCCATTGGGTAGAAGGTGATCTTCGACCGGTGGGAGGCTTGTTGTGAAGTGGTCGCCATGTAGTGGAGGTTGCTCTCCGACTGATGGGAAGCTCAAAGTTTGTTTAAGATACCGGTCGCTTGTATCTTTGTCAGGTTGGACTACTCTTTCTTTGAGACTAGACTATTGGGAAGTGCACATGGTGGCTTTTGACTATTATTTGTAGCCGATACTCATTGAGATTATCGAGTTCTTTCTCAATGCGAACAAGGGCGTTTGCTTGCTTGTTCTTTGCTCAGTTGATTTTCTCTAATCAGATGTTGGGGATCTCTCTCAGAATCTGCAGAGCTTTTTCATGGTATAGGACAAGTTCAGGCTTTAGCACCTTGAATTCTCCAACCACTTGGTTGATGATGAGCTGCGAGTCACCATGGACAACGAGGTTGTAGATTTTCATGTTCACAGCAAATTTGAGACATGTGATGAGTGCTTCATAATCGGCCTCTGTAATATCCCGGTAGGATATTATATTGTATAAATTATTGTTTTTTAAATTAAAACATTTTTATAGAAATTACTTGGTTTTTCTAATAAAAAGTTATCTGGATATATACTAGTAAGTATATACAGGTATTGTGTCAGTTTTGTGCACTTGCACAAAATGTTGAAAAATGCATTTTTTGAAAAAATGTCTGGAAAATTCCGGACAGATATTAAAAATTATTATTATATTATTATATTATTTTTATTTTCAAAAATAAAATATTTTTGGTGGATATCACCCGGTTTTGTTAATAAACATTATCTATGCGTATATACTAGTATGTATATATCTGTTTTGTATCAAATTGATACTGAAATCTTTCGAGCGGGTAATAAAATTATTTTATTTTTATTTCTCGGAATTAAATTATTTTTGTACAGATTGATTCGTTTTAACTAATAAAAATTATATGTATAATCAGATATATGTACGTATTTGAACTGTATCGATTTCATACGTTCGTACGAAATCGTGTAGTATGTGATTTGGAAAAATTATCTTTTATTTTTGATCCATCATGATGAGATGAAGGGTCAGAGGGAGTTTTGGTGTTGATTGTAACACAAAAATTGCAAATAAAATATCCAATTGATTAACCATGGAATTGTATGATACTTGGACTCTTCTCACACCACATAACCCTTCCACATCTTCTATAAAACCCCTCCCTCCCCCTTCACCCTTGGCCGGCCACACTTGGAAAGGGCAAGAAAACCATTTCATTTGGTGTGTTCTTCATCCCTTCTCATCTCATTCTCCATCTCTTCTCATCCTTTTACTCTTTACTTAGTTTATTTTAGAAAAAGAATGAGAAAGAAAAAGAAAGAGAGGATCAAAATCAAAAGATGGATTAGGGTTCTTCATGGGTTCTCTTTGAAGAGGATCAAGAACAAGGAGCAAGGAGGAGAAGGGCTAGCAAGTTCTCCCTACACTTATAGGGTGGGGGTTCTCAACTCTTGTATGTTGTTTTGTTTGTTTTCTTGTATGTTGTTACAAGATTTTGGACCAAAAATCATGTGCATATGTTGATTGAGGACTAGAATAAAGGGCACATGAAGATTCAAGTGGTAGAAGACAAAAGAAGGCAATAAAGATTCGATTTTTGTAGTTCTAGGGTTAGATTTATTTTCCTATGTTAAAAGTGGAGTTTTGACCCAAAATTTATTTTAGGGGTTCTCTTATGTGTTGTTACCATGCTAAATTTTTGTAGATTTTTAGGGTTAATTTGATAGGCCAAACAACCGCTTCCTCCAAAACAGCGAAGGTTTAAGCCAAAACAACGACTTGCTATTTTGGGTTAGTTTTGTAGTGTGTTCGAGGGGCTGGAACTTGGGGTTCCTTACGGAATTTTGAGAAGTGTTCAACTAGAAAGTTGTAGTAAAAATTCTCACCTTTCCAAAATGTCCTATTTCGTTAGATTCCGATAAGAGGTGCAAAAGTTGTAACCCCTGTTTTCATTAATACGTATTTTTAAAGTATTTTTCCGTATTTAAATTCTCAGTATTTTATAACTATTTTCCTATAATTGATTTTATTGTTTAAACTATTTTTAGAGCCCAATTCTTTATTGTAAACCCAAGTTGTATTTTGGTTTTATTAATTGTTAATATGAGCCCAAGTTACATTTCGATTTAATTATCTAATTAATGTGAGCCCAAATTCTATTTTGATTTTATTATGTATTAATTCGAATGTAATATCCCGGACGGATATTACCATATATAAATTGATATTTTATTATTATTTTATTATTATTTTGTTTTAATTCCAAAATTAGAACATTTTGGTGATTTTTACCCGGTTTGCTCCTAGACACTATCTGTATCCAGATATCGGCCAGTATATATCCGTATTGTATCAAATTGATACCGTGATCTTCCGAACTAATAATAAAATTTATTTTATTATTATTTCCAAGATTTAATTATTTTTATGCGGATTATGCGAAGATTTTCCGGTATACAGACATATATGCGCACGTGCGAGTAGTATGTCGATTAGTGCATTATACGAATTATGTGTTGTATATTTTGGACAACACTTATTTTGCTATAACCTAGTAGGGATGGTTAAAGATTTGATTAGGAGGTTTAACCTAGGTTAAGTTTACATAAGAAGGTTAAGAATTCTTCTAGAACAAACCCTCGTCCACATCAATTTTCCCTCACATAACACCTCCCCCCAATCCTACCTCCTTGTTTTGGGGTTATTTTGTGCCATGTGGTGCACTTACCACCTCCCATCTCCTTCTATAAATAGCCCTTCATTCTCCTCCTTCTCTCATTTTAGAAAACAAAAGAAAGAAAGAAAGAAAGAAAGAAAGAAAGAAAGGAAAAGAAAGAGAGGTTTCATACTAACAAAAGAGAGTTTTATTGTAGGGTTCTTAGGAGTTCTAAAAAGCTAGGGGAAGGAGAAGGTAGCTAGCTAGTTCTTCCATCAAAGAAAGAAACAAGGTGGGGGTTTCTTCATGCTTTCTTTGTTTGTATGTTTGTTTGTTTGTTTGTTTATTTGAATGATGGTTTTGATGTTCTTCTTCTTCTTACCCTCTTGTTTATTTTTCTTTTGGTATGGTTACTTTGTAGTGGTGTGGTTGTATGAGTTTTCTCATTTGAATGTTGTTAACTATTTGGACTAAAAAGATACATACACATAACTTTTGCATACAACCATGTAAGGTTGTAGGACTTGATATGGAACCACACATATTGCATATTGTTGAAATATACAACCATTGTTGGTTGTAGGACTTGGTGTAATAAATAAAAAGATCTTCTTTTGTTTTAATCACTAGTTGTAAATAATAAATAAAAAGATCTTCTTTTTATTTCTAATCACTAGTTGTAGCTAATACATAAAAAGATCTTCTTTTATTTCTAATCACTAGTTGTAACTAATAAATAAAAAGATCTTCTTTTATTCTTAGTCACTAGTTGTAGCTAATAAGTAAAAAGATCTTCTTTTATTCTTAGTCACTAGTTGTAGCTAATAAGTAAAAAGATCTTCTTTTATTTTTTAATCACTAGTTGTAGTTAATAATTAAAAAGATCTTCTTTTTATTTCTAATCACTAGTTGTAGCTAATAAATAAAAAGATCTTCTTTTTATTTCTAATCACTAGTTGTAACTAATAAATAAAAAGATCTTCTTTTATTCTTAGTCACTAGTTGTAGCTAATAAGTAAAAAGATCTTCTTTTATTTTTAATCACTAGTTGTAGTTAATAATTAAAAAGATCTTCTTTTTTGTTTAATCACTAGTTGTAGCTTAATAAAAAGATCTTTCTTTTTATTTAATCACTAGTTGTAGTTTAATAAAAAGATCTTCTTTTTATTTTGATCACTAGTTGTAGCTATCTTTTCTATTTACTAGAAGTAAAGTAAAGTAAAATAATCCCTCCTTTACCACTAGTAATAAATAAGGTTAGTGAGCAACTAAGTAGTAGTAGCTAAAATAATAAGTAGTATTATGTAATAAAATGAAGTAGTAGTAGTAATAGATAGTTGTATGTTGTGATTTTATTGTGAATGAAGTAGTAGTAATAGATAGTTGTATGTTGTGATTTGTTGTGAATAAAGTAGTAGTAGTAGTAAGTTGTATGTGGTGCTCTTGATAAGAATGAAGTAGTAGTAGATAGTTGTGTATTATGTTTTGATTAAAATAGGAGTAGTAATAGTAGTAAAGTGTTGTAGGATTGCTTCTAAAAATATTTAGAAGCAATATTTATGCTTCTAATGTTGTAGGACTACTTCTAAAAATATTTAGAAGCCATGTTCATGTTTTACATGTTGTAGGATCTTTTCTAAAAATGGTTAGAAGCCATTTTTATGCTACTAATGTTGTAGGACCACTTCTAAAAATGTTAGAAGCCATATTCATGCTTAATTAGTAGGATGTTTTCCCATCATGCTTTATGTTTAGTTAGTTGTAGGACTTTTGCTAAAAAATATCCTACCATGTTTACAATGCTTAGTTAGTTATAGCTTTGCTTCTAAAAATAATTAGAAGCCATATCTATGCTTAATTAGTTGTAGGATTGCATTTAAAAATATCCTACCATGCTTACCATGCTTAGTTAGTTGTAGCTTTGCTTCTAAAAATAATTAGAAGCCATATCTATGCTTAATTAGTTGTAGGATTGCATTTAAAAATATCCTACCATGCTTACCATGCTTAGTTAGTTGTAGCTTTGCTTCTAAAAATAATTAGAAGCCATATCTATGCTTAATTAGTTGTAGGATTGCATTTAAAAATATCCTACCATGCTTAGTTAGTGGTAGCTTTGCTTCTAGAAATGCTTAGAAGCCATAATCCATGCTTAGCTAGTTGTAGGATTATTTATAAAAAAATATCCTACCATGATTCTATGCTTAATTAATTGTAGAATGTTCTATAAACTTATCCTACCATGCTTAACGTTTAGAATGTTGTAGGATTCTTTTCCTAGCATGCTTGGTAATGTTGTAGGATTCTTTTCCTATCATGTTTAGTAACTCACTTATACCAGAATTTTGTAGGATTCATTCCTAAAGTTTCCTATTATGTTTAGTGACTTAGTTATGCGTAGAATGTGTAGGATTCAATCCAAAAGTTTCCTACGATGTTTGGATAAATTTTATTGTGCCTAGAGTGTTGTAGGATCCATGATAAAATCATATACCCATACTAGGATGTTCATGCTTAGGGTAAAGAAACTACCCATGGCTAGTTGTGGTGACCTATGTTGGGTTCTATACCATGCTAGAGTAATATTTGCTTAGAATGTTGTAGGAGTAGTGTTAGGACTACCTACTATACCTTGGAGTATTGCTTAGTTGGGTGGTGGTGGTTGGTTATGATAAGTAGTAGGCTTCCATGCTCAATTTGTAACCTACGATTGACTATAGAGGATTTTATGTTTAAGGTCGTTAGTAATTTTTATGCTTGAGCTCAATGTAAGCATAAGCATTAATCATATCCATACATAGGAATATCATGGGGGTTGTGCTATATGATTGATTGTCGTAGGAAGCTGCTTGAAATTGTATGCCATACTTAAGGCGCAATAGGTTGAAGTAGGAAGGATTGGGAAGACCACTAGGGATAGTTAATCCAATAAAGGCCATCTTATCGCCTTCGGTTCTTCCCTAGTACAATACCCATCATAGACTACTAGTAGATTCGTTTGTTGCTTCTAATAATAGAAGATTAAGTTTGTTAGTAAGCACGTTTGGTTGCTTCTAGGACTGATTACCTGTATGGTTGTTTGCACACGGTCGTGCTCGTACGTGGCTCGACTGGCCCGTATGTAGCGGTGGGTCTCATACGTAGCTTAGTTGGCTCGTATGTAGGTTGTTGTCTCGTACGCGGCCCGACTGGCCCGTACGTAGCTGTTGGTCTCATACGCTGCTTATTTGGCTGGTATGTACGTGGTTATCTCCTACGAGGCCCGCCTGGCTCGTAGGTAGTTATTGTTTCATACGTAGCTTAGTTGGCTCGTATGTGGTTATTACTCGTGTATAGCTTGTTAGCTAGTACACAGTTAGTTGTGCTATCTAGGGTGATGTTACCACCCTAAGGGCTATCGACCATCAAGACATGTGTTCTTACCCTAAGAAACTGTGGAGGAGTCACTCCTTGTGTACCGTCGAATCTTAACCAGGGTAGGTTAGTCGAGGACCGGAGTATAGACGGAATCCAAGTCTAGGGAAGCGGCGTGCATTCGCACGGCCAAAGTCTTGGATCGATGAGCCATGAACCAGATCCTGAGGGATTCTGGTAAGTCTAGGTTGAGCGGCCTAGTAGAGTTGTCTTGCGAAGCCTAATTCAAGGCCTAGCAAGTTGTGTTATAATGTTGTCATTCCTAGGATCGTTCGAGTCAGGGACATCACTAGGATAGTGACTTATAAGGATCAGTTTACTTAAACCCTTTTGCCGGGAGAGAGGGGTCAGTTGTAGGGGGCCCCTTACACTAACTCGTCCCTTGAGGCAGATCATAGGTGGTGTACAGGGTTGTGCCTTCCTGTCAAAGGGATACGTACGGTGCCGTCTCACAAGTTGAGGACACGGGTTGCGTATCTCGCTCTGTTAATTCCTGGAGTACCGTGGCTAGGGGTGCCACAGGATGCATTGTGCAGTCCTGCACTTGCGATACCCCAGAGAGTGCCACAGGGTAGGCTTCGTGCTACCCTGTGCTTGCGAAACTCTATGGTTTGATTTTTGTTATGACGCCCGATATATTGGGTTCGTCTATTTTGAGTGAGGTCCGGTTAGCCGGGTCGCGGTGGCGAACATAGACACCACGGGCGAAATGCAACAGTGGCACATGACCACATCTGCAGCCTCGCGAGTCACGTGTGGGTGTCAGGAACAGGTTGTGTACAATTAGAATGTGTCACGCGGGTTCAATCCCTATATATGGAGAAACGGCTTGAGATGGAGTCGCATGTATTTATGGGCTGCATGTTACTTTCGGAGACTTGCTGACATTAGAATAGGAAGCGTCCTTGTCCTACCTTCCCGTCAAAGGGATACGTACGGTGCCAACTCACAGGTTGAGGACACGGGTTACGTATCTCGCTCTGTTAATTCCTGAAATACCGTGGCTGGGGTGCCACAGGATGCATTGTGCAGTCCTGCGCTTGCGATACCCCAGAGGGTGCCACAGGGTAGGCTTCGCGCTGCCCTGCGCTTGCGAAACCCTATGATTGGATTTTGGATTAAGGCCCGATACACTGGGCAATAATGGCAAACATGGACACCACTATATGACTGCAGTGGCGGAACTAGACCGCACCTGCAACCTTGTTTGAGTGAGGTCCGGCATGCCGGGTAGTAGTGGAAAACGGAGACACCATAAGCAGACTGCATAGGGGAACTTGACCCCTTCTGCAACCTCACAGAGTCATGGAGTATTGTCAGGAACGGGTTGTGTCTAATTAGTTCTATTTTAAGTATCGCATTAGTGTCTAGTCATAGCACTCACGAACACTTAAACTACACCAACACCATTGTTATATTTTGTATCTTGTTTGGAAGATTCGCTGCTATATGATCAGCCTTTAAGCGTCAGTGAATACTGACGTCCCCACTTCCATAGGTACTGGATTGCCGAAATACAAAGGCGAGGTTCAGGAGGAATCAAGGCAAGGAAAGCAAGGAGTCAGGGTTATGTTTAGTTCCGCTGCAGTCTATGTACTGATTATGTATTAGTTGAGAAGTACTCTGATGTAAGATGTTGAAGGTTGTAATACTTAGAAATGTAAAGGTAATATTGTAACTCTATTGTAAGGTATTACAGTTGTACAATATTCAGACTTGTAACGTAGTGTGTATTGAATAAAAAGTTTTAAATTCTCCTGTTTTTCTGTGTATTGTGACTAATTGAAGAAAAGATCTTGGCTCGTGTCACGGTTTCCCAGTGTCGGAAATCGGGGCGCTACAGTTCGAAGCCCAACCATTTACTTGTTATTTTAAGCCCAATCCCATATTCTGTTTTATTTTATTATTATTTGAGCCCAAAAGATCAGCCCAAAATCCTAATTATTTTATTTAAACATCTCGAGCCCATTTATTAAAAGCCCACTAGACCCAGAACCCATTTGTTGTACAGACTTATTATCCTAATCCTACCCGTATAGAATTTATTCTCTTCCCACTATTCTATCCCGTTCTCCAACTCCTCCCCACTACCCGTACCAGCACTTTCTCCCATGTTCTGATAACTGCCCCGCTTCTCACCCCCACTAACTTCTTATTATATTATATTACAAAATCCCTACCCCGTTCTCCATTCCCCCGTTATCACTCTCCCTCTCTGTTTCTCTACAAAACAAAGAAATCAAACAAAACCAAACTCAAACCCACTCTCATCTTCTTCCTCCTCCATCTCCCGCTGCACCCCGCCTGCACTCGCCTCGCCTTCTCCATCGCAAACCCACCACACCGTCGCCGCGAGCGCATCCCGCTCGTCCACCTCCGTCGAAGTCGCCACCGCCAGTCCTCGCCCAGCCTCAGCGTCGCTTCCCCATCGACGTGTCGCCTCCGCCATTACTACCTCCGTCTTCAAGCTCGCCAGCCACCGCATCGCTCCATCTCCCCGTCGCCATTCCCTTTGCTCAGAGGCCATCGTGACCACCTCAACACCGCCGCTCACCTCTCCTCTCTGCCGCTCTCACTCCGCACTCCACAGCTCAAGTCTCCGCCGCCAGTCCCTGGCCTTGCCGTCGCTGTCTCCCCTCGACTCCTCCGTCGACGCGCCAGTCACCACGCCGCAGCGTCGCGACCTCCAGTCGCGGTACCCGCCTCCCGTCGCTGCTCGCCCCAACCATTGTCGAAGCTCCGCCTCCGTCGAAGGACCAGCGCGGCCTGAGCCCTCAACCTCCACAGTCGAACTCTTCCTCGCCGCGCCTCCATTCGTCTCCTCCGCTCGACATCCACCAGTCGAGCTCCGCTGTCCACTCAACCGCCGCACTTCTCCTCCGCTCGAAGCTTCGCCTGCCATTGCTGCCGTCCGCCTCATCTCCTTCCTCGATTCCTCGCTCGCTCCGTCGTCGCGTCATCCCCCTCCAGACCCGTCAACCTCCAGCCTCGACTTCGATCCCTGAGCGCGCCGCCCGTCGCCGCTTCCCTTCCGTCGTCAATCCCCGAAGTCGCTGCTCCTCTCGACACTCACTCGCATCCAGTCACTCGCCCACTTCTCCTGCTCACTTCCCCTCTCTCTGTCTCTTTTTATCTCTCTCTGTTCTGAGTAAGAAGAAGAAAGAGACAGTGGTTGGGTTTTGGGATTCAATTTGGTTGGGGTTTATTAATTGCTGTTTGGATTACTATATTGGAGTTGGAGTGTTGTCGGGTGTTTACTGTTGGTGTTTTGGTAGCTATCGGTGTTTTGGTTGCTGTTTGGAGTATTGCTGTCCGGGAGTTTATTGGAGTGTTGCTGTTTGGACTTGCTATTTTGGATTGCTGAATTGGCGTGGCTGCCACAAATATTTTGCACGTGATCTACTGCCCGGGATACTGATCCCGTTATTCTATTTTAAATTCAACGTCGTCAACTACCAGGCAAGTGTCTCTTGTACAATTTTATTGGTCTAGTACAAGCCTTTGTAAAAATACCGCAAGTATATTATTTTTGACTCCAATTCGCATTCATAAGTCGAATTGATAACAGTTTCCATACATGATCCGTATCCCGTATTCGTACAAGATCACGAATACTTTGTTGCCATGTCCGTTGCATGAACACGATACACATATATACTACTATACATGATGTTGTGCATGAATTGCTTGTTACTAGGTTGCATGTTGTTATAATATCTTTATTTCTTGGTTAAGTGTTATGCATATCATTAGTTGCATCACATGTTTTATAAGTCTTGAAATATGTTTCCTGCCTCGTATAAGTCTTGATACCTTGATCTTGTCATGTTACCCTTGCCATGTTACCGTCCTTGTTCTTGCATGTAGTTTTTGTTCATGTTTATTTGTAATTAAAAAGATAACAAGCCGGGGTATAAAGGAAAAAGATTTAGTAGTGGACAATATAGAAGAGCGTACTCGGTCGGGGGCTCGTGGTTCCTCGCTGCAATTTGTAAGTTACAAGTTACAAGTTTGCTAAATACAGGTTACTTGACATGTTTCACGCTACAAGTTACACTACATGTTCCACATGCACGTATCTCGAACAAGATACAACTTTCCCGAGTACGTGACCTATAGAATCCACCACTAGTCTAAACGTTCACTTGATTGCGAGTAGCAACCATGTAGTATGGGATGCATGAAGTGCTACCTAGTTAGGTTAATAAAAGACATGACATGACACGTATACTTGCACGATCCGTTTACATGTTACATGTTATGATGACTGGTTTACTTGTTTACATGTTGCGCGTTCATGTTGACACGTTTACTTGCTTACTCGTTCACATGTTACATGTTCTTATGGATTATTTACTTGTTCACATGCACGTTATTTATTCCATGAGGTATTGTTCTTGATTCTGTCACATGTTGTATTTGTTCTATTATATCATTCTTGATTCTCTGTTCTTTCCTGCTTTTGTTTTATTCTATATTGTCCCGTTGCTTGTACCACTTGCGGCCCGTGACTTGCATTAACGGGTACCACTTGTTTCTCTTTCTTTGTAATAATATACTTGCAGATCCAGATGGAGAATTACCCGAAGGTGTTGCCGAGCAGAGATTCTAGTCTTGTTTAGTTTCATGTTATTTTAATTCATGTTTATTCATGTAATCTTGTTGTAATCCGGGCGTGTTTGACCCGTAACTATGTTTCTTTCCAGTTGTTGGTTCATGTAATATTCATGTATTTTGTTATCCTGTTGTGATTTTATATGTTATCGTGGTTGTAATTATTATCTTGTTGTTGAGTTAAATTTACAGCTTATGAATGATGTATCTGCATCATTTGCTGGGCCTCGGTTACGTGCCGTGTTTCCGTATTCTGGGAAGCGGGGCGTGACAAAAGTTATGGCTGTTACAAAAATAGAGCAGACAGCTTGGCTGAGAAGCTCACTATTTCGGTTATTTGACATTTTTGAGCCTCTTACTTGCAGAATATGAGGAAGTGACCAACTAGAAAGTTGTATTAGACATTCTCACCTTTCCAAAATGTACTATTTGGTTAGATTCCAATAAGTGGAGTAGGAGTTATGGCCTTTACAAAACACAGCAGCCAGCTTTGGCTGAAGTGCTCGCTGTCTTAATTGTTTGTTGTTTTTGAGCCTCTTATTTGCAGAATCTGAGAAAGTGACCAACTAGGAAGTTGTATTAGAAGTTCTAAACTTTCCAAAATGTTCTATTTGGTTAGATTCTAATAAGCAGAGTAGGAGTTATGGCCTTTACAAGTAACAGCAGCCAGCCTTTGGCTGTGAGTTCGCTGTTTGACTTGTTCAATGTTTTTGTGTATCTTACTTACTGAATTTGGGAAAGTGTTCAACTAGAGAGTTGTATTAGAGAATTTCATCTTTCCAGATTGTCCTATTTGGTTAGATTTTGATAGGCGGAGTAGAAGTTATGGCCTTTACAAGTAACAGCAGCCAGCCTTTGGCTGTGAGCTCGCTGTTTGACTTGTTAAATATTTTTGTGTGTCTTACTTACTGAATTTGGGAAAGTGTTCAACTAGAGAGTTGTATTAGAGACTCTCACCTTTCCAAAATTTCCTATTTGTTTAGGTTCCGATAGGTGGAGTAGAAGTTATGGCCTTTACAATTTGCAGCAGCCAGCCTTTAGGCTAAAAAGCTCGCTGTTTGGGTTTTTCAATGTTTTTGGATCTTTCACTTACTGAATTTGGGAAAGTGTTCAACTAGAGAGTTGTATTAGAGACTCTCACCTTTCCAAAATGTCCTAATTGGTTAGATTCTGATAGGCGGAGTAGAAATTATGGCCTTTACAATTTGCAGCAGCCACCCTTTAGGCTGAAAAGCTCGTTGTTTGGGTTTTTCGATGTTTTTGGATCTTTTTCTTACTGAATTTGCGAAAGTGTTAAACTAGAGAGTTGTAGTAGAGACTCTAAAATTTCCAAAAATGTCCTATTTGGTTAGATTCTGATAGGCAGAGTAGAAGTTATGGCCTTTACAATTTGCAGCAGCCACTCTTTAGGCTGAAAAGCTCGTTGTTTGGGTTTTTCGATGTTTTTGGATCTTTTACTTACTAAATTTGTAAAAGTGTTAAACTAGAGAGTTGTAGTAGAGACTCTAAACTTTTCAAAATGTCCTATTTGGTTAGATTCTGATAGGCGGAGTAGAAGTTATGGTCTTTACAATTTGTAGCAGCCAGCCTTTAGGCTGAAAAGCTCGCTGTTTGGGTTTTTCGATATTTTTGGATCTTTTACTTACTGAATTTGGGAAAGTGTTCAACTAGAGATTTTTATTAGAGACTCTTACCTTTCCAAAATTTCCTATTTGGTTATATTCCGATAGGCGGAGTAGAAGCTATGACCTTTACAATTTGCAGCAGCCAGCCTTTAGGTTGAAAAGCTCGCTGTTTGGGTTTTTCGATGTTTTTGGATCTTTAACTTACTGAATTTGGGAAAGTTTTCAACTAGAGAGTTGTATGAGAGACTCTCACCTTTCCAAAATGTCCTATTTGGTTAGATTCCGATAGGCGGAGTAGAAGTTATGGCCTTTACAATTTGCAGCAGCCAGCCTTTAGACTGAAAAGCTCGCTGTTTGGATTTTTCGATATTTTTGGATCTTTTACTTACTGAATTTGGGAAAGTTTTCAACCAGAGAGTTGTAGTAGAGACTCTCACCTTTCCAAAATATACCATTTGGTTAGATTCCGATAGGCAGAGTAGAAGTTATGACCTTTACAATTTGCAACAGCCTGCCTTTAGCCTGAAAAGCTCGCTATTGGGGTTTTTCGATGTTTTGGATCTTTTACTTACTGAATTTGGAAAATTGTTCAACTAGAGAGTTTTAGTAGAGACTCTCAACTTTCCAAAATGTCCTATTTGGTTAGTTTCCGATAAGCGGAGTAGAAGTTATGTGCTTTGAAAGTTTTCATCATGGCTGTGTTTTTGGTAGTTTAGATTTGTATTCAAGGGGTTGAATTTGGAATTCCTTACGGAATCTGAGAAAGTGGTCAACTAGGAAGTTGTAGTAGATATTCCCACCTTTTCAAATTGCCCAGTTTCGTTAGATTTTGACAAGTAGAGCAAAAGTTACAAGCTGTAGAAGTTTCAGTTTTTTGTTGAAATTCTGTAGTTTGGTTAACTGTTTGCGTGTGTTCGATGGGTAGGAATTTGGAATTCCTTACAGAATCTGAAAAATTGTTCAACTAGAGTGTTGTGGTAGATGTTCTTACCTTTCTAAAAAGTCTAATTTTGTCGAATTCCGATGTGCCTAGCACTGTTTGCTTCTAGGGTATTAGCAGACTTTTTTATGTCGCTTTTGGGTACAAAGATTGGGTTTTCTTGGTAGTATGCCTGTTTTAGACTGTTATTAGATTCTTCTGTTGCTTCTAATTATAGAAGATCAAGCTTTGCTAGTAAGTACGTTTGGTTGCTTCTAGGTTGTTAGAATACCTGTATGGTTGCTTCTGTATGTTGTTGTCTCATACGCAGTTCGCCTGGCCCGTATGTAGTTCTTGGTCTCATACGTAGCTTATTTGGCTCGTATATATGTTATTGTCTCATATACAGCTCGCCTGACTCGTATGTAGTTGTTGGTTTGATACGTAGCTTGTTAGCTCGTATGTGTTTTGTTTACTCGTATGTAGCTTATTAGCTAGTATGCAGTTTTGTTGTGCTCGTCTACGGTGATATTATTGCTCTAGGGGCCATCGACCATTAAGATGTGTATTTATTTTACTCCTAAGGGACTGTGGACGAGTCACTCCTTGTATATCGTCGGATCTTAACTGGTGTAGGTTGATCGTGGACCGGAGTGTAAACGAAATCCAAGTTCAGGATAGTATCATGTGAATACGTTCGTATTGTCGGGGTCTTGGATCGATAGGCCATGAACCGGATCCTTAGGGACTCTGGTAGGTCTAGGTTGAGCGCCTAGTAGAGTTATCTTGCGAAGTATAACTTAAGACCTAGCATGTTGTGTTGTCATCCCTTGGTTTGTTTAGGGTTAGTGACATCGTTAGGGTAGTAACTTATGGCTATTACTACTTAACCTTTATTTATTATCATTTTCGTCGAAGGAAAGGAGTTGGTGTTAGGGGTGATACCTTATAATTTGAACTGTCCTATAGGCCGGCACTAGGTAGTGTTATTGGGTTGTACCCTTCTTGTCAAAGGGATACGGTCTGTGCCTTCTCACAGGTTGGGAGCACAGGATCCGTATCTCGTCTGTTAATTTCTGAAGTGCTATGATAAGGGCGGGCGGAGTTAGGGGATGGATCCCCGGAACTCCGTCATGTCCCATGCCGGGGAAGCGGATAGCCACAGACTACGGTCTATCGGATAGGGGGCCGCAGGGGATGCTTCGAGCTAACTTGTGTTGCAGCAACTCCAAGGGTTCATCTGGCTTTTGAGTGAGGTCCGGTATGCCGGGTAGTAGTGAAAAACGGAGACACCATGAGCGTACTGCATTGGCGGGATTAGGCCATTTCAGAGCAACGTCATCAGTCACGCTGTATCTTCATAAAAAAGTTGAGTACAAGAGTAGGATTCATGACGCGAGTTCAAATCCCTATATATGAAGAAACGGCTTGATATGAGGCATATGTAGTATGGGCTGCATACTGTTACAGAGTCTTACTTGCATTAGAATAAGAGCATCCTTGCATTAGAGTTATAGCATACACTGACACATCAATTATATATACACGTTTCTTTTTTCATGAATCTATTTGTTAAAGTTGAAAATCGCTACTAGTCATCAGCCTTAGAGCGTTAGCATATGTACTAACGTCCCCATTTCAATAGGTACTGGATTGCAAGATTACAGGTACTAGATTGCAGAAGTACAGGTACAGGATTCAGGAGGACTCAAGGCAAGAGAAGCAAGAGTCGATTTTATTTTCCGCTGTAAAATATGTTGGTTACTATTGTTTCATTTGTAACAATTGTTGTAATTTATTTAATTGTTGGGAAGCATCCAAGTGAAGTACCAAGTGTTGTTCTTTATTCATTGTACTCTGATGTAATTTGTTGAAAGTTGTAACACTTGGGCTTGTAAAGGTATTATTGTAACACTGATGCAATGTATTGCAGTTTATAACATTCGGACTTGTAATACATTTGTGTTGAATAAAAAATTTTAAATTTTCCTGTTTTTCTGTGTATTGTGGCTAATTGAAGGAAAGATTCTGGCTTATGTCACGGTTTCCCAGTGTATGAAAATTGGGGCATTACAGACTCGTTGTTGGTTCTCACCTCAATATCGAAGGATCCCACCCTTTTGCATTACGAACACCATACCATTGCTCGCGCAGCGAGTGGGGATTTCGTTGATGATTTTATCCGAGGATGCACCGTCGAAGTACATGGTCCATGGGACCTTTGTTGTAGAAGAGATATGTTCGTCAGACAAATTCAAATTGAGGTTGAAATTGAGGGGAGAGTCCGTCGGGATTGGATGTGCTGCCATTAAGTCGCTCATGACTTGACCTTTGACATCTTTCTGAGGTACGTAAATGAGGTCGTACTCATTGATGATCACCATCCACCGGGCCAACAAACAGGTTAGCTATTCTTTGGTCATGATGTATTTAAGTGGGTCGATAGGACAGATTAGAGACCGTGTGAGCCTATAGATAATGTCTTAACTTTTTCGCTGCAAATACTAGTGAGAGCCAATATTTTTTTGACTAGTGTCAATCAATGTTCCCACTAGCATGTGACTGAGGTAGTAAAGATCATTTTATTTCCAATCTTTGTTGACTTATACAAGGAGCGCACTGAGTGATCCATCTAGAGCGGCTATGTACAAGATGAGCGGCTTACCCAATATTGGTGCACCAAGTATAGGAGATTGCAGGAGGTAGTTGATTTTTTCGATGACTTATTTACAATCATCGTCCCAGATGAAGGGCGTGCCTTTCTTGAGTAGCATTGAGAATGGCTTGCATCAACCAGATAGGTTGGATATGAATTGTCTGATGTAGGTGAGCCTGCCTTGGAGCGGAGCTCTTTAAGAATGGTTTGATGTGGCGTCTCCATGATGGCTTTGATTTTAGAGGGGTCTATCTCAATCCCTCTATGCCCGATCACGAACCCGAAGAACTTTTCCTGATGATACTCCAAATGCGCACTTTAAAGGATTCATTTCGAGATTGTATTGGCGAAGCAGAGTGAAGACAGTTCTGAGATCGTTGACGTAGTTGGCTTGGTATCTCTTCTTGATGACAAGGTCATCCACTCCACAACCTTGTGTATGACATCGTCAAAGATCTGGGTCATTGTTGTTTGATAGGTGGCACCTGCATTCTTGAGGTAGAATGGCATGATGGTGTAGCAGCATATTCCGATGGGAGTACAAAAAGCAGTGTGCATCTCATCTTCGGGCGACATGCGAATTTGGTTGTATTTCGAACAAGCATCCATGAAGGAGAAAGTTTCATACCCCCGAGATATTATCGATCATGAATTCCATATTTGGTAGAGGGAAGTCATCTTTGAGACATTCCCTATTGAGGTCTCTGAAGTCGACAAAAATGTGAATCTTGCCGTTGCTCTTCTTGACAAGAACAATGTTCGTGACCCAGGAGACGTACTTCTCTTCCCTTATGAAACCTACTTCGATTAGGTTCTTGGCTTCGGTTGCAATCTTCTCTTCAAACTCAATTCTCATGCATCGAGGTGATTGCTTTATTGGCTTAATGTCTGGTGATATGGCGAGCTTGTGCTTTACTACTATCAGATCCAAGCCTGGCATTTCTTTATACGTCCATGCAAAATAGTTTGTGAATTCCTTCAAGATTGACAATATTTCCTCTTTTTTACTCTCCCCGAGGAGAGCACTAATGAATGTAGGTCTCTGTTCTTCTGGAGTATCGAGGTTGACTTGGATTAAGTTGTCGACCATTGCTTGCCTACTTTCTTCCAGTTTGGGTACGGATTCCATGGGTTCTGCGATGAGCTCGTCGGCTTCAAATGTGAAGTTGTTTTGGTCGTCCATGGATATGGAGATTGCATTTGTAATACCCTGAATTTTCATTTATGAGAATTATTATTTTTGTATTATTAATTTGTACGTATTGTGCACGTGCAATCTTGCGGTATAAATTTTTATAATTATTTTCACTACATAAACAAATGAGTATACATATATATATGTCTTTCTATTATCTTTTTATTAAAGCCTATTTTTAAACAAACATTTTGAGCCAAACTTAATTTATTTTTAAATATAGACTATTTTGGCCCACTAAATAAAAGCCTATGAATTTATTTTCTCTTTTATCACAACTTGTAGTGTAGACAATTTTTATAGACTTTTTATAAAAAATATATGTACAACTTTTTAAAATAGGGGACTTTAGAAACACGTGCATTGCACTAGCACGTGTTTGTGCATCTTTTGAGGCCGGATAGGATTAGGAGGGAAAAAGAGAAGTGGAGTTTGTAGGAGGTAGTTTTGTAGTCATGGTTGGTTACTACAACTTCCCATTTAATCCTACCTCTTGTTTCTTAACTCCTAGATCAATCTTAGCCTTCTATTTGCCCCAAACTTTTGTATAAATACCCCCCCCCCTAGCTTAACTATCCGTACACTTTTCATTCATCAAAGCTATAGTGAAAGAAAATAATCATTAGTAGTAGATTGTTGTGTTGGTAGAGAGTGAGAATAAAAGATTGAGAGAGAGGGAGTTGGGTGTGCTTACAAGCAAGGAGGCCGACATCACACTAAGGAGCTCGGGTTGCACTCAAGCGAGGAGGAGAAGCGCATCTTTGGGCAAGCTCAACTAGGAGGAGAAGGGCTCTTTCATTCTAGGAGTTACTTTGTGGGTTTTCTCTCCAAATTAGGTGGGTGGTTTTCCTTACTTCTAATTCTAGTCACCATGCTAGGAATGATGGCATAATTAGCATGAAAGAAACTAATAAGAGTACACTTAATTTGAAAAAGGACTTGTTAGATGATATAATTAATGCTTGGTAGATTGTATGTTAACTTGCCATGAATCTTAATGTTGTAGCACAATTTGCTTTGTAGTTATGGAAATGTTAAATTGGGATTATGATAATGTCAAAATTGAGTATGAATTGCTAATAGATGAAATTATTGTTTTATGCACTAAATGGACTATCTTGATATTGGTTCTAATGTATAAATTTGTCCTATGCATTTGGGTTAATGAAAGAGGGAAAAACAGGGAATTATAATTATAATGTGATCTCTTAATACCAAATTTTGTTGGAGAATTGTCAAATTGAATTATGGAAAGAGTAGTATAGAGTTTAAATTATTGTATGAAAAATGTATGCTTTATTAGTGAGAAAATTATTTTAAAAATACTGGAGTATTAATTTAATATGGAATTAGTATTCTGGAGATTTACATGATATTTTGTGCAAGTAAAATGAAGATAAGAGCTTTTGAACATCTAAACATTTTAATTAAACAGAGACTCGAGTTAAGTAAACTCGAGTTGTGTTTGTGACAACTTGAGCACATAGCTTAAGTTGTCAGTGAGCCTTTCTGGCACTACTGTAGCGTGGGCGTGGGTCTTGGAAGTCGCTGGTTCGATACCCTATGTCCACCTTGTTTTTCTGTGTGCGGTTAAAAAAATACCCAACCCGAACAGAGGGTATATGACCCTCTGATCTCTCTTCATATCGCTAAGCGCATTCGGCCTAGGGGCTAGCGCTTGGGGCTGTCTTCTCTTAGGTTGCGGGTTCAATTCTGGTTATGGCCAGAATATATTTTTTGACAAAAGATGATTTTTGGGACTCTCTTGATGTTTAAAAATTTTGAAGAAATTATCCTTATTATTCTAAAATCATGTACGACCTATGAAAATTAAATTGGAGTTATTGGACTAAAATAAAATGTATTTTTAGGTGAAATTGTATTTGAAAACTATTGTTTCCTACCTTTAGAATCTCATAAAATTATGTGCTTTCATGAAAAGATTAAGATACGTATTAAAAAGAAAATTGGATGGAAAGGAAATATAAATGTGACTTGCATGGGTTTATTTTTGTCAAAAGAGTAGTGTGATAATTATTGATTATTCAATTTGACTAGATGTTTTCGTGATATGAACTTAATATGGAAATAAGTGTTGATTATGAAATGCATGATTTATAATTGAACTCCATGTATGAAATT
This sequence comes from Hemerocallis citrina, assembly GCA_017893485.1. Lineage (NCBI taxonomy): Eukaryota > Viridiplantae > Streptophyta > Magnoliopsida > Asparagales > Asphodelaceae > Hemerocallis > Hemerocallis citrina. Next base: position 192,252 of record JACEHZ010000245.1, read on the forward strand.
GATTCATGAAAAGATTGAAAACTGTTTAATTGGAAAAGAGAAATGTTCTTGAGTATGACAAACTCAATATGTGAATTGTGAATTGAAATTGAAAATTAGGGTGTAGCCAAGACTCACACCGGCAATTGAAAGTAATGAGCTATGATAATTAAAAATTGAAAAAACCAAGTTTGGGTCATTGTGAATTGAAAGAAATAAGACCGGTATTAGTGAGAGGGCTGACCCTAAGAGATTGATTTTGTTCATGATTTCATTAAATTATGGATTAGTACATAGTGAAGATGTGATGAAAGTGAGAGAAAAACACAAGTACGAGGGCCTCGAGTCTACTATGTGGGTGTGATTCACAGTTTGTCTTCACGATGCGTCGTGACATGACATGGGCACTACTCCGAAATTATCGAGATCTTAGCGACGCTTGTGGGGTGTTTGGTGACTGCGAGAGGATCGCGTGCCATGACGGAGGCTGAATTGTCCATAGGTTGTCTTCACGATGCGTCGTGACATAACGTAGGATTCCCCTCCAGGTTACCATAGTTACAGTAGTAGATCTAGGATACTTACCGTAGTTACAGTAGTAGATTAAGTCATGACGATGGATTGAACCCTACAAGATGAAGAACGAATAAGAGGCTTGCCCTCGGACCTATGTAGTATGGGATGCATAGAATCCGAACAAGTGCGTATTAGTATCATATAATATAAATAACTGCATTAAGGACTAAGTGCACAATCACAACAAAATATCAATAGGATATTCCGCTTAGTTTGATTTGTGAACAAGTTTGTGTTTGTTAAGTATGGAAAATCATTATACTGTTTCTGGCATAGAGAGGATGGTCGTGTATAATTTTCGTCGATTAAATAAACTGATGTACCCACAGTTTGTATGCAGGATAATTGGCATGATAAAGATTAAAGAGGAACTGATGCTTAGAGATTATTCAAGTATTGTTGTAATTTCATTCATGTAAATGTTATAATTTTGCTTCCGCTGTAAAGTGTAAAGATTTTTTTGTAACTCTGATGTAAAGTAAAAGTTTTAAATTCCTTGTAAAATTGTACGAAGTGAAGTAAAGATCTTGTGGAATCTCGAATTCAGTTGTATTTGAAATTCGGGGTGCTACAGCATTGCACGTAACATATTTGTTACCCGGGCAGTAACCTATGCCTCCACTCTTGTCGCTTCATCGTGGTCTATTTTGTTGTGGAGGTTCCAAAAGTTTTGAGAAGAGTAGAGCTAGATGCTTGTCCTGTTGAAGGGGATAGCCAACTTTTCTGAAGAGAGCCCTCAGGCTGCCCGAGTAGGAGGAGGGAATTATGACATCCCTCATTACTGGTTGGTGAAGCTCGTCAGGCATGAAAATATTTGCTTTGGCACAGGAAGCTTCGGCTTTGTAGAAGAATGTGCCTAGGTTGTCTGTGCATAGGCCTGGGGAGTATAAGGTATGGAGTTGTCCCACTGTATGGGTCGTAATGGGAGTGACTTCTTTATGCATATAAGCAGGAGGCTTGGTTGGCATTATCTTGTCTTCTGATATTTTGAGGTTGCAGACCACAACCCATGCAAAAAATCACATCGCTAGTGATTATGGACTCCAGATCTTCGTCGTCGCTTGAGCTGCCGTAGTGCGGTAGCTTTTCTTAGGCGCATACCACAATTGCTCCATCGAATCCAGAAAATATCAGGCAACATCGTATTTGGCTTCGTGCACTTTGAACGGTTGTCTTTCTCCCACAATTCTTTTATGCTCTCTGTTCCATATGTACTTAATGCACTGATAGAGGGTCAATGAGACCTTCTCGTAGTCATGTAACCAGTGTAACACCCTAAAATTTTAAATAATGTTTTGGAATTTATAAATAAATTAAAGTGAATTTTGGTGATTTAATAAATATTTTACTGAAATTACCTTTTTGCACGCACAAAACACATCCAAATATTTCTGGGGAAACCCAAAGTCAGGAATTTTGATTGGAGGATCTAATATTTATTAGTGAATCATAATTGCTAATTTTCTAGATTTTGATAAGCCACAAATTGTATTTTCGCAAATATTGCTATAGGAAGGGTTCTTTTTGCAAAAGTGCCACTTGGAGGCAAAATTTTGAAAGTCGGTATTTTTCTGGGTTGCATTTGTGGCCGGCCTGATGTGGGGGGATTTGAGGGAATTAAATCCTACCCCATCTGATTTATCTAACTACCTAATATGATGAGTTTATATATGTAAAGAGATTTCTTAAAAGGGTATTTTATAAAATCTTCTCAAAAACCCCAAGGTGTATCCCGTCCTATATCTAGAGGGCAGCAGCCATTTCCCCACTGTGGAGAACCCAGATTTCAATTCTTCATATATTTTTCTTCCTTGGAGTTGGATCTTGAAACTTTGCAAAGGGAGGAGGGAGAAGGCTTTCTTATTTCTTTATTTTCTTCAAGTTAATCCCTTTTAAAGGTGAGTGATACTTTTGTTTTGATTTTATATTTGTTGAGTATGATGGCTTGTTTAGTAGAATGCATGCTAGAGGATTTTATAGTTGTTGTAGGAGATGAATGTGATGGGTGAGTAGAAATTCTTTAGTTATTATCTATTTATATGATGAATTGATTATATGTTGTGAAATAAGATGATTTATTGAATGGATTGCATGTTGAGATCTTATTGAATTATAAATTGATGATCTAACTGGATGAATAATCGAAATAACAACATAATGAATGAATTAGAATCAATGTGTAATCTTGTATGCATTGTTGACCGAAAGTTTTCTTTTTCTACAGATTCAATTTTTATACATATCATGCTTGTTTAATCGCGTATGAATTGTTGAAGAATGTGTATGAGACTTGTAGATTTTCCATCTATTTGATAAAGATCAAATTTTACTGTATGAGAGTTGTTTAACCTAATTGGCAAATTATATTATGCGTGATTAGATACAATACCATGATAATCTGTTATATGCATATCAGTGAATGATAAACCGTTAGTTTTTTTCCCCTCTTTATTCATTGTTTTGATTTGGGATGAGGAGATGGATTGTTGATTGAGTTGGATCTAATGAGAAAAAGGAAGGACTTGAGTTTAATTGAATGGAGATTTGAAATAATTGTTAATAAATGTCTACTTTTCGATGATTCTCGGTTTTTGATGTGTATATGTATTCACCTTTCATGTGAAAGAAGTAATTGTGACCGCATTATTGATAATCAAGTGATTTCATGAAAGAGTCTACCTTAATTTTTTTTTTCAACACTATGATTAAAATTTGAGATCTTGTGAAGTTTTGAAAGAATTTGATTGAATTAGTTTTGGCCAAGATTGTGCCTAATCTATTGTAGATTTTATCAGGAGAAACCAAGTAATTATTTATATATAATCATATATCAGTTTTTGAAAGAATTACAAATCTGGCTGTAGCAGACTCGACATGGCAGTCGACCGCATCGCTTTATAATGCGAAGGTGCATTCGACAGTCATGCCTAGTCTGTAGCCTTTTTACAATGATGGTCGACCGAAGCAATTGCACTGTGCTTGACGGTCGACTGCCATCTCTTCGGCTGTTTTGGATTCTTTGAGCACTGCCAGTCGACCACAGTAGTTTCCACTATGGCTGTCGGTCAACTGACACTGCTTGAGTGTTTCTATTCGTTGCAAAATTTTGTATCTTGAACGATTGTTTTATTTAACTTATACAAATATTGATCCTCTGTTCTCTAGAGTGTTTAGACCCAGATTACTGGTCATTTCAGAAAGTTTGTATTCTCAATTTGATTATGTATTTAAATTCTACTTTAGTGGTTTCAAAAAGGGTTGTGTATTTTTGAATCGAAGAGTATTCTATTATGAGTTATCCTCTACTAATTGCTTCAGTTTCGATTGAGTTGTTTCTGCTTTATTGAGCGAATTATACAGTTATGGCTGCACGTGGAGGTGTTCGATTTTAATTGTTGGATTTTTGAGGAAATTCTCTTCTCGAAGTAGTTGAATATAATTTATATGATCGAATTAAAAGGTCGAGATGAGATTTTGTGTTGTGAGTCTCTAGAGGTTGAATAGGACCCTTGTATACCGGCAGTTGAGATTTGTGGAAGTTGACTAGTTGGGGTCTTCGTTCCTGGTTTAGTATGATAAGTCCGGTTGGGTACATCAACTCTAGGGGAGATGTAAAGTAATTAATAATAACAAACCTAAGGACATGCTCTAATTGGAGTTGTGACGAAATATGAGCAAACATGGGTAGGGGGCCTCGTATGGCCAGCGATGGGAGACAGTTTCACTGATTATCGGGGTGTAATCACTCTCGATGTGGCTGGTCTTCCTAATTATCGGGATCGAGGCGACGTCCATAGGATGTTTGCGTGATGAGGTACCATGTGCTTTGCGGTGTGAGTTTCATTACCTGACCTTCGAGGTGCGAGCACTTGCGTTAGGGGATTGATTCCACCGATTACCGGTCCATGGACTAGATTCTCATGGGATATCTAAATCATAAAGTAATCACTGTAGTAAGTTAGTTGTATAACGTGGGATCGAACTCTATAAAGTGGAGAACGATAAGGGCGTGTACCGGATCTATGTAGGGTAGGGTGCATAGATTCAGCAAGTGTGCATTAGTTTTCATCATATGCATTTGTGATTTGTTTAACTTGATTTATGCTTGTTTTCTGTTTCCTGCACTTGACACTTAGCCTAGTTCAGTTGATGATTTATGTTTATTTCATTGTTATTTCAGATTTCATTATTATTACCATGACATTGTTCTTTATGTTTCGTTTAAATTGTGTTTCTTTTAAATATCACTCACACCGTTATGGCTGACCTCTGTAGTTTTGGGGGTTAGGGTTATCTCTAGCCTCATGTTGTTGATTCTTGATTTTGATGATCACAACACACTGCAACATGTGTCTATGCTATACAGCTAAAATTGCAGGTTGTACATACAAAAGACCATTTCAGCTGAACAAATGAACAAGCACAAAGGCTCCAGATAAAGACTGTTTTAGACAAGATTCAAGACAAGACTCAAGACTCAAATCAAGACTCAAGACTCAAGACCCCAAGCTCAAAAGTGTCAAATTGTTGTGTCTTGTAAACATTGTATTTTTACTTTTGTTGAGTCTTAGCATGATTGTAAAGCCTTGTCACACACACACATACACTCACGATTTTATAATGTGTGTTTTTCAAAAACAACAAAAAAGAGTCAAAACAGTTTGAAGTAATTTAACTTTTGAGTACCAGTCGACTGATGCCTCTGGCAGTCGACTGATAGTACAAAACTGTTTAAATTTATTCAAACTCTGACCAGTCGACTCATTATGGCAACCCAGTCGACTGTTCGAGTGCTTTTGACCGTTTTCTGTTTTCAAAATTGAATTTTCAAAATCAAAAGCTTTAAGATCTGTTGGTTGACAGTTGGAATAACTGTCTCCCAACGTCCAGGAGATCTAACTCTATAAATAGAGTTCAGATCTCACTGAAAAGATCTTACAACATACTTTTTAAGATTCCGAGCACTCTTTGAGAAATTCTAAGTGAAAAATTGAGAAAAAGCTTTCAAGTTTAAATTCTCTGGTTCTCTACACTCAGTCCAGTATAACAACGATTTCGTTCTGGACTGGGTATAGAAGTCGACCTTGTTTTAGCCACGTGCAACAACACAATACACCAACAAGGCTATAGGTTGACTGTAAAGTTTTTCTTGTTTCTTTTTGCTCTCGGTTGGAGAGTTAGACTCTAGGATGTAGAGTCGGTCGTTCACTCTCGGTAGTAGAGTGGGTCTGCTTTCTCTGGTTGAGAGAAAGGTCTACGGGTTAGACAAGGTTGTTGTCTTAACGCCGTAGGGTATTCTTGTAAACTTGTTTTTCAAGAATAGTGGAAATCTCAAGTGGGTTGCTTGGGGACTGGATGTAGGTCGGAAGGACCGAACCAGGATATATCTTGTGTACTCTGTGATTGGTTATCTTGATCTTACATTTACTTTTTGTTTACTTAAGTTCTGTAAAACTTGTCTGGACAGTCGACTCCTTGCACTATCAGTCGACTGGTCAGTCTCGTATAAGTTGTACTTTCATTGTGCCTTCAGTCACCTGTCTCATCTATAAGTCGACTGCATAGAGTTGTTGTATTTGCTTTAATTTGGTCATATCAGTCGACTGGTTCACAACCAAGTCAACTGCACCGAAGAAAATTTCCGCATTTTTTAATTAACACTATTCCCCCCCCTAGTGTTTGTTGTCTCGCCTACAGGATCCAACACTTGGTATCAGAGCGAGGTGTACAGGCAATGGCAACTACTTCAAACACTAATCAGTACCATGAAGGCCAATCTACACAACGGCCACCGCTATTCGATGGAACTAACTACAATTATTGGAAGTGCCGAATGAGAATCTACCTCCAATCTATCAACTACGAAATATGGCAAATGACAGAGACGGAATTCACTGCTCCTACCATTCCATATGCACAATGGAATGATGATCAAAAGAACCAAACTATGAACAATGCCAAAGCAATGAATGCATTATTTTGTGCACTCACAAAGGAAGAGTTCAACCGTGTATCAACTGCTACAACCGCACATCAAATCTGGCATACACTCGAGGTAACACATGAAGGGACAAATAAAGTTAAAGAGTCTAAAATCTCTGTTCTTGTTCACAGGTTTGAGATGTTCCGAATGAAGGACAATGAGACTGTGTCCGAGATGATCACCAGATTTACTGATATCACAAACTTTCTTGTGGCACTTGGAAAGACTTACACTCAAGCAGAGATGGTTAGAAAAGTCCTACGTGCACTCACTCCAGAATGGGAAAAGAAGACCACGGCAATAGAAGAAGCAAATGATTTGTCACAACTCTCGCTCGAGAATCTTGTGGGAAATCTCATGGCATACGAGGTTCAACTTGAAGATCGAAAGAAGGATGCAGAATCACATCAAGCAAAGAAGAAATCTTTGGCTTTTAAAGCCATGACAGACTCGGAAGATGAGGAAGAAGATGAAGAGGAGATAGCAATGTTCACTCGAAGATTCAAAAAATTCTTAAAGAAGGGTAAGTTTAATTCTAAAAATAGAGATTCTAATGACCCTCCTACTTGTTTCAGGTGCAATAAAACAGGTCACATGAAGAAGGATTGTCCCTTAGAAAATGCAAAGAACAAGGGAAAACCATCCAACTTCAAGAAGGACAAATATTCAAAGAATAAATTTGCCAAGAACAAGAAGGCCTATCAAGCTACATGGGATGATAGTGATTCCTCTTCCGAAGAAGAAACGGATGAAAACAATGAAGTGGCAAATATGTGCTTCATGGCCACACAAGATCATGTAAGTAATGACTTCGACTCAGAAGATCTTCTTGATGCCTTTAATGAAATATTTCAAGAGTTAAAAAAGGAAAAGATTAGAGTTAAGAATCCAGAGAAAGTGAATCAAACACTTACTCAAGAAAATCTTAACCTTGATAAGGAAGTAAAATCTTTAAATTCTCGCATTGCAAGTTTAGATACTGATCTTGAATCTCTCAAAAAGAATTACGAAGAGATATCAAAGAACGTATCTAAGTTTAACAAAGGCAAAGAGAATTTAAATGATGTGCTTCATCATCAAGTAAAATCTAGTCAAAAATACGGTCTTGGTTTTAAAAATTCTCCTTTAAAAGAATCTTCTGCTAAAAATACTAGTAGAAATAAATCAGCATCTATTTCTAGTGTTACACACAAGTTATATGAATTCTTTGAAAAGCCTAAGGCTGTAAATGTTAGTGATAAAAGCAAGTCTAATATTCGGTTAAGTCGACTGAGCCAACCTACCAGTCGTCTGTCCAGAGGAATTGAATCTTATTCAACGAGATCAAAACCTCATATAAGTCGACCTAGTGTATCATCCAGTCGACTGACTCACACTAGCAGTCGACTGAAGAACACTGTTAAGTCGACTGGACAGAACAAGTTTATATGGGTTCCAGTCAGCTTAAATCAGAATGATAGAATTGCGTATATTAATTCATATGTTTTAAATGTGTGTAATTCTATTAACTATATTCCTGCTTATGGAGGAAAATCGAACTCTTCATGGGTTTGGTTTTCCTCAAACTAATATGTTTTGGACCCAATAAAAAGGGTACCATATTTACCTTGAATTTTTATAGGTACCCGAGAAAGATCGCTGGATACTCGACAGCGGATGTTCAAAACATATGACAGGACATGCCAACCTTCTATCCACCATCCAAAGCATAGATGGAGGAACTGTCACCTTTGGAGATAACAACAAAGGCAAAGTCATAGGTATCGGCATGGTCGGTAAAACTTCTAACCCAACCATAGAAAATGTATTATTAGTTAGTGGTTTAAAGCATAATCTATTAAGTATTAGTCAATTATGTGATAAAGGGTATAAAATAGTATTTGAAAAGGTTGCATGTTTGATTTATGACTCTACTATGCAAAATGTTATTTTTCAAGGTTTTCGTAAAAATAATATTTATGAATTGTGTTTGAAATCAATAAAATTTTCAAATGATTTTTTAGCCTCTAACAATGAATCTTGGCTATGGCATAGAAGATTTGGACATGTGAACATGAAGAATCTCTCAAAATTATCTAAATATAACCTAGTTAAAGGACTGCCAAAACTATCCTTTAAAAAGGATAAGTTATGTGATGCATGTCAACTAGGAAAACAAATCAAATTCACTTTTAAAACAAAAGAGGTAATTTCTACTAGTAGGCCGCTCGAATTAATTCATATGGATTTATTTGGCCCTACTAGAGTTGCTTCTTTAAATAAAAGTAGATATGTATTTGTTTTAGTAGATGATTTTTTAGGATTCACTTGGACATTCTTTTTAAAACATAAAAATGATGCTTTTGATGAATTTGCACATTTTTGTAAACGTATTCAAAATCAAAGATCTCTAACCATAGTTACTATTAGAAGTGATCATGGTGGAGAATTTGAAAATGAAACATTTACAGAATATTGCAACAAGAATGGTATAACACATTCATTTGCATTTCCTAGAGCTTCACCTCAAAATGGAGTGGTTGAAAGGAAGAATAGGACTTTGCAAGAATGCGCACGTACTATGCTTGTTGAAAGCAATTTACCAAAGCACTTTTGGGCTGAAGCTGTTGCTACAGCTTGTTATGTTTTAAATCGAATTCTTATAAGACCTAAGCTAAAGAAGACTTGTTATGAGTTGTTTTTCAATAAAATTCCTAAAGTCTCTTACTTTAAGACATTTGGTTGTAAGTGTTTTATTCTAAACACAAAAGATAATTTAGACAAATTTGATCCTAGATCTAATGAGGGTATCTTTTTAGGATACTCAAATAGGAGTAAAGCATATAGAATTTTCAATAAGTCTACAATGACTATTGAAGAGTCAATGCATGTTACATTCGATGAATCTCTGCCTTCATCAACTTTAAATAAAGATGATGAAACTGATTCATCACCTTTAGATAATGTGATTAAATCTTTAGAACAAACTAATCTGACTGATAAGTCGACTGATAAGGACTACCAGTCGACTGAAGTGAAGCAGTCGACTGAAGAACCTGTCAAGTCGACTGATCCTATTGTGATATCTTCAACTTTACCAAAATCATTTGTTGAAGTTAAAGATCATCCTCATGACTTAATAATTGATGACATCTCCTATGATATTCAGACACGTTCACATATTAATATGATTTCTCATACAGCATTCTTGTCGGATTTTGAACCGAAAAATATACAAGAAGCTTGTGAGAATGAATTTTGGATGAATGCCATGCAAGATGAACTAAACCAATTTATAAGGAATGATGTATGGGATTTAGTTCCACGACTTCCTGATCAGACTATTATTGGTACCAAATGGGTATTCAAAAATAAGTTAGATGAATCAGGACAAGTTGTAAGGAACAAAGCTAGATTAGTTGCTCAAGGATATAATCAAGAAGAAGGTATAGATTTTGATGAAACATATGCTCCTGTTGCTAGACTAGAATCAATTTGTATTTTATTATCTTTTGTTTGTTTCATGAATTTTATACTTTATCAAATGGATGTTAAAAGTGCTTTTCTTAATGGGTTTATTAAAGAAAATGTTTATGTTAAACAACCACCAGGTTTTGAACATGAACAATTTCCAGATCATGTTTATAAATTGAAAAAGGCTTTATACGGTCTTAAACAAGCACCTCGTGCTTGGTATAATCGTCTGAAAACTTTTCTTTTAGAAACAGGATTTGAAATAGGTAAAGTAGACACTACATTGTTTATTAAGAGAGTTAAGAATGATATCTTAATCATACAAATATATGTTGATGATATAATTTTTGGTTCTACTAATAATAATCTATGTCAAGAGTTTGCTAATACCATGAAAAACGAGTTTGAGATGAGTCACATGGGTGAACTCAATTATTTCCTTGGACTTCAAATAAAGCAGTCCTCAAATGGCATATTTATCAATCAAGGAAAATATGCAAAAGAATTACTCAAACGTTTTAACATGGATAGTACTAGTAGTAAATCCACACCTATGGCTACTACTACTACTCTTGACAAAGATATATTAGGTAAAAGTGTTGACCAAAAACTCTATCGAGGTATGATTGGTTCACTCTTATATATTACCGCAAGTAGACCAGATATTATGTTCAGCGTATGTTTATGTGCTAGATATCAATCTAGTCCTAAAGAGTCTCATTTAAAAGCAGTGAAACGAATTTTAAGATATATTAAAGGCACATCTGAATATGGTTTATTTTATCCACGCACCGATAATTTTCAACTTTTGTCATATAGCGATGCTGATTTCGCTGGAAGTAAAACTGATCGCAAGAGCACTAGTGGAACATGTCACTTTTTGGGACATTCACTAGTTTCTTGGTGCAGTAAAAAGCAAAATTCTGTATCCCTATCAACTACAGAAGCTGAGTATATCGCTGCAAGTTTGGCATGTGCACAAATCTTGTGGATGAAACAAACTTTATTAGATTATGGTATTTCATTTGAAAAACCTTCAATCAAGTGTGATAATACCAGTGCAATTAATTTATCTAAAAATCCGATTCAACATTCACGTACGAAACATATTGATATTAGACATCATTTTCTACGTGATCATGTTTTAAAAGGAGATATATCTTTAGACTTTATCTCTACTGATAAACAAGTAGCAGACATATTTACCAAATCCCTTAAAGAAGATACTTTTATTAACTTAAGAAGAGAACTAGGAATATGTGATTTTATTGACATTTGTTGAAAATTGTTTCTGTTAAGTCGACTGTGTTTTGAGTAAGTCGGCTGTACTGTATTTTAATATATACTTATTTTTTTTCTCTGACCAGTCGCCTGGTCCTTATACCAGTCGACTGATCATCAGATATAAAAAAAAATTTTCTTCTCGACTAAGTCGACTGATATACCCTACCAGTCGACTGTCGCGAGTTCAAATGTCTTCAGCAACGACTCATCGCAGCTTTTGAGATAAAAATCTCATCTCTTTTCACCCGTGACTACTCATCTTAGCCGTTGATTTCTATTCTCTCAATCTCAGCCTTCCATCTTCGGTTAAAAACCCCTTTTCACCGCCCCCTTCTTCACTTTTACCGATCTCAGTTTTATCCCCAATTCTCCAAACCCTAATCTGAGAAGAAGGTGTAGTCGACTCATCCGGCTGCTGTTGCTCGAATCAGTGCTGCTCTTTCTCTATTTCTTTGGTAAAATCCTTCCTACTCCTTTTTTTATGGCTCCTAAGCGATCTAAGAGATCTCATGAGAGTAGCTCATCTCAAGATTACTCTCAGTTTTTGTTAAGTCCGGATCTTCTAGAACGTTGGCAGTTGATGTGTAGCATTATTATTTTCCCGAGTCGATTTGTTAATTTTAATGATTTGGATAGGTTTAATCTTGTTCCCCTATTCCAAAATTGTAGCCTCTATGAATATCTTTCTCTTGCTAATCAACCCGACTATTACCCACAACTAATCTATCTCTTTTATACAAACATGAGAGTTGTCCAATTAAGAGATGGAAATGTTGTGATTCGTTCTTTCGTTAAAAATACCAAGATATCTCTCACATCCCAGAGAATCAATCAAGTAATGGGTATTGATAACGAAGGACTTGATTTAGGTGACATAATCCTTGATGATTTTTCTATCTTATCTAAAATGTTTTTACCTAATCAAGGACCCCCAATGACAAGCAAAAATATAACTCCTGTTGCAAAATTAGTTGCTAGAATACTTGCTTATAACATTCTTCCCAAAAGAGGAAGTTATGATCAGTATTCGCTGGAATTGCAACAAGCTGTTTATGCCATTTTTGGCAAAATAGCTATTAATTGGGGTCGTGTCATTTTCTTTAAGCTTCAACAGCATCATGTTCATTTTCTACCCTTTGGAGGTCTCCTCACCAGGGTCTTTACAGCTTATGATATTGATCTCGATTCCGAGACCAATGTTGTTAAGCAGTATGAATGTTTTGATCGTGCTAGTTTAGCATGAATGAAGCTTCTTGATCCTACTCCTAGTACAACCCCTAGGTCTCCTCCACTCTCTCAAGTTCCTTTGGCTTCTACTGCTAGACCTTCTAGACCCTCTGCCTCTTCTAGTTCATCCCTTCCTCTTGCTAACTATGAGGATCCAGCATCTCTTTATGAATGTGTCAATTACCTTATGAAACATTCAAAGACTGTTGATTCTCAAATTCACACCCTTGATTCCAAAATTGATCATCTAACCGATCTTTTCACTTCCCAATTTCCTCCTCCTTCTCATGTTGCCGATGAAGACTCAGACGAGGACAATTGAAGACTTTATTTTTTCATTATTATGTACTTTTCTATTTTCTTCATATTTATGAACTTATTTATGTATGAGACATTTCTTAGTTTATTTCTGTGTTCTTTAATGCAAAAGACTGTTTATTTTGTGTTTTTGTTGATGACAAAAGGGGAGAGATATCCTCTTATTTATTCAAATGTGTATATATGTGTTTACTGTGTTTGATTATAATTCTGTGTATTGAATTGTTCCTCTGGTAAGTCGATTGGCTCCAAGCATATCAGTCGACTGATGTTACTGTATTTTGTGAGATTACTGTGTTTATGTGTTTATCTGTTCAGCCGACTGCCTCTATGTTTTAAGTCGACTGATAACATCTGTTTTATGTATGCATATTGTGTTTTTAATAGGGGAGCTTTTAAAACCTATGCTTGTATTTTATTTGTGTATATTGTTATCAGCTATTGTGTTGTCATCATCAAAAAGGAGGAGAATGTTGATTATTGATTTTGATGATCACAACACACTGCAACATGTGTCTATGCTATACAGCTAAAATTGCAGGTTATACATACAAAAGACCATTTCAGCTGAACAAATGAACAAGCACAAAGGCTCCAGATAAAGACTGTTTTAGACAAGATTCAAGACAAGACTCAAGACAAGACTCAAGACTCAAAGCAAGACTCAAGACTCAAGACCTCAAGCTCAAAAGTGTCAAATTGTTGTGTCTTGTAAACATTGTATTTTTACTTTTGTTGAGTCTTAGCATGATTGTAAAGCCTTGTCATACACACATACACTCACGATTTTATAATGTGTGTTTTTCAAAAACAACAAAAAAGAGTCAAAACAGTTTGAAGTAATTTAACTTTTGAGTACCAGTCGACTGATGCCTCTGGCAGTCAACTGACAGTACAAAACTGTTTAAATTTATTCAAACTCTGACCAGTCGACTCATTATGGCAACCCAGTCGACTGTTCGAGTGCTTTTGACCGTTTTCTGTTTTCAAAATTGAATTTTCAAAATCAAAAGCTTTAAGATCCGTTGGTTGACAGTTGGAATAACTGTCTCCCAACGTCCAGGAGATCTAACTCTATAAATAGAGTTCAGATCTCACTGAAAAGATCTTACAACATACTTTTTAAGATTCTGAGCACTCTTTGAGAAATTCTAAGTGAAAAATTGAGAAAAAGCTTTCAAGTTTAAATTCTCTGGTTCTCTACACTCAGTCCAGTATAACAACGATTTCGTTCTGGACTGGGTATAGAAGTCGACCTTGTTTTAGCCACGTGCAACAACACAATATACCAACAAGGCTATAGGTTGACTGTAAAGTTTTTCTTGTTTCTTTTTGCTCTCGGTTGGAGAGTTAGACTCTAGGGTGTAGAGTCGGTCGTTCACTCTCGGTAGTAGAGTGGGTCTGCTTTCTCTGGTTGAGAGAAAGGTCTACGGGTTAGACAAGGTTGTTGTCTTAACGCCGTAGGGTATTCTTGTAAACTTGTTTTTCAAGAATAGTGGAAATCTCAAGTGGGTTGCTTGGGGACTGGATGTAGGTCGGAAGGACCGAACCAGGATATATCTTGTGTACTCTGTGATTGGTTGTCTTGATCTTACATTTACTTTTTGTTTACTTAAGTTCTATAAAACTTGTCTGGACAGTCGACTCCTTGCACTATCAGTCGACTGGTCAGTCTCGTATAAGTTGTACTTTTATTGTGTCTTCAATCGCCTGTCTCATCTATAAGTCGACTGCACAGAGTTGTTGTATTTGCTTTAATTTGGTCATATCAGTCGACTGGTTCACAACCAAGTCGACTGCACCGAAGAAAATTTCCGCAGTTTTTAATTAACACTATTCACCCCCCCCTCTAGTGTTTGTTGTCTCGCCTACAGGATCCAACACATGTTTCACAGGTAGGTACTATTAGCATGGAGTTAGGAGCATGTGGTAGAATGCTTTATGTTATCATATATGTTGTAAAAAGATTAAGAGTAAGTGTAAATATGGAATTGTGTTGTAAGATGAATTGTAATTCAAGGTATTTGATTTCCGATGTGCTATGTAAAATAATTGATGTAATAAAAGCTTTAAATTATCCTGTATTTGTACTGTGTTTATAATTACAATTGAGGTAGATGCTGAAAATTGTGCCATGTATTTCTAAGTTATTTGTTGGAAATCCGGGGTGCTACAACCAGGGCCTCCCAAGGAGGATTTTATATGATGTTTCTACGTCTATGACGTATGTACTGGCTTCGGCACGAAACCCGCCGACCTCGAGTGGAAGTACGACTGCACCTAGAGCTTCTTGACAATTTTGGTTGAAGCAAGAGATGGTGGTTTTCTCCTTGCTAAGATGTCGAATGCCCAAGGATAGGTGCTTGAGAACTTGGATGTTCATGATATTGATGGAGGACCCTAGGTCAATAAGGATGCAGTTGACCTTGTCATACTCGCAGTATATGGTGACGTAAAGAGGGTGGTTATGCAAGCTATCACATAACATCATGTTTTTTCTGAGAAAGTGATTGATTCCATGTGGAGCTGAAGAGTGCTTCCTTCATTGTCATCTCCGAGAAGTGTAACTCGTGTTGGCTGGGTTGTTGGAGGGCATGTATGAGCACCTCGCGGACATCCTTAGACAAGAGGAGAGCATCATATATGCTGAGGAGTGTATGGATCTTCCTTAGATGGGAAAGTATATTGTAGTCCACCTTGTCTAGCTCAGGAGAATTCAATGATTCCCCAACTTTGGGCTCTTTCTGGTTTGGTGAGGGTGGTGCCTTTCTTGTAGTGGCCCTAGTGACCTCTTTCCTTTAGGTAGGTGTCGAGGTAACAATGTCGAGCGCTCATTAGAGCTTCCTTTACTTGACTTGGTGGTTGGTTGGAAAGTAAAGTTCTTCATTAGAGTCACTACCATAATTGATGACATTGCATGAGTGAGTCTCCCTGAACATGTAGGGAGGGATGTATTCAGGGACCAATATTTGTTCCCCTCTATATACCGGTTGGTCATTCATCTGTGAACAACATTACATTCCTCTATCTTATGATATAGGGCAACTGACATAGATAGTCATATATGGCAGCATCATCCTGGGTTGAGTTGTTTGGCAGTTGTGGAATATCCAACTAAATTGTTCGGAATGCATACCTGAGAAGTGATATTATATATTCCTCTGGGTAGGGGCAGCTGGCCAAGAGTCTGGTGATGTTATTCTGGTGTTGGCCCTCTGGTGGAGTTGGAAGCAGTCTTTCGATCGGAACTATAGGCTCCCAGCTTGGGGGTTATTCGATGAGTGTGTTTGAAGATGCCTTGGTGGCTGGAGAGGAAGCTTGCCTTCTTCTACCGAATAGTTCTTGAACGAATGGATTGGTCGTCATTCTAGGAGTGCCTTTTGGAGGCTTTGTAGTTACTAGAGCTGTGGACCTCTCTGACGTGGCTAGTGACTACTCTTTCTTAGTCGGCATCATTTTGGTCGTTGGGGCTGTTAAGCCCTCTAAAGTGGCCGACAGTTTCTATTTCTGAGCTTGTGTCGCCTTAGTGCTCGCGCGAGTTCTCACTGAGGACCGCTTCGCATCCTTTTCCGTGATTGGAGACGGTGGCGAAGTAAATGTTTCTACTAACTTCAATAGTTGCTCTAACTTTTCGAGGATGATCGTAGCTTGATGGCCGAGATGAGAAATTGTATGTCACACCTCTTTGATTTGTTGTTCCATTTGGGAGCTGTGAGTTCTTGTAACCTCTGTTTTCGATTATACGGATTTCCAGTTTTTTTCTTTTCTCCATGTATTCTTGTATTTCAATTTTCGTATAAATTCTTCTGATGCATTTAAATCCGTTTGAATCTCCTATTGAAACCCAAATTTATATTCCAGACTAGAATCTTGTCTCTCCTTTTTTTATTTATTTACTTTGAAGCCCAACAATCATCATTGAATTTATTATGTTTAATTGAAGCCCAATCCTAAGCCCATCTCCTATTGGACTCTAACCCTAAACCCAAACCCACAAACCCATACACTCACCTGTATACAAATTCTCCACTTTTCCCCACTCTTCCCACATCCCCGTAACTACATCCCCACTATCTAGTAACTACCCCCATTAAAATAATAATTATTTTATTATTTTTATTAAACCCCTATACCCCGTTACTCTCTCTCTCTCTCCTGTAACCTCCCACAACAGAACCTTCCCCTATTTTTCTCTCCCATCTCTTCATCTCCCCCTCTCTCTCTCTGTTTCACCAACTGCCCAAACCCAAACAAACCAACAGACCACCCACCTCTTCTTCTTCCTTCTTCTGGTCTAAATCGAAACCCAACCTGAGCTCTGGTCCCGCCATTACCGCACTCGAGTCCCCAGTCTCCGACGCCATCCTCACCGTCCTCCAACCGACCTAGCACTGCAATTGAACCCATCGAACCCCTGCATCCACCAGAGAACTCCATCGTCCTCCTCACCTTCGCAACCCATCCACCCGTCGCTCCCCATCGCAATGCCTGCCACTAGTCATTCCACCTCTCCTTCTCCTCGTCATTCCGCTCATCGACCAACGCTATCGAACGCTAGCAAGCACTCGAATCACCCTCCAGTCGACTCTGCCCTGTTCATCGTCATCATCTCACCTCCACCCAAGCCATCGTCGACGCTCCTTCCTTCCCCTGTTTTCCCACCGAAGCGAGCTCTGCCATTGCCATCGAGTTACCCTTGACAACACCTCTTTCCGTCATCGTCACCGCTGCACCCTACGTCGCTTCCCGACCGCGACCACCACAATCGCACCGCCGCCTGAACCCCGTGCCCTCGTTGAGCCCTACCAAAGCTGCACCCCTGCAACTTCGCCGCTCAACCTCTCTTCCCACCGCCAGTCATCGTCGCCTCGCTGCCAGCATCTCCAGTCATCGTCGAGTTCTTCCGCTCTCCCTCTCCCTCTCTGTCGAAGCGAAGAAGAAGAAGCACAGTAAACTTGTGTGTGCTGTTCGTGAGTTTAGGGAGTGGGAAATTGGGTTGCTGTTTGGTATTGTGGGGTACGGGATCTGCGCTCAGCGTTTGCTGTTTTGTGTGTGGGGGAGTGCTGAGTGGTGCTTTTGGTGTTCGCTGTTCGGGAGGAGAGAAATCTGACCCGCTGTTTTGCTATTGTGTCAGAGAAGATATGTTTGCTGTTTTGCTATGGAGTTGTGTTGCTGATTTGGGAGTTCGATGTTTTCTTTCGCACGTGATTTTGGAGCGTCGCCCGGGATTCTGATCCCGTTATTCCTTTTACATATATTGAATCGTCTACAAAAGGCAAGTCCGCTTGAACTCAATTAATTATTCTAGTTCAAGATTTTTGACCTCTTATGCAAGTAGTTCCACTTCAATTATCTTTAACTTTGCCTTGTGTCCCTTCCATTGGGAGTATTGAGGGTTTACACGAGCTAACCCGACGTACTCTTGACATCATATTATTATCCGTTGACTCAAATCCAAGCCTATATACACACATGACATGAATAAGATGACTAGAACTTGCATACGAGTAAAATACATTGTGATCAAATACATGTGGATTAATTGAGATCTTGTGACTTGAACTTGACATGATAAATTTGACTTGTACACTGGAAAATTCACTCTACTTGCTGTATATTAGCCTTGATACATTTTATGATGCCATAACATGTTAATTACCCACTTTGATGAACTCATATGTGATAGCTTTTTATGAATTCTTGCTGCCTGTACTGTTTTGTACAGAGGTTTCGACCCTGTTAACTTGAGAACTAACACAAATGATACAAAAGAGAGTTTTAGCTTACTGAGTCTAGTTTCCAACTCAAGTGACAGCTCCTGATTCCGAGTCACGAGCTGTGAGATATCATATTTTTAGTCTCTGTTGGTCTGCATTTTCCAGACTGCAGAATTAATGCAACATTGACACATTTAGTAGTGAAACACCATGTTAATAATACTAGAATGCCATAAAACCCTCCAGGAACTTTATAGACATGCTTAGGGTTCATCTCTAATTTTTGTAGATTTTTACAGTGTATGTATACCATGTTTCCACCCATTAGATGTTGACATTTAGTTGCTGCCAGAACAGCTAAACTGCAAAGAATATGGTGTTTAAACTAGCTACAGTCAAAATTAGCAGAAAGTTACTGAATATAAGTTGTAGCCCTAAGTGTCTAGTTGCTGATAACATCCTGGAACTTTGAATTCCGAATTGTAGTCCATGGGTTATCGCTATTTTAGTGTTACTGTGTCGGCTATTTTCAGATTTGCTATTTCATGTATTTTATTGTACAATGCATCATGTTGCTGCATTCTTATCATCCCCTTGACAATCTTATACACACTTGCATGAACATGAATGATTTAATAAAATACTAAAACAAGCCGGGGTTAATAAGGGTTGACTTAGTAGTGGATAGTCTCAGAAAATGTACTCGGTAGGGCCCTCTTGTTACATGGAATCTTGACATGGAAGGTGGAGAATTACTTGTGGATTCGTGACTTGTTATCTTGTTATCTTGTTATCGTGATACACCGGGTACACGCTCTGTAGATCCCACCATGAAGTCTAAAACGTACACTGTTTTGCGTGCACCGAACCTGTGGTATAGGACGTAGTGCACTATATAGGAGAAGCAACATGCTAATAGACCTAGTTGACATTTATATACTTGATTATGACCATTGTTTATTGGTACCATTATTGCTTTTGTAGTTTGATCTTGATCCATATTCCTTCATGTACCTTGTTTCCTTACTCTCTGCTTTTCACTACTTGTTGTCCGTACTTGCTCTAAGGACAAATTATTCTTTCTTTTTAGATGAACAAGTACAGGTACACAAGGAGAATTCCCAGAAGGCATTGGTGAGCAGTTCATCTACGATTGGAGCAAGAGTCTCTTGAGCTATTTGGTAAGTTCTTATATTCCAAATTTGGTTATTGAATTTCATTCTCGTTTATGTGATTATGTTTTCTACGTGGTTGTGATTATTTTCTTTTTGCATATTGTTGATTTAAGACTGGTACAGCTTATGAATGATGTTAATGTCATTCGCTGGGCCTTCGTCACGGGCTCGTATTCTCGTATTTTGGGAAGCGGGGCGTGGCAGTTCTTAAAGGTGGAGGAGCTCGCGACCAACTGGTTAACTGTGCTATAATCCTAGTAGCGGATGGTATTGGGTCGCTTGATGCTAGTTTCACGTCGAACCCTTTAAAACTACGGGAAACTATTCTACAAACTTCGGTTCTTCATCATGGTTCCTCGTCTTTGAATCAACTAGGAGGGATGAAATCTTGAATAGTGATCTTCTTCTGCTCTGGTTGTACATAGTCATTGAGGGAGTCGATGTATTACTAGATTACCAATCTCTTGTTGACTACTTCTTCTAGCTTTACCGGTCTCGCTCCACAGGTAGAAAGCAAGATAGGACAAGATCCTCATCAGCGCCTAAGCAAAGAACACACAGTTCATGGTCGTGTACAACAAGATCAATACGTTACCATCGGTGTTGTCACAGGTTGGTTGAACAATTCGATCAATATGAAACTCATCTTATCTCAGAAGAGAGGGTCTAATCAACGAATCCCTAACAATGTGACAAAAGAGGGTACTGCAGTTACAACATAAGTTAGGGCTACCGTTTGTGGCATTATACCTTAAACAGTGTGGTAGAGAACTAGGAAGTATTTCTTTCATTTGTCTTTGATCCCTACCTTGTCATTCTATCGAAAGATTAAGATGACGATTTCAAGATACCATTCCTTGAAGTCAAGCTGGCTCTTAGTAATATCTTAGACTTCCGAGTAGGGGGCTTGGTAGGGCTTCCATGCCCCAGCTTGATACTTGGGGAGTTTTGGATGGCTTTGACCATCTGGAAGGATATTCTGGACCAGAAGAGCTGCCAATCTTGGCACCGATCACATTTACAAAGTTGGAAGAGTCTGAGGCTTCGTCTATGAGAGCATTCTTGGAGATAGATATTTCTATGGCCTTGAGTTTCTTCTCGATATATTCCTTGGAGACATACCAATCTTCAATGGTATGCCCCAGTCGTCTGTGGTAAAGGTAGTAGAATGGCTCATTGACCTTGTATACTTGGTCAGGTCTCTTTGGCTCTAGAAACTTGAGACCTTTCTTAAGGGCATCTTCAAATATTTTGCGGACTTTATCCCTTATGAAGGAATAAACCTTGTTGAGCTTCTCTTTTGGGGGGGGGGGGGGGGCTTTCCCCCATTTTGGACATAAAAGGTTCGTTGTCGTCACCGTGCACTGGCTTCAAGTTAGAGTTCTCGCCTTGTGCATTTTCGGCTTGGGAGCTCTCGGCTTGGACAGTTTTGGCATGAGGGCCCACCCGCTTGGGGCCAGGGTTATTGTTTCTTGTCATTTTTCCTTTGTAATAATTAGGAGACTTGCCCGTCCGGGTGTGTTCAATACCCTGAGTTTGTTCAATGAGCTCTTGGAATGTCCTGATCTTAGGTGAGCATAGGAACGGTGCCATCCAATTGTTGATTTTACTGAGCAGGATGCCTACTGCTTGCTCTAGAGATAGGGATTGGCCGCACCTGAAGTTGAGGTTTCCCCTTCTGGTGAAGTAGTTTATGACACTCTCAATTGGACTGGTAGCATCTTTGTCCTAGAGAGGTTGATGACTGCAATGCATTCACTGACACTAGAGGACCTTTGACAAAACTAGGCTTCGAGCTGGACAAAGGTGTGTATGGAGTCGTTCAGAAGGTTAGAATATCATTCGAAAGCAATCCCCGTTAGGCTGTTGACATATTTTCGAAGAAAGAGGGCATCATTGCTTCCTGCATTCCCAGACATTGCTTTGAATTAGGGTATGTACTAATTTGCATTGCCTGTCGAACAACTTGAACACGAGCATGATGTACCCGAGCGGATATGAGATGAGGACTTAGGCTGCGGGATAGAGTCGTTCTTTACACGAACCCATTGTTCTAGCCTCCTGCTTGGCTAGAATGTCCTTGAGTGTATCTGTTACATGGTGTCCATCGATAATCCTGTGCCAGTCTTGGGGCTATCATGTTGACTATCGCCGAAGTGTGGTTAGCTCGGAATATGATCTTAAGCGATGTGTGGTGTCAGTTGCGATTGTGCAGATATTAGAAGCGGGCCACCAAACTGACGGCCATTCCTTCAAATTTGCTAAAGAGCTCAGTCAATTCTTTATCTCATTGATCAAGTTGTCGTTGGAGATTGTCGATACGAAGGTCACCGTGTTTGTTTTGGAAAACTACTTCTTTGTCAGTTTCGACCTGATGAGCTTTCGGGATTGCTTGATGCTTTCCTTTATCAGTCATCGTCGACATAGCACGAGGCGCTACCTTTGGTGACACTTCTGGTTTGTCTCTGGCAGGCGATGGTTACTCCCCTATTGGGTGGCTGGATTAGGCCTTTCATCCTCCCTATCAGGGTTGCTTGAAGATTCAGTAGTGTCTACAATATCGACATTATGTGCCACCGGAGATTCACCAAAACCTTTTGTGGTACGATTAGCTCTGGATTGCAGAGTTTTCTTCATCTGGAGAATGCAGGATGGAGATGCCCCCTAACAAGGCAGTTTCTTCTTCCTCCTCTATACAAACTTGACGATATTATAGATTCAGGAGGACAGGGTAGGTCCCGGGGCCATCCTGTTGATGTTGTCCTCATGTGGGATGACAATGTGACTAGTTTGCACCTCGTACCTATTGCTGCCACCGTTAGTGGAGAAATCTCCTTAGTTTCACCCAAGTCAGGAATTCTGGGAGAGCTATTGCACTTATTAGCTCGGTAACGATCGTGCTTTGCTTAAGTTTGGATGCATGAATACAAAACCTTTAGCTCTTGCTAATGCTCGACTGGAATGCTGTGGTTGTAAGGGAGTCTATCGAAAGTTGAAATCTTTATGGCTGGCCGAGCTAAAGATGGCAGTGTCCCCGATGATGAAGCCAGGTATTCCAGAACTAGTTGAGCTTGAGCCATGAGTGGTTGCTCGAAGTTGATGGTGCTGAAATTTTCAGGATTGAGAATCCCAAATTGAATGGAGGCCTCACCGTGGCCTGCCTTGATGAATCCAAACGAAATGTTCATCGTCTTGGTTGTTGAATTGGTAGGCATATCGCCTTTATATGAAGAGGCTTGTTCTGGATGACCTATTCAATGTAGCTTTGTTGATCGGTTACCGCCATTGTGGAAGGAGAACCAAGATGCTAAAAGTCCCACCATGCGTGCCAAAAATCTGTTGGTCCAAAAATGTTCACTATAGGTTTTTTATAGAGAGCACATGGGCAAACGGTGTGGTCCAATAGGCTTCCCCTTGCACCGGAGGTTGCAAGGGTTTATTTTTAAGCTAGGTTTGATGCTTTCAGTGACTGTGGACTAAGCCACTGTTAATTACATCTAGGAATTGCATCGAGAACACCTTCGCTAGTGACGGGCCGATCAGGGAGAAAATCTAGTACATCGTATTATATTGATTCATCAAAAGAGGGGTTTATAAAATTATGCCTCGATAACCCTCATATGGGGTCTTGGCTAGCTTATCTAGAGCAACCTACATGTGAGGGTTCAGATAAGGTATACACGGATTGTGAGCACTATGATCTTAGAGGTAGGATAAAATAAGGGAAACTCTTTCTCTCTCTCTCTCTCTCTCTCTCTCTCTCTCTCTCTCTCTCTCTCTCTCTCTCTCTCTATTTATATATGTGTGTGTGTGTGTGTGTGCGCGCGCGCGCGCGTGCGCGCGAAGTTTAAGGGTGGGTTGTAATGGTATTTATTAAACCGTTCAGAGTTTTAGCTCGTGTGGGTCAAAAGCATTATATGTTTGTTTGGGGGTGAGCGACCACCCCCGATATGAAACCTTTACAGTGGTAGAATTTGGGTTGTTTGGCATTGGACTTGAGGAGTGGTCTTCGGGGAACGACACACTCTATGGTGGTGGGTTAGATAGTCATTCCCATGATATAATAGGAAAGATGTGGTCGGTATCAAGGGAGATCGGTCCATGTATATGAGTGGTAGGTTTTAGGCCATTTGGATTTGGACTTTATGGTGTAACTAATATTAGCGACCGAGGCCTATTTGGTGAAAAGGTACTGGACCGGTTATATTGACTATGAGGGGGTCACTCGTCATGGATATGCTGGTTAGGAGACCGTTATATGTTTGCCCCATTCGAATGACTGTAAGGGAATCACCCATATTATGTGATTGTAAATGAATCATCTATATTATGTTATATGATTGTAAGGGAATCACCCATATATTTTGATATGATGGTAAGCGAATCACCTATATATTTGGCGTTACGGCGACTAGTGGTCGGAGCCATTGGTACTAGACCGGTTGACGGCTAGGGGTGTCACCCACTATTTTGGCATTACGACGACCAGACACTGGAGCCAATGACACTAAGTAGGCTGATTGTTAGGGGTATCACCTACAATTTTGGCATTACGTGACAACAGCCGAAGCCAGTGGCTGTCAAGACTAGGTTGACTGTTGAATGGGGTGTCACCCAGTAGGTGATAAGGGATCATCCAGGTGATCTTTACAGTTCCTAGCCCACTATGCCGACTATGAACTATAACAGTATGAGGATCGTCCAGGTGGTGGTTTGATACCGCTCTGCCGCCAACACGTGCTTAGGCGACCTAAGGCTGCATTCCTCCCCCCCCAGTCAAAACACCTTTTTGGACGTCGTTCAGGATCTAAGTCCTACTATGAAGAGATACCCGCATATGTGTGTGTGTGTGGGGGGGGGGGGGGGGGGGGGGGCTTAGGGTTTAGGGTTTAACCTTGAGGGAGAGTTGTCGATCGTCAGAAAGATCTTGAGATTGCTAGAGAATTCGCCAGAGTCTCGACTTAGCTTCTGTGTATTTTTCCTTAATAGGTTTAGGTACCGATTATGGGCTATTTATAATGAAAGTATAGTTGGAGACCACGTTTTGCTCTGAGACACGTGGTGCTGCCATGTAAGCCACGTTCGCCTTGATAAGAGAACCATTGGGAGGTTGTTCCTTGATTGGTCAGTGCCGGGGGATATGGAAGGTCAACTGGTCATTCTAGACTTACTGAAGAGATTGTAAACAAAGCGCTCGATTGCTGCATTGCGATGACCTCTGGAGTTGGTTGCATTAGCTAGAATAAATGACTGTACCTCACGATTTGAACCGAAATCAGTTGAGGAGCAGAGTATTCCATTGCTACCGTAAAGTGTAGAGAATATTATCCTGAGATGTCCGTGGTATGCACGAGGTATGGGGTCTCCGGGTGCTACACATGTCAAGCTGGTGAAGACGTCATAGAACACCGCTATAGAGGCTATTCATTGGGGGGAGTTGTGGTCGAATTTTTAGGGATCCATTTTTATGTTTCAACACTTACCTTGTGAGTTTAAAAGGATACACCTAACTTTTCACATAAAAATCAATGGAATAAAGCTTTTTGTAGCATAAAAGAAAACTACCGAAAGTGAAGTGGTCAAAATCAAAATTAAGGGGGATTTCCTATCATTCAGTTAAAACTCAGGGAACAAGTTTAGTGATTCTATCCTACATCGTAAGAAGGTGTTCACAAATCTACTCTCACATGTGATGCCCATACCTGAATATGCACCTGCAAATTTCGATGAGTTTTCCATAAAAAGTACACACCTAAAATATAACCCCATGCATTTATTGCATGATTCCAAATTGCAGTGACAATAATAACGTTTTTTAAAAGAAAATGTGAAATATAATCATTACGTTTTATTAATAAGATAGTAACAAAATAATACTCATAAATTTGGGCTATAAGAAGTACAAACAGGAATAAAGCATACGATTAACTTCCAACATCCCTAAAAGGGTGGGAATAGATAGAAAAGTAAATAAACGACATATTCCAACAACAATAAGAGTAAATTTCACTATACCCTACCCAATTTTCACTAATTTGAAGATAACCCTATCCAAAATTTTTTGGGATGACCCTATTATAGGCCCAAAGTTTATTAAGGTTTTTTACAAAAAAAATATATAAATAGAGAATAAAGGGCTAGGGTGTCACCCTAGCTAACTTAGCTAGGGAGACATCCTAGAACTCATATATCGACTATCCAAAATATAAATTTGCACTGTCAGATGTGATCTACACCTTAATAAGTAAATGTATGAAAATTTTCAAATGATTTCGATGAGATATAACCGTTTATCATGTGACAAAAAAAATTGACATTTTATAAAAGGTGCAGAATTACTCTATCTTGAGGCTGCATGATGGGTGGTTAAAACACGTCAAATTTATTTCAAATTTTGTACACAAATAGTTTTTGCAATTTGGATCACATCTAATAGTGCGAACTTTTATTTTGAATTATCGAATTTGAGTTTTGGGATGTCTCTTAACTAAGTTAGCTAGGGTGACACCACACACACACACATTCTTATTTTTTAAAGAAGTTTTATTTCAAAATTAGTGGTATTATTAGAAAATATTCTATATTTTCACCTTTTTGAATAAAATTATACATTTAAGTCCCTATAATACATAATAACCAATCAAGGGTATTTTAGATTTTTTAAAAAACTTAAAAACCCTCCAAAAGACTAATTTATAATGATTTTGAACCAAGTAATGTTGGGTTTGTGTCTTGCATACTATATTTGATGTGAAGAGAAGATGGGGAGGTGATGAGAGGATCGACGAGAATAATGGATGAAGAAAAGGAGTAGCAACAGAACAAAGTAACTGGTGGTCGACCGCCCAGGCTCTCGGGTTCGGAATCAACCAAACACGGTCGACTGCCACTTTGGGCAATCGACTGCATCAATGCAAGCAGCAAGTGTGGGTTTGCATCTTGGGGATTCAATTGAAGCCCAACTTTTTCTCCAAGTTAGATCGTACGACTCTCATTGTATGGTTATCTCTTCAGGATACATCTGATGATTATTGTCTTGAGATATCAAACCAGAGGTTCTATCTCTATATATTTAATGTATGAGCTCAATGAAGTATAAGCGCCAAATAGAAAAATAGAGTACTTCATATGATAAATGAGAGAATTCTCCATTGTAAACCTCGAGTATTTCCAGTGAGACTTGAGGGAGAGTCGTAATGAGAGTTGTAACTCTTGTATCTTTCTCTAGTTGAATATTATCTCAGTTTTTCTCCCCCATATTAGGTTTAGCCCAAACTGTGACAAAATTATGTGCTTTTGTGTGTTCAATTTGATCTAGTATTTTCTTGGTGGTTGTTCGTAGTGATTTAATCATAAACTCAGTAAGTCCGATACGAGGAATTCTCAACAAGTAAGGTGAACCGCAACAATTTTGTGCCTATAGTAGGGTCATCTTCGGTTATCTGCAAATTTGTGTGAAAAATGGTTAAGGTTTAGCGAAATTGACCCCTTATAAATTAACCAAGTAACTGCGATATTAGAAGGAAAAAAAACTTATCCTGCACCACAGGATCAGCAGACTCAATATCACAATTGGCACTATTATCAAGTCGGGTTGGGTTGGGTCGAGTAGTGAGATACCCAGACCTTATGACAACGGGTCTGGGTCCTGATTCAGGTCTATTCATTTTTTTGGGTTCGGTTCGAGTACGACCAGTCCCGGGGTACCCAACGGGTCCAAATATACAATATAATAATTTTATTTTTCAGTATTTACTAAAGATTTCAGTTTTCAAATTCATAACATATTTTCTCTCTCTAGAGGATCACATGAACAACTACATAGAGAAAGTGAAAAGAAAATTAATTAATATGTAAATTAATTTAGATAAGTTGATTTCACATTATAAAAGGTATCAATGCAAATTGGGAATACATGAAAAGATTGCACACTCTTTATTAAGTTATATTAACATATTAAACTATATATGTGTGTGTGTGTGTGATATAACTTATTAAACTATGTGTGTGTGTGTGTGTGTGTGTGTGTGTGTGTGTGTGTGTGTGTGTGTGTGTGTGTGTTCTAAGTGCTCTCCCTACAAAATTGGGTAATTGCAAGAATAGATCTGGTTCTCAACAGATTCTTTTGGGTGGGAGTTGATACCAAGGCATCAGGGGCTGCATGCACATATTGGAAGTGAATCTGCCAACTCAAACAGCAAGGTGGCTTAGGGATCTTAAACCTGCAACAGTTCGTTCTGACATTGTTGATGAAATGGTGGTGGAAGTTGGTGACAGACTAGTCTCTTGTTAACTCGTCTATCCTGATACTTCAATAGAAGCTCTAATACCTTCTTTTGCCCTACACAGGCCTCTCAGTTCTGGAAAGGAATTTATAAACTTGAAGAGAGATTACATGAGGGGATTCACTGGCAGATAGGAGATAGACAATTCATCAAGTTCTGGACTTCTAAGTCGATTGAAGGGTATAGCATTTCTAATCTCTTCCAAGCTCTTTTCACTGCTGCTTGGAATAAGGAGGAAACCCTTCAATCCCAGGGATTTTATGATGATGATAAGTGGATTTGGAGACCCGACCTTAACAGTAGCTCATCTACTATCCTGTGTTATGAGAAAGAAGAGCTTTTGAATCTCATATCCAACATGCAACCTTCTAGTTTTGCTAACACCCCCATATAGAGTCATTCTGTCTCAGGAGCATACAATGTCAAATCTACATATTCCTTCTTCAGCATCTCTGGCCTTAAGTCTCCATTCTACAAAGCTTGTTGGAAAAAACATAGCTCCACTAAAATGAAAGATGTTCATTTCGTTGTTGAGCTGGGAGAAACTCAACTCCAAAGATAAACTCCATGCTAGAGGATGGGATGGTAATCTGACATGCACATCAGCTTGAAACCACATTCCATATTTTCTTTGAGTGCTCGGTGGCTATCAACATTTGGTCTTACTACATGCCACTATTCCATATACCACCGATGCCTTCCTCCATATTTGATTGCTTTTCACAATGGTGTTTTGATTCTCACAATCACAAGTCTACACACGTCTAACACTTACTATTGTCATATGTTGGAGTCTTTGGGGTGCTAGAAATGATAGTTATTTCATAATATACATCATTCAAACGATAGAATTAATGCTAATGCCAATTTCTAGTTCTCTCTTCGGCTAGATGGTTGCAGCAGCTCCAAGCAGAAATAAAAAATCATACAGGAAGTAGAAGTTGCAGGGACTTTTGATCCCCTCAAAGGCAATGTGCAGACTTTGCAAGGCAGTCAGGATAGCAGCTATGAATAGTTCTTCAGGAGGGGTCAGCTTAGGTTTTTTGGGAACTTGTACTGTCACAGTTTTTGGCTTTCATCTAGCTCATCTGATATGTAACTTGCTTTTAAACTTATTGATGCGGTTTGTTTTTGGTCGCAGTATGGATGCACCAGGTGTGAGTTCGGACTCAATTTGTAATGAGGGAAGAGTGCGGCACGGGACGACGAGCGGGAGGCTCGCTTCGGCGCTTGAGGATCGGCTCGGATTGCCTCGCCTCGAGTACCTGCAGACGGTCCTGAAACACCGGGGTTTATCCCGGTGGCGGACCCTCCGACGATCTAGTCAGTCTCTGTGAGAGAATAGCAATAACTAGGGAAATTTGGGTGGCAAAGATTGATTACCTGAAAAGGTGGGTGAGGGTCTGGTATTTATAGGGAATTCCAACCGGGTTTGGATCCGCTTGGGGGCCGGGTCTGAACCCGAAAGCCCATGGGCCTGACGTGGCAGGAGGCCCAGGGGGTTTAGGGCGGACGTGGCAGTGCCAAGAGTGGTATAAGGCTGACGTGGCAAAGCCCTAG
This sequence comes from Hemerocallis citrina, assembly GCA_017893485.1. Taxonomy (NCBI): domain Eukaryota; kingdom Viridiplantae; phylum Streptophyta; class Magnoliopsida; order Asparagales; family Asphodelaceae; genus Hemerocallis; species Hemerocallis citrina. The sequence continues at coordinate 221,809 of JACEHZ010000245.1, forward strand.
GTGGTATTTGGAGCTGACATGGCTGATCATGGGGCTCTGGTGCCTCTGGGGGGAATCGGATGGCCTAGGTTGTGCCAGGTCATCCTCATTCGTCGCCAGACTGGGCGGACGGCCCGTGGGGCTGTCGCGGATCGGAGGTCGAGGGCCATCGTGGCTCGTCGGATACGAGGAGACCAGTTCTGTGGGGGTGAACTTGCGGCTCGGCGCCGACCCTGGAGTGGTTCGAAGCCGAGCCAGATTGTTGTTTTTCTCATTTTTGAGTGAGAGCTGTCCTGGGCCCTGGTTGGGCCCCATGCCATTTTTACCCCACCACACAAGCCCTCCACTCCTGCGGGGGTACGAGAGCTAGCCGTGGAGGAGTGTTTATGGTCGAGGAAATGGGATGGCGAATCGCTGGGCCTTCACGAGAAGGCTACCCTGATGCTAGACCGAACCTCGAGCTGGCGAGGGATTATGGGCCGGCAAGGGTGATGGCGAGCCGTTGAGACTTCCTGAGAAGATTACCCTGGTGCTAGACCGAACCTCGAGCTGGCGAGGGATTATGGGTCGGCAAGGGCGATGGCGAGCCGTTGTGTCTTCCTGAGAAGATTACCCTGGTGCTAGACCGAACCTCGAGCTGGCGAGGGATTATGGGTCGGCAAGGGCGATGACGAGCCGTTGAGCCTTCCTGAGGAGGCTACCCTGGTGCTAGACCGTACCTCGAGCTGGCGAGGGATTATGGGTCAGCAAGGGCGATGGCGAGCCGTTGTGTCTTCCTAAGAAGATTACCCTGGTGCTAGACCGAACCTCGAGCTGGCAAGGGATTATGGGTCGGCAAGGGCGATGGCGAGCCGTTGTGTCTTCCTGAGAAGATTACCTTGGTGCTAGACCGAACCTCGAGCTGGCGAGGGATTATGGGTCGGCAAGGGCGATGGCGAGCCGTTGTGTCTTCCTGAGAAGATTACCCTGGTGCTAGACCGAACCTCGAGCTGGCGAGGGTTTATGGGTCGGCAAGGGTGATGGCGAGCCGTTGAACCTTCCTGAGAAGGCTACCCTGGTGCTGGACCGAACCTCGAGCTGGCAAAGGATTATGGGCCGGCAAGGGTGTTGGCGAGCCGTTGAGCCTTCCTGAGGAGGCTACCCTGGTGCTCGACCGAACCTCGAGCTGGCGAGGGATTATGGGTCGGCAAGGGCGATGGCGAGCCGTTGTGTCCTCCTGAGAAGATTACTCTGGTGCTAGACCGAACCTCGAGCTGGCGAGGGATTATGGGTCGGCAAGGGTGATGGCGAACCGTTGTGCCTTAGAAGGTTTGAGCGGGGCGGCCCGCCGTCTTTGCGGAGCATTGAAGGCGCTCCGGGATCTGTGCAATGTTCCAATTTCCTAAGGACATTAATGGCACCGCCTAATAAATGCATGGCGCATGGGCTTCCGTCGATTGGCTTTCCCAATGTCATAATGGCCTGTCTATGGGGGAGGCTATAAATACTCCTCTCTCCGCAGCGGGTTTGATCACAGCAAGGGTGGTCCATTGGCCATCAGAGGTGTCTGCTTCGGCGGACGTCTCTCTCTTGCAAAATTTTGACCCTGAGAGTGTCGGAGGGGTGGTTACTCTGCCGCCCGGATCTTCTCTTGGATCTGATGGCCCTGATACAGTAGCCAGATCTAGGGTAGATCAGGGCGAGAGGGGTAACGACCGAAATCCGGACCGGGGAATAAGGAGCCTCGGATTGGTGGTGACTTTACCGTCCGGATCCTTTTTCGAGTCAGACGGCCCTGACACGGTTGTTTGGCCCGAAAGAGATCAAGACGGGAGAGGTATCAACTGTATTCTGGACCTGGGGCTGAAGAGCCTCGGATATGTGGGTCGATCCGCTTTCCGATAGGGTTCCAGTCGATGGTGGCTTCTGTCCCACCCTCGAACAGTTCGGGGTTTCGGCTGCCGAGGCCGTAAGCCCCGGGCTGCTCGCGGGTGAGAGGGGAGCCGACCGAGTCCTGGAGCCCGGGGCGCCCGTCTAAGGACGGCACCTTAAATCTTAAGTAAAAATTTTTCTTCGCCGAACACTTCATCCGAACCGACCCCTGTGTGGTCTCCAAGCGGCGCTAGGTGACGTCAGCAGCGCTCTTTTCGAGGATGACGTGGCGCGCTTCTATTGGTGGCAGGCGCGCGCTATTCGAGGAACAGTAACGCGAAAATCGAGGCATCGCTTCTCTCTCTATAAATATCTCCCCCCTCTCCCCCATTCTGTTTACTTCTCTCTTGCTGTCTTCTTTTTTTTTAAAAAAGAAATCAAACACTTCAGTGCTCGGTTTCGACTGTTTTAGCGGCACCGGCTCGTCAGTCCGAGGCATTCAAAAGGTTAGTTTGTAAGTTTCTTTTGTTAGGCACAGATGGATAGGGCTCAGTCTGGCTCGTCTGCGTCCACGTCGAGGGGGGAAGGGAAACCCGCCTCAAAATCGACTTCGTGTGAGGAGCCCGTGCTTGAGGGGGAGTCTGTACATGATGTGGAGCCTTCCGATTCGACTTCGTGGGAGGAGCCGGTAGGCGAGGAGGAGCCGGTGTACAATGTGAGGCCGTTACGCTCCCGGAAACCTTTCGTGGTGGAGAGTAGCGAGTCGGAGGAAGCAAGCGGCAGTTTGGACGAAGTCGAGATTCTAGAGTCGACTTCTGAAGAGGAGGGTGGCCCAGGTGAGGGTGAAGCCGCCGGGGCTCGGATAGGAGGCGAGGGGGGTAGATCCACAGGTCAGGGCGTGGGATCGAGCTCCACACCGACCGGTTTAGGGCAATTATCTACGCCCTCGCCGGAAAAAACCAAGAAGAAGAAGGTTCCGAGGAAGAAGGGGTCGAGGGCCAGTGGCTCGAGCCAGGCGCCCGTTTTCCGCAATTTAATGACAGGGTCGCCCGTACAATCGAAGCAGTTCCGTCGATACCCTGACGACCTTTCCGACCAGGAGCTTTTTGGGGTCCAGCCTTCTTCGCCGAGCCGGAAGAGGGTGAAGATGGACACGCTACCGACCGCCTTGGAGGCCGGTGACCTGGAGGTTTTGCAGTTGGCGTATCATATAGGGTCCGGCTACGAGCTCATGCTGCCGAGCTCTACCCTTCGCCCGACCGACCCCCTGCCTGATGGGTATTGCGTCTTCCCCGTGGACGCCTTCATCTCTGGACTGAGGCTGCCAGTCCACCCGTTTGTTCGGGACATGTTGAATTGGGCGTCCTTGGCTCCGATCCAGTATGGGCCGAACTCCTGGAAGCAGATCATCTGCTTTGTGCTGTTGTGCGAGGAGCAGAAGGTACCCCTACAGCTGAATGTGTTCCGAGCGATGTTGATGATCAGCTCGTCGGCTGAGGGTGTTTACTACATCTCGCCTCGGAGTAAGGGGAAGGTCGTCCACGGTCACCCGGACTCCATCAAGGAGTGGAAGAAAAAATATCTGGTGATCCGGAGTGAGGAACCTTGGAACATCCCTACTCGATGGAACCACTCTAAGCCGAGCTACAAAACGCCGAGGCCGAGGGACCTGACGGCCGAGGAGTGGGGGTTTGTTGAGCATCTCCGTCTGTCGCACAGTATCAGTTGGACGAAGGTGACGGAGGGTCACTTGGCGAGCGTCGGACTGAGCCCGGCCGTTATTTGTATGTAGTTGTTTCTTTTCCCTCAATTTCATTGTTCTTTTGCGTTCATTGTCCTTAATGGGTTTTTTTGCAGATATGGACCCAGAATCGATTAAGGCAAAGAGGCTCGCCATGAAGAAGGAGAAGGCCGAGAAGAAGGGGGACACGATGAAGACGAGGGGGTTGTCCCAGGTGGTCTCCGAGGCCCCAGTTCAGCCGAGGGCCAAAAGGACTCGCTCGGAGACGGGCAAGGAGGTTGTGGTTGAGGGGGGCTCGGGTCAGGCTAAGGCTGCTGACCTTGATAAGGGGAAGGGTCCTCTGGTGGATCCAGAGGTAGAGGAGAGGCTTCGGTGACCGTGGGTGCCGAGTTGGTCGATCCGCGAGGGTGACTGCCTGACCCGAGGGCGCCAGGCCGTCGAGGTGGCGAGTAAGCTGGCGACCCCCCGGGATCGTTCGGAGATGAATGCCGAAACCCTGGAGGAGGCGTACACTCGCCTCGCACAGGCTAATGTGCTGGTAAGTCTGCCGACCCCTCTTGCCTTGTGATTACTTCGTAAGGGAGGTTTTCTTAGTAGTGCTTGGTTATTGCAGGCGACCGTGCAGGGGGCCCACGTAAGAGGCCTTTATGAGGCGGCCTTGCAGCGGGAGCGAGACCGGGCTGACAAGGCCGTGCAGGAGATTAAGGAGATGAAGTGTAGCGCCCCGATTTCCGATACTGGAAAACCGAGACACGAGCCAAGATCTTTGCTTCAATTAGTCACAATACACAGAAAAAAACAGGAGAATTTAAAACTTTTTATTCAATACACAATATGTTACAAGTCTGAATACTGTACAACTGTAATACTTTACAATGGAGTTACAATATTGCCTTTACATTTCTAAGTATTACAACCTTCACATCTTACATCAGAGTACCTCTTAACTAATACAGAATCAATACATATTTTGCAGCGGAACTAAACTTAATACTGACTCCTTGCTTTCCTCGCCTTGAGTCCTCCTGAATATCGCCTTTGTACTTGGGCGATCCAGTACCTATGGAAGTGGGGACGTCAGTATTCACTGACGCTTAAAGGCTGATCATATAGCAGCGAATCTTCCAAACAATATACAAAATATACAAACATAGCAATGGTGTCGGTGTAGTTTAAGTGTGCGTGAGTGCTATGACTAGACTCTAATGTGATACTTAAGTAGAACTATGACACTCCTATTCTAATATCCGGGATTTGAACCCGCATTATGAATTCTAACTGTACACAACCCGTTCCTGACACCCACCCACGGCAGTTCAGGAATTAACAGCGCGAGATACGCAACCCGTGTCCTCAACTTGTGAGACGGCACCGTACGTATCCCTTTGACGGGAAGGTAGAACTAGGATGCTTCCTATTCTAATGTCAGCAAGTCTCCAAGAGTAACATGCAGCCCATAAATACATGCGACTCCATCTCAAGCCGTTTCTCCATATATAGGGATTTAACCCGCGTTATGAATTCTAATTGCACACAACCTGTTCCTGACAACTACACGTGACTCGCGAGGCTGCAGATGTGGTCATGTGCCACTGTTGCATTTTGCCCGTGATGTCTATGTTCGCCACTGCGACCCGGCTAACCGGACCTCACTCAAATTAGACGATCCCGACGTATCGGGTGTCATCACAAAAACCAAACCATAGAGTTTCGCAAGCGCAGGGTAGCACGAAGCCTACCCTGTGGCACTCTCTGGGGTATCGCAAGCGCAGGACTGCACAATGCATCCTGTGGCACCCCTAGCCACGGTACTTCAGGAATTAACAGAGCGAGATACGCAACCCGTGTCCTCAACTTGTGAGACGGCACCGTACGTATCCCTTTGACGGGAAGGTACAACCCGGTACACCACCTATGATCTGCCTCAAGAGACGAGTTAGTGTCGGGGCCCCCTACAACTGACCCCTCTCTCCCGGCAAAAGTTAAAATGATCCTTGTAAGTCACTACCCTAGTGATGTCCCTGACTCGAACAATCCTAGGGTGACAATATTATAACCACAACATGCTAGGCCTTAAGTTAGGCTTCGCAAGACAACTCTACTAGGCCGCTCAACCTAGACTTACCAGAATCCCTCAGGACCCGGTTCGTGGCTCATCGATCCAAGACTCTGGTAACAATCTCTCTCTCAATCATCACTACCCCTAACTCGGATTCTACCAACACTCTCGGCCCACGGTCAACCTACATTGGTTAAGATCCGCCAACGTCCGAGGTGAGATCTATCCGTTTTGCTCTAAGGAGGTAGGATGTGGTCTTGATGGTCGATAGCCCTAGGGTGGTAACATCACCCTAGACGAGCGCAACGAACTGTGTACTAGCTAACAAGCTATACACGAGTAACAACCACATACGAGCCAACTAAGCTACGTATGAACAATAACTACCTACGAGCCAGGCGGGCCTCGTAGGAGATAACCACACACATACCAGCCAAATAAGCCGCGTATGAGACCAACAGCTACGTACGGGCCGGTCGGGCCGCGTACGAGACAACCACCTACATACGAACCGACTAAGCTACGTATGAGACCCACAGCTACATACGGGCCAGTCGAGCCACGTACGAGCACAACCGTGTGCAAACAACCATACAGGTAATCAGTCCTAGAAGTAACCAAACATGCTTACTAATACACTTAATCTTCTACTATTAGAAGCAACAAAGGGATCTACTAGTAGTCTAAGATCGGTATTCTACTAAGGAAGAATCCGAAGGCGACATAACCGCCTTTATCGAATTAACTATCGCTAGTAGTCTTCCCGATCTTACTACTTCGACCTATAATGTCTTAGGCATGACATACACTCGTAGGCATCTTCCTAAAGTAATCCAATTACCAAATAGAACTACTCACCATCACACTCCTAAGTATGAATAGGATTAATGCTTGTGTTTTCATCGAACTTAAACATAAAAATCACTACGACCTAGACATAGAGTCTACTATAGTCAGGCGAGCATGAAAACTACTACTTATCTTGACTAATAACCATAACACAAGCATGGATATGGCTTCTACTTATTTTTAGAAATAATCCTACAATATTAGTAGCATGGAAATGGCTTCTAAACACTTTTAGAAGTGATCCTACAATACGAGTAGCATGAATATGGCTTCTAATTATTTTTAGAAGCAAAGCTTCAACTATCTAAGCATGGTAAACATGGTAGGATATTTTTAAAGCAATCCTACAACTAATTAAGCATAGATATGGCTTCTAATTATTTTTAGGTGTAATCCTACAACACATGAAGCATAGAAATGGCTTCTAATTATTTTTAGGTGTAATCCTACAACACATGAAGCATAGAAATGGCTTCTAATTATTTTTAGGAATAATCCTACAACACATGAAGCATAGAAATGGCTTCTAATTATTTTTAGGAATAATCCTACAACACATGAAGCATAGAAATGGCTTCTAATTATTTTTAGGAATAATCCTACAACACATGAAGCATAGAAATGGCTTCTAATTATTTTTAGGAGTAATCCTACAACACATGAAGCATAGAAATGGCTTCTAATTATTTTTAGGTGTAATCCTACAACACATGAAGCATAGAAATGGCTTCTAATTATTTTTAGGAATAATCCTACAACACATGAAGCATAGAAATGGCTTCTAATTATTTTTAGGAATAATCCTACAACACATGAAGCATAGAAATGGCTTCTAATTATTTTTAGGAGTAATCCTACAACACATGAAGCATAGAAATGGCTTCTAATTATTTTTAGGTGTAATCCTACAACACATGAAGCATAGAAATGGCTTCTAATTATTTTTAGAAACAAAGCTACAATATTAGAAGCATGAATATTGCTTCTAAATATTTTTAGAAGCAATCCTACAATGTCTTAAGCACAAACATAAAGGAATATTTTTAGAAAACATCCTACAACATTGTACTACTACTACTACTTCTATTTTGATCAACACATACACACAATTATCTAATACAATAAAAATCACCACATACAACTATCTATTACTACTACTTCATTCACAATAAAATCACAACATACAACTACTTCATTCTACTACTTATTATTTAGCATACTACTCCTTAGTTGCTTACTAACCTCATTTATTACTAGTGATAAAGAAAGGATTATTTTATTTAAGATAGCTACAACTAGTGGGTAAAATAAAAGAAGATCTTTTTTATTAATAGCTACAACTAGTGATTAAGAACAAAAGAAGATCTTTTTTACTTTGTTAGCTACAACTAGTGTTTAAGAATAAAAGAAGATCTTTTTAATTTATTAGCTACAACTAGTGTTTTAAAATAAAAAGAAGATCTTTTAAATTTATTAGCTACAACTAGTGTCTTAAAATAAAAAGAAGATCTTTTAAATTTACTAGCTACAACTAGTGTCTTAAAATAAAAAGAAGATCTTTTTAATTTATTAGCTACAACTAGTGTTTTAAAATAAAAAGAAGATCTTTTAAATTTATTAGCTACAACTAGTGTCTTAAAATAAAAAGAAGATCTTTTAAATTTATTAGCTACAACTAGTGTCTTAAAATAAAAAGAAGATCTTTTTAATTTGTTAGCTACAACTAGTTGGTTAAAAATGAAAAGAAGATCCTTTTAATTAATTACAACTAGTGGTTAAAAATAAAGAAAGATCCTTTTTTAATTAATTACAACTAGTGATTAAAGGAAAGAAGATCTTTTTATTAAGTTACAACTAGTGATTAAAAATAAAAGAAAGATCTTTTTAGTTAATTTACAACTAGTGGTTAAATAAAAAGAAGATCTTTTTATTAGGTTACAACTAGTGGTTAAAATAAAAAGAAGATCTTTTTATTAAGTTACAACTAGTGATTAAAAATAAAAGAAAGATCTTTTTAGTTAATTTACAACTAGTGGTTAAATAAAAAGAAGATCTTTTTATTTGGTTACAACTAGTGGTTAAAATAAAAAGAAGATCTTTTTATTATTACATTAGTCCAATCAAGTCCTACAACCAATCAATGGTTGTATTGTTCAACAATATGCAATATGTGAAGTTCTTAGTCCAATAACATACAACAAAAGATTATCATACTAAAGTTATGATCTTTAGTGCTTACTACTACTACTTCTCTTTTTTTCCTCTTTAACACACCACACACTCAACCCAAGAAAAACAAAATAAAACAAGAAGGTAGAAGAGGAAGAAAAACAACAAACAACAAACAAACAAACAAACAACAAACAAGGAAAAGAAAGCAAAGAGAAGAAACCCCCACCTTCTCTAACTTTGGTGGAAGAACTAGCTAGCTATTCCTTCTCCTTCCCCTAAGCTTTCTTTTTGAACTCTTCTAAGACCTACAACACAAAACTCTCTAGTTAGTATGTTCTCTCTTTCTTTTCCTTTCCTTCTTTCTTTCTTTCTTTTGTTTTTTCTAAAATGAGAGAAGGAGGTGAATGAGGGGAGTTTTATAGAAGGAGATGGAAGGTGGTGAGTGTACCAAAATGGCACAAAATAAACCCCAAGAAGAGGTGGTCGGCCAAGCATAGGGGAGTAGGGGGTGAGTTTTAGAGTGGTGAGGTGGAGGGAGGTGTTATGTGAGGGAAGGTTGTTTCTAGAAGGGTTTAGTTCTAATCTTGTGCATACAACTCTCTTTTAACCTTCTAATCAAACCCTAATTCTCTAATTGAGTAGCCATGACAAGCATAAGTGTATTGTCCTAAAGTACATGCTATATACTAGGTATAATATACTAAGTGTCATACAATTATGTGTATGTGTACATGTATGTGTATACAACCAATCTTTTTATAAAAATCCTAATAAAATTCCCAAAAATAATTTAATTTAGAAAATAATAGTGAAATAAATTTTATTATTACTTCGGAGAGTTGCGTTATCAATTTGATGCGCTTTGGATGCGCACCGACCGATAGACGTGCGTAGGCACTGTTTGTGGGCAACCCGGCGAGAATCGCCAAAATAGTCCGACTTTGGAGTCAAAATAAAATAATAATAGAATAATAATAAAATAATAATTTATATGAGTTAATATCCGTCCGGGATATTACATGAAGATAGAGCTTGAAGGCTCGCATAAGAGGGAGACGGAGATGAATGCGGCGTTCGACAAGGAGAAGGAGGAATGGGCGAAGAAGACGGCGGCTCAGAAGAAGAGGTTCGCGAAGGAGAAGGATGAGTTGACGGAGGCGGGTCAGCTCCGGGTGATCAAAGCCCAGGACGAGTGTTATGCGAAGGCCCTCAGTCATGTGAGGCACTTCTACCCGACCGTCGACCTGTCCAACTTCGACTACGACATGGAGATCGAGGGGACACCGAAGACCCCCAATGAAGAAGGGCCCGTTGGTGACCCGGCTGCCGACCCCCTGTTAACCCGGCCGATGCTGAGGTGGGAAAACCAGTTGTATAGTTTTGTCTTTATTTTTCCATTTCTCAATTGTATTTGCCTGCCGCGGACTGGCCACCGCATTTTTTGTAAGAAGTAACTCCATTTATAAAAAGAGGATTTTTGACTGGCCAAGTGTTTTGACCTCGGATATTTCCGAACCTCCTTGCTTATGTGTTTTGAGTGGGCTGGTTCTCTTGTAGGTTACGGCTCCCCTTCCCGAGGTGGACCCCCGTCGTTCCGACGTGGCGTGGCTTCGGAGCAAGGTTGAGGCCCTGGAGGCCACTTTGGTTCGCTATTGAAAGGGGGCTCGTGACACTGACGCGGCCTTCAACTATTACCGGAACAAGTCTGAAGCCCTAAGTGAGGAGGCAAGCCGGCTGAGGACGGCGATGGTGGATCGGGAACTCGGGGGCGTCGGACTCGGATATACTATGTCGAGTACATCGGTGCAGAGGCCCTCCTCTGAGAGGCTACTTCGTGACGTCATAGTGGAGAAGGAGATGGAGATACACCATTACAAGACGATGCTGGGTGTCTCGACATCTTTCTCGGGGGGTCGGCGAGCGGAGGGGGTTCCCTCTGCGCTGCTGCTGCTGGAGCATATGCGACCAGTTGATGTCCAGAGCTCTGTAGCTGGTGCGTCGACCGTGGCTGAGCCGAAGGACCGTCATGATGAGGAGAGGGCTCCAAGCCGTTCGGTCGGAGTGGTCCCGCCATTCGTCGGACCCGAGGGGCCCTAAGATGGCTGCTTCCTTTAGTTTGAGATGAATGGAGTGGTCCTGTAAAGGTCTTTGTTTGTTTTCTCAGAACTAATAAGGGAGTACGAATAAGGAATTCTTTTCATTCTTTGCTCTGGTCGATAGTGTAATGAATGATGAAGGGAGTGCGGTTCGGCCCCGTCGATCCGTGAGGGATTGGCGCGGGGTGTTGGGAAGACTCCCTGGCCTGAAGTCGAGTCGAACCTACCGAGGCGTTGGGGACGATACCGGAGTGAAGACTCGGGTGCCGATCCCATTGTCCGGCATTAGGTCGGGTCTGCCGAGGCGTTTGGAGTTTGACAAAAAGAGATTTCTTTCATTCATGACAGGGAGGGTCGCTAAAACGACCCTTTACACATGAGAGCTTACAAAAAATATTATTTACATTAGCCAAGCTGGAACCTATGTTCGCTCTTCCAGGAACTTCATTAGGTGCTCGGCGTTCCAGGGTCAGCTGATCAGCCGGTCGTTCATATCTGACAGTCGGTATGTACCAGGGCATACAGCCTCGACTACACGGTATGGGCCTTCCCAGTTAGGAGCCAATTTTCCCTTCTTGGTTGGGTCGGAGACGGACAGTTTTCGTAACACGAGGTCCCCTGCCATGATGTTTGTGGGGCGGACCTTCTTGTTGTAAAACTTCTCGATCCGTTGTTGGTAGATGCTCCTTCGGATTGAGGACTTCTCTCTGACCTCAGCGACGAGGTCCAGGTTGGCCCTCAGGTCGGACGAATTGCCCGCCTCGTCGAAGGCCATGATACGGGGAAAAGGCAGGCCGACCTCGACGGGGATAACTGCCTCGGTCCCAAAGGTCAGGCTGAACGGCGTCTCCCCCGTGGGGATCATCTTGGTCGTTCGGTGCGCCCATAGCACGCTAGGCAGTTCTTCGACCCACAGCCCTTTAGGGGAGCTGTCGAGGCGCTTTTTGAGGCCGTCGAGGATTTGCCTGTTTGCGTTCTCCGCTTGGCCGTTGGACTGAGGATGGCAAATAGCGGAGAAACGTTGCTGGATGCCGATGTCTGCGCAGAAAGTTTGGAAGTTCTGACCTTGGAATTGGGCTCCGTTGTCCGTGACGAGGATCCGAGGGATCCCGAACCGGCAAATGATGTTCTTCCAAAAGAATTGTTGTACTTGGCGCTCGGTGATGCTGGACAAAGGTTCGGCTTCGAGCCACTTGGTGAAGTAGTCTATGGCGACTATCAAGAATTTCTTTTGCCCTACCGCTACGGGGAAGGGGCCCACAAGGTCCATGCCCCACATGGCGAATAGCGTAGGGCTAGTCAGGGATCGGAGATTGGCTTGAGGAAGCCTTTTGATAGGGGAGAATCTTTGGCATGGTCCGCACCTCTTGACTAGGTCTTGCGAGTCTTGGAGCATGGTCGGCCAGTAGTACCCCTGATTCAGGGCCTTCCGAGCGAGTGTCCTGCTCCCCATGTGGCATCCGCCGATCCCCTCATGAAAGTCTTTGAGGACATAGCTGGCCTCGTCGCTGGTGAGACATCGGAGGTATGGTTTGCCGTCGGCCAAGGTGTATGAGCGTTTGAAGAGGACGTCATCGATCATGACGAACCTTTCAGCTCGGACCCTGACCCGTCTGGCCTCGGCTCGATCTTCAGGAAGCTCGGCATTGATTAAGAATCTCCGGAGGGGGGTGGTCCAGTCGTTTGGACTGGCAATGCCTTGTACACACATGGCCTCATGGCCTTGGCCGTCGATACTTGGCTTTAGGAGGATCTCTATGAGCACCGTCTGGTCGAGACCCTCGAAGGAGGAAGAGGCGAGTTTGGACAACGCGTCTGCCTGGGCGTTCTGCTCCCTAGGGACTCTGGTAACCGTGGCGCAAGTGAAGGACGCCAGGAGTCGTCGAACCGTGGCCAAGTACCGTATCATCCGATCATCGCGGGCTTCGTATTCTCCGGTGATCTGATTGACCACGAGCTGAGAATTGCTGAAGGCCCGTATTTGCTTGGCTCCGACTCGGTGTGCTAGGGTCAACCCGGCGATCATGGCCTCGTATTCCGCCTCGTTGTTGGAGGCCGGAAAGTTGAGGCGGAGGGAGTATTGAAGTAGGAATTGGTCGGGGCCTCGGAGTATGATGCCAGCCCCACTCCCTGTTTCGCAGGAGGATCCATCGACAAAGACCTCCCAGGTCGGATCCGAGCCCCCGATGTTGGGCTGCTCGGAAACGGTGCACTCAGTTATGAATTCGGCGAGGGCCTGCCCCTTGATAGCCGTCCTCAGCTGATAGCTGATGTCGAACTGACTCAGCTCAATTGACCACTTGACTAAGCGGCCGGAGTTTTCGGGTTTGTGGAGGACAGTCTTCAGTGGCTGGTCGGTCAGTACTTGGACGGAGTGGGCCTGGAAGTAGGGACGTAGCTTCCGGGCTGCCATGACCAAAGCATAGGCCACCTTCTCTATCTTCGCGTATCTCGTCTCGGCGGGGAGTAGGACTTTGCTCACATAATACAATGGTCTCTGAACCCCCTCCTCTTCTCGGACGAGGACGGCACTGAGGGCGCTATCCGAGGCGGACAGGTAGAGCCATAGCGGTTCGCCTGGCTCGGGCTTGCTGAGGAGAGGCGGGTTGGTGAGGTACTGCTTCAGCTGTTCGAAGGCTTCTTATTGATGGGTACCCCACTCGAAGCCCCCTTTTTCGCGCAAGGCCTTGAAGAAGGGAAGAGATTTTTCTCCTGACTTAGAGAGAAAGTGGCCGATCGCAGCCAACCGGCCTGTAAGCCTCTGAACCTCCTTGACATTCCGGGGCGGGGACATGTCAATAATGGCTTGGATTTTCTCAGGGTTCGCCTCGATACCGCGTTGGCTGACGATGAACCCCAGGAATTTCCCCGTGGAGACGCCGAAGGCGCATTTAGCCGGGTTGAGCCTCATGTTGTGATGCCGGAGGACTCCGAAGGCTTCCTCGAGGTCGGCGACGTGGTCCGGCCCGGCCCGGCTCTTGACGAGCATGTCGTCGACATAGACTTCCACGTTGCGGCCGATCAGGTCTTTGAAGATTCTGTTGACGAGCCGTTGATACGTGGCTCCGGCGTTTTTCAGCCCGAAGGGCATAACGCGGTAACAAAAAAGACCCTGGTCGGTGACGAACGAGGTCTTGGAGATGTCCGATGGAAACATCCGGATCTGATTGTACCCTGAGAATGCGTCCATGAAGGATAGTAGCTCATGCCCCGAGGTTGCGTCGATTAAGGCATCGATGCGGGGGAGGGGGAAAGGATCTTTCGGACATGCCTTATTTAGATCCGTGAAGTCGATACAGATCTGCCAGCCCCCTGTTGCCTTCTTCACCATGACGACATTAGCCAACCACTCGGGGTAGCTGACTTCCTGAACGAACCGAGCGGTCAAGAGTTTGTCGACTTCTGTCTTCACAATTTGCTGCCTCTCTGGGGCGACTTTGCGCCTCTTCTGGACGACCAGCTTAGAGTCCGGGAGGACGCTCAACCGGTGCATAATCAAGTCTTCGGAGATCTCCGGCATGTCGGAGGGCTTCCAGGCGAAGAGATCAACGTTGCGACGGATGCAGGCGATTATGCCTGGCTTCAAGTCCTCTGGGAGCGAGCGGCTCACCCGGAACCACTTCGATTCATCCTCGACGTTGAACAGGACCTCCTCCAGTTCGTCGACAGGCTCGGGAGCGGGGCCGTCCCTCTCGGGTTCGAGCTCAACGACGTCGAGGGGGAACACACCCCCTCCGACGGCGGTTATGTAACACGACCGTGCTGCTTCTTGGCTACCCCGGACGATGCCGACCCCTTGTGGGGTGGAAAATTTAAGTTTCAGATGGTAAGCCGAAGGTACCGCTTGAAGGGAGCACAGTCCGGGTCGGCCTAGTATGGCGTTGTAAGCCACCTTGACGTTTACCACCATGAAGTCCATGGACTCGGTCCTCTTGACAGGAGCCGATCCCGCGGTGACGTCGAGAGTAACAATCCCTTCTATCACGACAGGGATGCCAGAGAACCCATGCAAGGTGTATCCGGCTGGCTTGAGCTTGCCTCTAGGTAACTTGAGATTCTCGAAGGCTTCGAGGAAAAGAATATTTACCGAGCTACCGTTGTCGACGAGGATTCGGCGAACCTCACAATTAGCCATGTGGAGGCTAATGACGAGGGCGTCGCAATGGGGTAGGCGAACGCCTTTGAGGTCCTCTCCTGTGAAGGAGACTGGCACCGGTTGTAACTTGGGCGAGGGGTTGTCTTGGACAGCATTCACCTCCCAAATGAAGGCTTTTCGGGAAGTATTTGATTCTCCTCCCATTGGCCCCCTGTGGACACAGTGCAAGATGAATGGCGTATCCGCGGCTCCCTCGGGTTCGGGATCCCGACCCTGGATGCGGTTCGGAGTAGGGTTCGGAGGCGAAGGCCTCCGGTTCCTAGCATCTCGCCGATCCCGTGGGCCTTCCCTGGTGAATTCTCGGAGGTACCCTCGTGAGATGAGTTCCTCAATTTCGTCTTTCAGGGCCCGACATTGGTCGGTTTCGTGCCCATGATCTCTGTGGAATCGGCAGTAGAAGCGCTGATCTCGCTTCTTGTTGTTACTTGGTCGGGGAGGTAGTCGGACAATGCCTTTGTCTTCGATTTCTAAGAGGATGACGGACACGTTATGTGTCAAGGGAGTGTACCTTTCGAAGCGAGGGACCGGAGGTGCCCTCTTCGCGCCGACCCCTTCCTTTGCTATTTTCTTGGCAGGTTCGGCCTCATCGACCCTGCGCTTGCCCTTCCCCGCGACTTCTTTGCTGCCCTCTGGGTTAAGGGCTTCTTCAGCTCGTTTGTACTTCTCGACCCGGTTGAGAAGGTCAAGGAAGTCCAAAGGTGGCCTCTTTGCCAAGGAGACCTTGAGCTGGTTGTGCCGGACATTGTGTCGGAAAGCTACCGAGGCGACCCCAGCATCGAGGGCAGAGACGGATCTGGCCTCGGTTATGAACCTCTTGATGAAGTTACGGAGTGACTCCCCCTCCCTCTGGGTGAGGTCGAGCAGGGAAGCGCTCATTCTCTCAGTCTTTCGGCTGGTTATGAAGTGGGCCAGGAAGCTGGCTTCCAGCTGGTCAAATGAGAAGATCGAGCCAGGGGAGAGTTTGGAGAACCAATCTCTGGCCGGACCCCGGAGGGTGGCCGGGAAGGCTCGGCACAGCAGGGGATCCGAAGCGCTGTGAATCATCATGAGGGTTTTGAAGTCCTCCATGTGATCAGCTGGATCACCCTCGCCGTTGTAAGTCTCGAACTGCGGAGGCCGGAAGTTCCAGGGGATCTCCGCTTCTATGATGTTGAGGGAGAATGGAGGTCGAGAAGGTCCCCGACCTTGGACTAGGTTGGGATTCCTGTCGCCGATGCGCTCGATGCGATTCTCCATCTCTATGAGGCGTCGGAGCACCTCGTCTGTGCGCTCCGGAGGGGGGGTCTGCGCACGAGTGCGACTTCTCCCTTCGCTCATTGGAGGGGGTCGGCCATAGGTTGCGGACCTTGGCGCTCCATGGAGGGCCTCCATGATTTTATCTCTGAAGCTTCTGAACTCGCCCCTGGTGACCCCACCATGGTCGGAAGGGTCGGGTCGGGGCGTAGGAATTCGGCCGATGCGGCTGAGTGCCGATGGCCTTTCCCCTTGCGCAGGCCTGGAATGGTTCGGGGCCGAGTTGGAAGCGGTCCCTCCCCTAGCCTGGCTAGCCCTCCTGTTCAGGATGACCCGACGAAGGTCGGGTTCGGTGACGCGTGAAACGATTCGCTGGGGCCCGGGGTTCGACCCCGGATTATTGGATGCTTGCCCTCTGTCGAGGGCCCCCTCGGGAGGAGGCCCGTCTGGTCGGGCGGAACGGGCCGATCTTCGAGCTCGGGGAGCCATGGGAGATCGGGTCGAGGGAGAGTGTCGGTGGCGAGGCTCGGACTATCGTCCGTACCGGATGAAGGGTTCCCACAGACGGTGCCAACCTGATGCGGTTTGTTTTTGGTCGCAGTGTGGATGCACCAGGTGTGAGTTCGGACTCAATTTGTAATGAGGGAAGAGTGCGGCACGGGACGACGAGCGGGAGGCTCGCTTCGGCGCTTGAGGATCGGCTCGGATTGCCTCGCCTCGAGTACCTGCAGACGGTCCTGAAACACCGGGATTTATCCCGGTGGCGGACCCTCCGACGATCTAGTCAGTCTCTGTGAGAGAGTAGCAATAACTAGGAAAATTTGGGTGGCAAAGATTGATTACCTGAAAAGGTGGGTGAGGGTCTGGTATTTATAGGGAATTCCAACCGGGTTTGGATCCGCTTGGGGGCCGGGTCTGAACCCGAAAGCCCATGGGCCTGACGTGGCAGGAGGCCCAGGGGGTTTAGGGCGGACGTGGCTGTAACGCCCCGAATCCCAAATACACTGAATTCGAGATGTTCTACAGGATCTTTTCACTTTCTTAGTACACTTTTACAGGGAAATTAAAACTTTTCATCATACATCAGAGATTACATCATGATTACATCTTTCTTTTGCACAGCGGAAGTAAAATACAACAATTAAATACAAGTACAACAGCTTGATATAATCTTTAAGCATCCAAATCCTCTTTAATCTTTAGCATAACATTTACCTGCATGTTAGACTGTGGGTACGTCAGTTTATTCAACCGACGATCATTATACACGGCCATCCTCTCTATGCCGGAAATAGTATAACTTAACATTTCATATTTAGCAAACACAAACTTGTCACATTTCAAACTAAAGGGACTACCCTATTGATGTCGTGTCGTGATTGTGCACTTAGTCCTTAATGCAGTTTATTATGTTATATGACACTAATGCACACTTGTTCGGATTCTATGCATCCCATACTACATAGGTCCGAGGGCAAGCCCTTATCGTCTTCATCTTTATAGGGTTCAATCCCCCGTTATGATCTAATCTACTACTGTAATTACGGTAAGTATCCTAGATGTTATCTGACCTACGAACTCATGTTTAGGCACTCTGGAGTAGTATCCTCACCCAGACGCATCATGGGAATTCCTGGGATACTCTCTCACCATAAACATGACACCACCCGTAGTCTTCAAACATCCCACGAGCGTCGCCACTGGGACGGTACTCTGGAACAGTATCCTCACCCAGACTCGTCATGGGAATTCCTGGGATACACTCTTGCCGCTACCCAGGGCCCTCATACTCAGTGTTTTTCTCTTACTTTCATCACGTCTTCACTATGCACTAGTCCTTAGTTTTATGAAAAATCATGAACAAAATTAATCTCTAGAGTTAGCCTCTCCATCAACCGGACTTATTCATTCATTTCATCACGACCAACCTTGGTCTAATTTCATTTTATTTCATTTCTCGATGCCGGGGAGACTTAGCTACTCTATTTCAATTTCATTTCACAATCTTTAAGTCATAACCACTTCCATGTCACATTTTCATATTCTTTCTTATTCATGATTTCACTTTGTTCACAAATCCATGGTGAATACTTATAACTCATAAAATCTCATATTCATGGCCAACAATTTCATCAACATGATTTCTAAATTTCAATATCATACAATGGACTCATGCACTTTATAATTAAACATTCATACTTCACATTTTACACAATATCCTTAAGTGAAAATTAATAATATCATGTCACACCACAAAACTCTTTTTGTCAATTACTTTCTAATAAATCCATTTCACTAGGTCTTTATAAACTGAAAATTTCCATAAGTATGGGTCTTAGAACCATAGCTTTAATTATACTATTTGTTCACAAACTACATTATATTTTCTTCAAATAATACCCAACTTAATCCCATAAAATTCCTTGTATTTTTATGAAAATTACCATATTTTTCTCACATTTTTTGGACATCACAAACTCACAAAAAAAAATGTTTTTATAAAGTGCTAAGGGAAAGATTCGAACCCAGCACGGTAGAGAAGAAGGCCAGAGCACCCGCCAATAGGCCAATCGTGTGCTAGCGATTAGAAGAGGGCGGAATAGGTGTATGTGCTGTCAATTCGCAGTCACATATACTTATACACAGATTGGATAAAAAGATGGTGAGGGCCGGTTTCGAACCACGCCGCTCAGGGAAACCGAACACAGTCACCGACCGCCTGAGCCACTGGCTCAGGTTGTCACAGTACTGAGTTAAAGTCCATTAGTTTCATATTCGCACTGTTTTAGAAAACAACTCGACGTTCAAATCTATTTGGTTCATATTGCCTTTATACAAACCACTGAAAAATTCCAGATTTAATCATCTTTATTTAATCTTCATAACAGCAAGTATAAGATAAATTTTTGTACTAAAAACATAATTTTCTCCACCCAAATTAATAATTTGTTTATTAAAACTATCATATCTTTTATTTTCGACATTGGAAAAAGAAATCAATTGATCTTCTAATCTCTCTTTTATTCCCAAAATTTTTCATGATAATTTACTGTTTATTAATCTATATTCACACCACATACAACTTTGGATTTTTCCATACTCATATTAGCAAAAAGATTCATGTAGCACATGAATAGGTAAAACTCAAAAATTACTAATTTTTGGGTATTTCTATTTTGATGATAACAAGCAATTCATTGGTTCATTTATGCCACTTCTACTCATGAATTTAACATACTCATAATTCAAGCATTCAATATACTTTCTATTCAAATTTCATAGTGTCAATATCTTAATCAGTTGTCATGTCTCAACCATACAATTTACAAGCAATTAATGAAGATTTTCACACATCATACTAACCATATTGCATCATTATTCAATTAAACTAACAATCATAAAAAGTGCTTCATATAGTTTAATTTCATGCTAGAATTTCACATACACAATTAATCACATCATTTCAAACCATTCACATACTAACTTTTTAATTAGAATGGACTCTTATTAGTATTTTCCATGTATAGTGTTGACAAGATAACTAGCATGAATCCTATATTAGAAATATGAAATATTTTACCCACCTTAATGGAGAGAAACACAAAAAGCAACAAGTCCTAGTAGATGAGAACACCTCCTCCTAGCCAAAAGAGTGCACCACTCCAAGCTTCCAAGTCCTCAACCAATGCCGAATGCTTCCCAAGCTCCAAACCGAAATGCTACCCTCCTTGGTGATGCCGGCCACTCCAAGTAACAACACCCACACAACTCTTATCTTTTATAACTCACACAATTATAATACTATAGCTTTAGAAATTATACTTTGCATATCAAAATTAGCCATGAGAAAGGGGGTATTTATACTAAAAAATGAGGGGAATGGAGGGCCTAGATTGTCTTGGTGGTTGTAAAATGAAAGGCTTAGATCAAAGTAGGAGTTAGGAAAACTACCCACCTCCTTGAAACTACCCCCATGTTCTCCACACCAAAAATTCAATTTCCCTCCAAAAAGAATGCTACCGGCCTCACAAAAGAAGGGTGCAATGCACGTGTACGTGTAGTGCACGTGCATGCAACTAGGCCAAATTTGTACATTCAAAAATTGTATAAAAATATATTTGTTAAAAAAGTCTTCTACATGACAAGTTTAATTAAAATAACTTAATTCATGGGCTTTCTTTTTGGGCCAAAATAATTTTATAAAAATAATTAAAATAAAAATGCTTTTGGGCTTTTTAAGAAAAGGGCTTTTTATTTAAATCAAAGAAGGCTTTTAAAGAAAGGCTTTTGTACTAAAATAATTGGAGAAAAATATATTAAATAATTATACACATTATGATATAATAATTCAAACAAAATATTGCACGTGCACAACACGTGCAAAATAAATAATTTTTCATTAATTGAAAAATCAGGGTATTATAGCACTCCCTCCTTAGAATAGTTCTGTCCCCGGAACTACAATCAAGAGCGAGAGAACAAACAAAATACAACACACTCAACAAGAAACAAAGATACAAAAATACAATCAAGCAAAAAGCTCAGGATAGTCCTTCAACATCCTCTCCTCAGATTCCCAAGTAGCCTCTTCAACCAAGTGGTTTCTCCAGACTACCTTGACCATCGGTATCGTCTTATTCCTCAAGACTTTCTCCCTACGGTCAACAATCTCAACAGGAGACTCGATGTAATTCAGGTCTAACTGCAAACCTTCCGGCACTTCAGGCAAATGATGACTCGGGTCCGGAATATAACCTCTCAGCATAGACACATGAAAGACATTGTGCATCTGAGACAACTCTTCCGGTAATTCAAGCCGGTAAGCAGTTTTCCCGATCCTTTTCAATATCTTATACGGGCCTATAAACCTCGGGGCTAACTTCCCGCCTTTGCCAAAACGAACCACACCTTTGCTGGGTGATACCTTCAGGAAGACGAAGTCACCAACCTCAAACTCAAGGTCCCTTCTCCGATTGTCTGCATAGCTTTTCTGCCTGCTCTGAGCTTCCACCAACCTTTTCCTGATCAGATCAATCTTCTCAGAAGTCAGTTGCACAAGCTCAGGACCAAACAACTGACGCTCCCCTACTTCATACCAACAAACAGGAGTCCTGCACTTCCTGCCATACAGAGCTTCGTACGGCGCCATCCCAATACTGGCCTGAAAACTGTTGTTGTAGGCAAACTCCACCAAAGGTAAATGCCTTTCCCAACTGCCTCCAAAGTCTAGTATACAACACCGAAGCATATCCTCAAGAATACGATTGACTCTCTCGGTCTGCCCATCGGTTTGCGGATGAAAAGCAGTGCTGAAATCTGTCTTGGTACCCAAAGCCGTCTGAAGACTCCTCCAGAAATGCGAAGTAAACCGCGCATCTCGATCAGACACAATGGTCGAAGGAACGCCATGAAGTCGGACAATCTCCCCAACATACATCTCAGCCAACTTGTCCATCGAAGCAGTGAGTTTCATCGCCAAAAAGTGAGCGGACTTGGTAAGTCGATCGACTATAACCCAAATTGCATCATTGCCTTTAGGACTCTTAGGCAATCCCGTAATGAAATCCATGCTGATGTTATCCCACTTCCATTCCGGAATAGGTAACGGCTGTAATAGACCTCCGGGTCTCTGATTTTCGGCCTTGACTTGCTGACAAACCTCACACTTCGCGACAAATTCAGCCACATCCCGCTTCAAACCTGACCACCAGAAATGCTGCTTGATGTCCTTGTACATCTTAGTACTCCCAGGATGTACCGACAAAAGAGTAGCATGCGCCTCCTGAAGAATACTCTCTTTCAGGTCCGCCTGATTTGGAACGCACAGCCTGTCTCCGAACCACAGCACTCCTTCCCTGATTTGAAATCCGGGCAACCTGCCAGCACCAACCTGCTCCTTCATCTCCAAGATATCAGCATCAACCTCCTGACTTGCAATGATCCTTGCATTCAAAGTAGGCTGAAGCCTCAACTGAGCCAAAGATGCTCCCAATCCTTGCAAGACAACCTCAATACCAGCTCGGTCCAGCTCCTCGATCAGATGCCTCTGAGTCGTAATCAAACAGGCCAAACTGCTCTTGCGGCTAAGTGCATCAGCCACAACATTAGCCTTTCCGGGATGATACTTGATCTCAGGTCGCATATCCTCGAGCACTTCCAACCATCTCCGCTGTCTCAAATTGAGATCCCTCTACTGATATATATACTTCAAGCTCTTATGATCCGTGTACATATTCAACTTCTCACCGTACACGTAGTGCCTCCATTGCTTCAAAGCAAAAATAATCGCAGCCAACTCCAGATCATGAGTCGGGTAATTCTTCTCATGTGGTCGTAGTTGCCTAGACCCATAAGCGATTACTCTTCCTTCTTGCATTAAGACACAACCAAGCCCCCGATGTGAAGCATCGCTATAAACGTCATACTCAACACCAGCTCTAGGCAAAGCCAAGATAGGTGCAGTAGTCAGCCTATCTTTCAACTCCTGAAAGCTCGCCTCACATTGCTCGGTCCATTTGAAGCTCACATTCTTCTTGGTCAGCCCTGTAAGCAGTACAGCTATCTGAGCATAACCTTGAATGAATCTCCGATAATATCCAGTCATCCCAAGGAAACTTCTGACTTCCTTCACTGTAGTAGGCCTCGCCCAGTCTCTCACTGCCTCTATCTTCTGAGGATCAGTCGCCACTCCCTCCTTAGAAAGGATGTGACCTAGGAATGCCACTTCAGATTTCCAGAAATCACACTTGGATAACTTGGCATACAACTGCTGCTCTTCTAGCTTCTGCAACACTGCTGCCAGATGCTCAGTGTGCTCCTCCTCTGACTTGGAGTACACGAGAATATCGTCGATAAACACCACGACGAAAGAATCAATAAACGGCCTCAGAACTCTGTTCATCAAGTCCATGAAGATTGCAGGTGCATTCGTCACTCCGAATGGCATAACTAAGAATTCGTAATGCCCATGCCGAGTTCTAAATGCAGTCTTATGCACATCTTCAGCTCTCACTCGAACTTGGTGATATCCTGATCGAAGATCTATTTTGGAGAATACAGCTGCTCCTTGTAGACGATCGAACAAGTCATCAATTCGAGGAATCGGATACTTATTCTGAACAGTAACCTTATTCAGCTCTCGGTAATCGATGCACATCCTCATCGATCCATCCTTCTTCTTTACCAAAAGCACTGGTGCTCCCCAAGGTGACGCACTAGGTTGAATAAAGCCTTTTCCCAACAGTTCCTCAATTTGCCGTTTCACCTCATCCTGTTCCACTGGAGCCATCCTATAAGGTGCCTTAGAAATGGGTGCACTTCCCGGTTGAACAGTGATGCTGAACTCTACATCACGATGCGGAGATAACCCAGGAAAATCTTCCAAGAACACAGTCGGATAGTCCCGAACCACAGGAATCCCTTGCACTTCCACAGGAGTCTCTTCCTTGCGGATAGTTGCCACCAGCTTAGAACATTTCCGCTTCCCTTGGAACGTGACTTCAGGTCCACCTGGAGCCTTCACTGTCACCGTCTTGGCCTTACACTCGATGCTTGCACTGTACACCGACATCCAATCAATGCCAATGATAACATCGACTCCCAAGATAGTCAGTTCGATCAGATCAATGCCAAAGATTCTATCCCCAATCACAATCTCGCAATCAGCATAATACCGATCAGTGGTTAAAGTTTCCCCTGACGGAGTAGCTACTGATAAGATCTTGCCTGGGAAAATCTTCGGTTCAACTCCCAACACTTTAGCAAACTTTGGAGACACAAAAGTATGAGAGGATCCAGTATCAAACAATACGACAGCTTTCATTCCATTAAGATAGAGTTCGCCTGTTACATAATATACATCATTACATAACAGCCTCACTAAACAAAGGGAAAAGAAATGACAAAGACCCTAAACACCAGCCCTCGTACCAGAGATGACCTGATCTGCTTCCTCAGCATCAGCTTCCGTCAAGGCAAATACTCGCCCTGATTGGTACGGCCTCTTTCCAGCCTGCTGCGTTGGTGCGTTGCTGCTTCCACCCTGTAGTTTGGGACAGTGAGATTTGTAGTGTCCCGTTTCACCACAGTTGTAGCACGTCACCGCAGAAGGTCTCACCACATTGTTTCCAGGCCTCCCAGCCACACTCACAGCGTTCGCCCCTGTCGGTTTGAACCTCTGCGCAGATGGTTGCCCCCTGAAACTCCCCGAATGTGCAGGCCTCTTCCCGGGCTGCCAGTTGTTCCTCCTGTTCTGAACAACATGGAACTACTCCATATCCGCCTCCGTCGCTGCCGCCCTCTTGACCAGCTTATCGAATCTCCTGATACCAAGGGGTATCATACGAGATCTCAAACTAGGCCTCAGACCATGCTCGAACTTGCGAGCTTTCTTGGCCTCATCCGCCACCAGTTCTGGAGCATACCTGGAGAGCTGAGTGAACTTGGTCTCATAGGCTCTCATCGACATACTGCCTTGCTGAAGCGACAGGAACTCCATTGCCTTCTTCTCCTGGACGTCGGAGGGGAAATAATGGCTGCGGAACTCCTCCAAAAATTCCTCCCAACCAAACAACAGACCTCCCATGGTCCTCTTCACGGATTGCCACCAAACCGCCGCATCCTTCTCCAGCTGCAAGGTTGCCAACTTGACCTTGCTACCCTCAGGGGTCTCCAATACCTCAAAGATTGTCTCCACTTGCCGTATCCAGTTGTCAGCCGAATCTGGGTCTGACTTTCCCTCGAATACGGGTGGTTTCATTCTCTTGAACGATTCCACCAGCTTTATCGCCTCGGGCACTGGATTTGCCGGCCCCCTAGCTTGGTTCTGAGCCACTGCATTCAGCGTCTGGTAGACCCTAGCAAGTTCCGTCTCCAGATCCAAACCTTCCCAATTCCTTGCTCCTCTTCTCGACATATTCTGATGCAAAAGATCCGTCAAATTCGAAGTATAAAACAAGAATTTAAACCAACTTCCATTTCATTGAATTCCAAAAGTTTATACATTCGAATTTAAAAACATCTCCAAACATCAGAATGAAAGAAACAGAAGCTACAACACTCTAACTCCTACGGGTCCTCTTCGCTGCTCGAAGTTCTTCCCGCAGTTCATCAACCTCATCCTTCAGCACATCAGTTAGGTTCTTTTTCTTCTCAAGTTCCCAAATCCGATGGCTAAGAACAGAATAGTCAGCCTTCCGCTTCTCCAGCTGAGCCTCCAACAATCCAACTCTCTCCTTCAGGGTTTCCACTTGCCTCTGAAGAGAAGCCACAAGACCACTGGGAACTGGTACTTCCTCTTCGTCGGAAGAAGAATCATCAGATGAATCCGGAGGTGGGGTGATCTCTCGGGATTCAGGGTACTCCTCATCATCAGAATCAGTTTGTCCAGGGTAGTACTCGTCCTCGGAATCTGCCTGTCCAGGATGGTACTCTTCCTCAATGATGTGCCAGTCGTCGCCTCCAGCAGGGTCGAAGTGATCAGCCATCTTAGAAATAGAGAGGAGAAGGCATAAATCTTAGAGCAACACAAATGTAAGTCACTTACATTTAAATCTCTAGATTCAAACACACACTCTAATGTCCACTTCTAGGGTGTCGTTCCCTATAAATTTGTACAAGTGTGAAAGTGTAGAAAGCGTGGCTCTGATACCACTCTGTAACGCCCCGAATCCCAAATACACTGAATTCGAGATGTTCTACAGGATCTTTTCACTTTCTTAGTACACTTTTACAGGGAAATTAAAATTTTTCATCATACATCAGAGATTACATCATGATTACATCTTTCTTTTGCACAGCGGAAGTAAAATACAACAATTAAATACAAGTACAACAGCTTGATATAATCTTTAAGCATCCAAATCCTCTTTAATCTTTAGCATAACATTTACCTGCATGTTAGACTGTGGGTACGTCAGTTTATTCAACCGACGATCATTATACACGGCCATCCTCTCTATGCCGGAAATAGTATAACTTAACATTTCATATTTAGCAAACACAAACTTGTCACATTTCAAACTAAAGGGACTACCCTATTGATGTCGTGTCGTGATTGTGCACTTAGTCCTTAATGCAGTTTATTATGTTATATGACACTAATACACACTTGTTCGGATTCTATGCATCCCATACTACATAGGTCCGAGGGCAAGCCCTTATCGTCTTCATCTTTATAGGGTTCAATCCCCCGTTATGATCTAATCTACTACTATAATTACGGTAAGTATCCTAGATGTTATCTGACCTACGAACTCATGTTTAGGCACTCTGGAGTAGTATCCTCACCCAGACGCATCATGGGAATTCCTGGGATACTCTCTCACCATAAACATGACACCACCCGTAGTCTTCAAACATCCCACGAGCGTCGCCACTGGGACGGTACTCTGGAACAGTATCCTCACCCAGACTCGTCATAGGAATTCCTGGGATACGCTCTCGCCGCTACCCAGGGCCCTCATACTCAGTATTTTTCTCTTACTTTCATCACGTCTTCACTATGCACTAGTCCTTAGTTTTATGAAAAATCATGAACAAAATTAATCTCTAGAGTTAGCCTCTCCATCAACCGGACTTATTCATTCATTTCATCACGACCAACCTTGGTCTAATTTCATTTTATTTCATTTCTCGATGCCGGGGAGACTTAGCTACTCTATTTCAATTTCATTTCACAATCTTTAAGTCATAACCACTTCCATGTCACATTTTCATATTCTTTCTTATTCATGATTTCACTTTGTTCATAAATCCATGGTGAATACTTATAACTCATAAAATCTCATATTCATGGCCAACAATTTCATCAACATGATTTCTAAATTTCAATATCATACAATGGACTCATGCACTTTATAATTAAACATTCATACTTCACATTTTACACAATATCCTCAAGTGAAAATTAATAATATCATGTCACACCACAAAACTCTTTTTGTCAATTACTTTCTAATAAATCCATTTCACTAGGTCTTTATAAACTGAAAATTTCCATAAGTATGTGTCTTAGAACCATAGCTTTAATTATACTATTTGTTCACAAACTACATTATATTTTCTTCAAATAATACCCAACTTAATCCCATAAAATTCCTTGTATTTTTATGAAAATTACCATATTTTTCTCACATTTTTTGGACATCACAAACTCACAAAAAAAAATATTTTTATAAAGTGCTAAGGGAAAGATTCGAACCCAGCACGGTAGAGAAGAAGGCCAGAGCACCCGCCAATAGGCCAATCGTGTGCTAGCGATTAGAAGAGGGCGGAATAGGTGTATGTGCTGTCAATTCGCAGTCACATATACTTATACACAGATTGGATAAAAAGATGGTGAGGGCCGGTTTCGAACCACGCCGCTCAGGGAAACCGAACACAGTCACCGACCGCCTGAGCCACTGGCTCAGGTTGTCACAGTACTGAGTTAAGTCCATTAGTTTCATATTCGCACTGTTTTAGAAAACAACTCGACGTTCAAATCTATTTGGTTCATATTGCCTTTATACAAACCACTGAAAAATTCCAGATTTAATCATCTTTATTTAATCTTCATAACAGCAAGTATAAGATAAATTTTTGTACTAAAAACATAATTTTCTCCACCCAAATTAATAATTTGTTTATTAAAACTATCATATCTTTTATTTTCGACATTGGAAAAAGAAATCAATTGATCTTCTAATCTCTCTTTTATTCCCAAAATTTTTCATGATAATTTACTGTTTATTAATCTATATTCACACCACATACAACTTTGGATTTTCCCATACTCATATTAGCAAAAAGATTCATGTAGCACATGAATAGGTAAAACTCAAAAATTACTAATTTTTGGGTATTTCTATTTTGATGATAACAAGCAATTCATTGGTTCATTTATGCCACTTCTACTCATGAATTTAACATACTCATAATTCAAGCATTCAATATACTTTCTATTCAAATTTCATAGTGTCAATATCTTAATCAGTTGTCATGTCTCAACCATACAATTTACAAGCAATTAATGAAGATTTTCACACATCATACTAACCATATTGCATCATTATTCAATTAAACTAACAATCATAAAAAGTGCTTCATATAGTTTAATTTCATGCTAGAATTTCACATACACAATTAATCACATCATTTCAAACCATTCACATACTAACTTTTTAATTAGAATGGACTCTTATTAGTATTTTCCATGTATAGTGTTGACAAGATAACTAGCATGAATCCTATATTAGAAATATGAAATATTTTACCCACCTTAATGGAGAGAAACACAAAAAGCAACAAGTCCTAGTAGATGAGAACACCTCCTCCTAGCCAAAAGAGTGCACCACTCCAAGCTTCCAAGTCCTCAACCAATGCCGAATGCTTCCCAAGCTCCAAACCGAAATGCTACCCTCCTTGGTGATGCCGGCCACTCCAAGTAACAACACCCACACAACTCTTATCTTTTATAACTCACACAATTATAATACTATAGCTTTAGAAATTATACTTTGCATATCAAAATTAGCCATGAGAAAGGGGGTATTTATACTAAAAAATGAGGGGAATGGAGGGCCTAGATTGTCTTGGTGGTTGTAAAATGAAAGGCTTAGATCAAAGTAGGAGTTAGGAAAACTACCCACCTCCTTGAAACTACCCCCATGTTCTCCACACCAAAAATTCAATTTCCCTCCAAAAAGAATGCTACCGGCCTCACAAAAGAAGGGTGCAATGCACGTGTACGTGTAGTGCACGTGCATGCAACTAGGCCAAATTTGTACATTCAAAAATTGTATAAAAATATATTTGTTAAAAAAGTCTTCTACATGACAAGTTTAATTAAAAATAACTTAATTCATGGGCTTTCTTTTTGGGCCAAAATAATTTTATAAAAATAATTAAAATAAAAATGCTTTTGGGCTTTTTAAGAAAAGGGCTTTTTATTTAAATCAAAGAAGGCTTTTAAAGAAAGGCTTTTGTACTAAAATAATTGGAGAAAAATATATTAAATAATTATACACATTATGATATAATAATTCAAACAAAATATTGCACGTGCACAACACGTGCAAAATAAATAATTTTTCATTAATTGAAAAATCAGGGTATTACAGTGGCAGTGCCAAGAGTGGTATAGGGCTGACGTGGCAAAGCCCTAGGTGGTATTTGGAGCTGACATGGCTGATCATGGGGCTCCGGTGCCTCTGGGGGGAATCGGATGGCCTAGGTTGTGCCAGGTCATCCTCATTCGTCGCCAGACTGGGCGGACGGCCCGTGGGGCTGTCGCGGATCGGAGGTCGAGGGCCATCGTGGCTCGTCGGATACGAGGAGACCAGTTCTGTGGGGGTGAACTTGCGGCTCGGTGCCGACCCTGGAGTGGTTCGAAACCGAGCCAGATTGTTGTTTTTCTCATTTTTGAGCGAGAGCTGTCCTGGGCCCTGGTTGGGCCCCATGCCATTTTTACCCCACCACACTTATGTTGTATGTTTTGCTTGTCGGGGGTTCTTTTGTGTTTTGTGTGCTTTTTCATGGTGTGTGTGAGGGGGATGAGATCATAGGTTTGAAACAAGTTGAGAAGTACTACAATAGTCCAATGTCTTCTTTACTATTTCAACCCTATGTCATCTCAATCTCGAGCATCACCAGGTGAAAGCTTTTTGTTTGAACCTACACATCTGGTTTTGTATTATACTTTAACTATTTCTAATATATAATAGTTATGTGAGGTAGGGTTCTCCCTACTTTTTGCTAGTAAAAAAATAAATCAATCATGTTCTAGTAATTTAAAATTTAAGTTATTGATATACAATTATCATCCGACCCAAATGTTACCCGTCTAGGATCGGGTTGGCCGGTCCAATGCGGGATCCGTGTAGCCGTGTCGGGCTCGGGACGGGTCCGGTTACGGGTAATTGTAACGGTGCTGGCACCAATATGCAATATCACCAAGTCCGTAAATTACCCTACTACCCTCATCACTCATCCGACAAAACCAGGACAAAGTCTCAAAACCCAAAACCCAGAAAAGAAAAAAAGTAAAAAGAATATAAAAAAAATAAAGAAAAAGATCAAGAAAAGCAAAGCGAATCAAACCCTCGTCGTTCCTATCCCCAAATGGAGAAACCCCAAGAATCTTCCGAGCCCCAAACCCTAGATCCACCGTCATCCCCAAACACCCCTCAAAACCCTAACCCCCAAATCTCCGACGATCCAAGAACCGAAGGAGGAGAAGCCGACGAGAAGAAGGACTCGGTTTCGAACAAGCCGGCGGCAAACGCGACGGTGGCCACGCTGGAGGCGGCAGTGGCGAGCGGCGGTGGAGGCGGCGACCTGGAGAAGAAGCTGCGGCGGGCGGACCGGTTCGGAGTGGCGGTGCAACTGTCGGAGGAGGAGAAGCGGAGGACCCGTGCGGAGAGGTAGGGTTTCCAGTTTTGATTTTCGTTTTTTTTTTTTTTTTTTTGACTTTGGAGTTTATAGGAAAACATTGAACAGCAAAATAAGAAAAAAGGATGAGAATTGTGATAAGAGAAAGGGTAAGAATTGTAAGATTCCATGAGATATATGGTTGGGTGTATTGATAAGAAGAAAAAGGGGTATTGAAGAAAACTTTGAATTCACTTATATAGACTCATCTTCCTTATATGTTAATTTTAAATAATAATCAAGAGCTAGAGTGAATTGGTGGGTTGGATGCATGACAGTTTGTTACGGTGGAGGGGCCTAGTAATGGAGAATCATAACCACACAATTAGACTTTTTTTAGGATTGACGGATAGGGGGAGTTATTGGCGAGTTCTCCAATCTGTTACTTGCGCCCTCCAATTCCTTGCTATTACAATTCTATGGTTGCAACTAAAATATAGTTGCAGCCCAAGTTGCAAGATTCTCTTTTGTCACTAAACAGGTTGGAGTTTAAACGGGCTTTCAAAAAATATTTTTGGGCTTGGATTTTGAATTTTTATCATATAATTCTGTTAAAACGATATCATTACCTATATAACGAACACAACATGTTCCACTTTGCAGGTTTCCTTAATTTTAGAATGAACATATGAACTCTCAAAATTATTTTTATTTGTGCATATGAAATGTCATGTGATGAATGCGATAATTTTTGACATTTTCTATAAATTTTCCCTTTATTTCTGGCTAAGTAGTTAAAATTTGATTAATCGCCCGATTAATCCCCGATTAATCGCTAATTGGAGGCTAGCAATTATTTTTTAGTGATTTTCGATATTTCAATAGTTAGCAATTCAATCGGTATAATTAGCCGATTAGTTGTTAATCGGCTGATTTTAAGTGGCCGATTAACCGATTAAATCTCATCCTTTAATTTTTATGCTCGTTTGCATTATTTGGGCTCAGTCCGACCCAAACTCAATTCCAAATCCAAAATCGAAACCCCTTCGTGTCCTCGTGCAAACCCAAACCCGATCCGTCGCTGCTCTCTTCTTCTTCCTCATGCAAACCCATCCCCGATCTGCCGCCACTCGCTTCTTCCTCGCGCAAATCTAAACTCAAATCTAAACCGATTCTCTTCTTCTTTCTCGAACAAACTCAAATCCGATCCGCCGTCGCTTTTCTTGTGCCGTGGCA
Source organism: Hemerocallis citrina (assembly GCA_017893485.1). Taxonomy (NCBI): domain Eukaryota; kingdom Viridiplantae; phylum Streptophyta; class Magnoliopsida; order Asparagales; family Asphodelaceae; genus Hemerocallis; species Hemerocallis citrina. The sequence continues at coordinate 253,530 of JACEHZ010000245.1, forward strand.
AACTTGACCCGACCCGCATTTGATGCACCTTCTCCTTTTCCTCTTGCTTCTCATGCTCCTCCACGATTGTTTTTGTTTGCTGTAACCAACCAGCAAACTTGACCCGACCCACATCCAGAATTCAAACTCAGCTCGAACTAAATACTCTCTTCTTTTTCTCTATAGCTATTTGTTCCTATTTGATAATCTCATAATAGTTCTATGTTAGGATTTAGGGTTGCTAGTTGCTACATAATGAGGATAGATCATTTTTTAATATTTAATATATATACATACACGATTTTTCCGATTTAATCCCCGATTATTTTCCGATTAACCGATTAATCACTAATTGTTCCTAGACCGATTAGTTCCAAAAACCAATTTTAACCGCTTAGATTTCTGGACCTTTTTATATTTTTCCTTCATGTTTCCTATTTATAATATATTTTTATACTAAAAATAGAAAAAACTATTTTTCCCATTTAAACGGAAAAAAAAACCTAATAGTGCCTGACCTTTTTATTCTGTTTCCATATTTCATAACCTTGTGTCAAACTAAAGTAACTGCCCCCTCCTCATTCTTATAATATATGTAGATGGAACATCGAGAAGTTTTATGGTTGGTTTTGCAATTTGTGAGTTGGAAATTTAGAATGTATTGAGATATTTTATTTTTATATTTTCTCCTTGTGTACAATTCCATGCTCTATCCCTATATGTTTCTTGCTTTTCTTTATTTATATGTATATGTTTCTCTTGTTGGGGGGGGGGGGGGAGAGAGATGACTGCATTTTAGCAATTTGTTAGGTATGTTGACAAAATATCGTAAGCCAACATTTAGAACCTTCTTTACCAAAAAAAAACATTTAGAACGGATGGATGATTTTGCATGAGTAGGGACATTCATTCAACTGTATATTGAAAAGTTCAACAAATTGTCTCTTTTTGTATCATTAATTTTTAAGGAATTAAGATAGATGGTTAAACTACAAAGCATGTCCAGGCCGGTGGAAATGTAGGACAAAATTCAACACAAGTTGATTTTACTTTTTATATTCAGAGTAAGTATTTAACGTAAATTAAAGTACAAGATTTAAATGTATTTGGAGTGTTTGCAACTTTGGTGAATATGCCCCCGAAGTGCGAGATAAATGTCCAGAAACACGGTTATATGATAAAAATATTCATGTGTGAAAAGTGTCAGGCATGCGTACAGGGAGTGCCCATAAGTGTTGGTGTGTCCGAAATGAGTATGACTTCATATTAGGAGAGTCTTCTACTTAAGTTGCCATGTTCAATTTCCGACAATTTCCAGAAAATGCAATTGTGCAAACTAAGCATATGTTTTTATTCTCAGAAACAAGGAACACTGTTTACATTTGATACCTCATATCAGTCTCTTATGTCTTATCTACATATATCATGGTAAGGGGAAATTAAGTCCTACCATTCTACCAATATCCACCTTCTTGATAGAGGGCAGTTGTTAAGTCCTACCAATATTCATCTTCTTGCTGAAAGGTAATTTTTTATTTGTTAGATATTTTTCTTTCATCTTTTCCCGGTCGTAGTTCAGTCTCTTACTCAGTAGAGGGAGTGTTTTGGATGGAGTGTGTCTGGTCCTGATTCCTGAGAGCTTATTAGTGTGATGCCATGTCCAAAAATGTAAGCCTCTCGACTGCTTAATTAGTATCTCATCCATAGTCGCCTTTGTCTGATTTTGGAGCTAGGGGGTTAATGGCAAGAACTCAAGCTAACCAGCAGCTTTATGGATTTTGGTTATTCTGCATTTCAATTTGTTAAGTGGATGGCTTTGATGGTAGATAATGATTTTGAAATGTTATCTTTGTATATGGCCATTGAAATGCTTTCTTAGGTAGTATTCTCACGGCACTGCTGTCAAGTCATTCCATTATGAGACAGAATTTGGCAAGCTTTTCCCAGGCCATTAATTATGATTAGGGAGGGTATATTTTTCTATGTTGTAATATCATATTAGGCCAAAAGACAAACCAACTATTTTGATGATAAATGAAGTATTGGAGATTACATTTCCTAAATATAGAGTGATCTCTGCAGCACCTGGTACTTTGTAACAATAGGCAAAATATAGAGTGATCTCTGCATGGACACTTTCTGGATAGAGCTGTATCTTTGCAGGACAGTACCACACAGGCACTCATTTATCGCGTGTTTGGCACTTCTAACAGTGTCGTAAATTATAATGCATATTTAATTTTTTAGACACTTTTTAGATACTTCTTGCATACTTATTGTGAACATAAATACTTTAATCTTATTGGTTTTATCATGATAATAAAACTTCTGATATTTTGTAATTTTGTTTGGACCATAAAATTATTAGTACGTCTATGAACTGTACATCTCTTATTTTGATTATGTAACTGAAAATAATATTGATGGATGTCACTTGAATTACATTAATTTTTATTTGTCATACATTATTTGCTAAAATATAATAATATGGCCCTTCTCCATGTCCTATGTTTTACAAATTTTTTGTGCCCTGTGCCCTCACCCTTGTCATACCCTCTACCCCATCCGGTACTTGCGCTTTCTGATAAGCAAATCCAGAAGAAAATTTTGGGTCTTTGTTATAGACGGCTTATATTATATAGTGGAATGCAATCTTTCGTCTTATTTAGAAGTTAACAATGTCTTGTAGAGTGGTCATATGAGCTGATACTAACTAGTTGTTTCACTTCTGAATGAGCGATAAGCCAATGATAAAGTTGTCAATGCGGATACTAAAATATGTAGATGCAAAGATTTTTGTCTGTCAATGAGCTCATGGTATGCCTTTCAGAAGTTTCCGATTACTTATTCAGTGCACATCTCAACATATTTCTTATTGTACCATCGATGGGAGCCAAGGGTTTACAAAATTTTGATGCTAAACAACTAAACAAGACAGTTTCCAAGGTTAATATTCATATGATGTAATCCATGCAATTGTGAGAAGCTGCTAGAAGTCTATCGGAAAATTCTAGATATCTACTTAGGTGAAGAAAATAAACCATAATTTGATTTTGTTTCTTCAAAGTATTCTACTGGAGTGCCTCATTGTAGTATGTAGCATACAATCTGTGTATAAAGGACCCTTTTTAATATGCTATTTTTTTGCCATATAGATTCTGGGTCCGTGGGTGTATGAATAGTGCACATTCATTGTCTGTGGTGCACAACAAGTGCACACTCACAAAATGAAAATATAATAAATAAGCAAACCAACCATGAACAGAATCACACACACAAGCCACTTCAGAGGTTGGAAATTCACAGCATTGTGAGTGAACTGCAAATAACACGAACGCACACACACACGAATAGACAACCAAAAATTATTGAAAGGTGAGTCAAATGGTCTAGAAATGAACAGTTTTAAGATAGTTTAGATCAGTTTGTTGTGAACCTGCATATGCATAAATTTTTCAAAGATCGTCTCCCTAAGGAGTTTTGTACTGGAGGACTCCTGTTCTGCATGTAGAACACAAGCTAATGGCGATTCAAGTGCAGTTCCTGAAGCTACCTGTTTCCTATGCTTTTGCACCTTTACTTCATTAGAGTATAGTTTCCCTCGCTATTAATGTTGTTGTTGGATTTACTAATTTCACCAGTACATCTAAAATTAATTCCATACGTGTTTCTCTAATCGTTGTGGGATTTTGGTGTTCTACATAAACCATCTCATACTGCATCTTCTTTCCTGCGTGTCTGTCTTTGCTGTTATGAGGACTTCTGGAAAAGGCTAGTGCATAATTGCTTGTGATTAGGATAGACTCTTTTCTCTTCCATATGATTATTTCTAAACAATGCTAGACAAAATCATAGTGAATCCGGAGCACTTAACTAACAGATACATAGCAAACAATTATATACTGGGGATAGGAGTCCATTGTTTTTTGAGGCATAAAAATAAGTTATATGAAATTGACAAGGCAGACATGACTTTACTCAGAGGCTAAATGTTAACGATAAGCCTAAAGAAAGAATGCAGATGTAGAGAACTAGTGTTTACTGTTAAAGAAATGCCTTTCATTTTTGGATTTAATCAGAGGCATAGTTGGAAATAAGGCATTTCTATGCAGTAGTCTTCAGACTTGTGACTAATTTCAGAACTGAGCTAGAGAGGGAGGTCTTATTTTATTGTTGAGTAGTCCTTTTGCAAAATCTACAGAAACCAGTAGCAGAGATCAGCTCAAAAAAAAAGTATTCAGTTAAATTTAGGCATGCATTGTTGGTGGTGGTGTCATGTGATACATTTGCATCTAATCAAATTTTCCGCCCTTACGTGACTAGTTTCAACCTATCCTGTAGATTTTAACTGGATAATTCAATGTAATTTGCATTAGCCCAATGTACTAATATAGTGGGAGGGCGTGCAGTTGTCTTAATGTACTCTCCAATGGTTATGCACATGTTGAAGCTTTTTTGTAGGCTTCATTTTGTCCCCCCCCCCCCCCCCCCCCCCCCCCCCCAAAACATGATTACTTAAGCTTTTCTCGTTGATGAAATTATACTCTTGACATCTCTAATATTATAATGGGACTGGGAGAAAGCCTTAGTGTCATATGTCAATCTATGTACGTGTATGATGCACGTACATCTCTAATATGAAGGAGGTTTCAGCTTCGAGTCTTCACTATGTCAGAATTTTTATTTTTATTTTTTAGAAATATTAAGACGTGCATTGTTCGTGCATAACTAATATAAAAAAGGCCTCAGGTTCGAGGCCAAACTACGTCGAAATTTTTACTTTAAAAAAATATATTTATTAAGACGTGCATCGCACGTGTAAATTATTAGTTATTATTTAACAAGAAGCCATCTTTACATATTGTCTGTCTTACGAGATTAGGATCTTTTTATGTTCTTTTGATAATCCTGAGAGGCAGATTTGTCATTTATGTTCTAATAAGATCAGTTTAATACAAAAGTGAAGTATAATATAAAATGATCTTGGTCGCTCATGATTAGGATTGTAATCCTACATGTATCATTTTGAGTGTTTCATAGTTTTCTGAGGATAAATTCATGTGATATCTATAGCTATAAAACTCGTGTTTTATTGGCTCACTAGATTTGCCCGTGGGCATGTGCCTACGACACGTCTTCGAAACGATATAACTGTTGAAGAGATATTTGCTATTTTCAATGTAACATAAGCAAAAAAAAAAGCATAAAAATTCTGAAAATTTATAAACCTGAAATATGAAAATCTAAATTTCTAAGTTAATAAAGAAAGAATGAGAGAGAGGGGGGAGAGAGAAAGAGAGAAATATGAAAAAGTGAAGAGAGAAGAGAGAGATAATAATAAATTAATGAGTTGTTTAGTTTTGGGGGCAAAATTTTGGTTTTGGGGGGAATACTTTTTGGAGGGAAAATATGTTTTGGGGGAGTGAATCTGAACCGTTGATTTTGTTTCAATTGAAGGTGAACCACTTGATAGCTTTGTCTTGTGTTTTATTATATAGATGGTACAATTTCTAAATTTCAATAGCTTCTAATGTGGATGTGACTGTATACTTTTGATAGCTTGGAATCATCGTGATTTAGATTCCTTAGGTCAACAATTTAATGACCGGCATTTGTAGTTCTGATCATAGTTGAGAGTACTGAATTGAGATGATTTTGTGTACATCAAAATAATAAAGTTATTGATTTTTGTATGAACTTTTTTGGTAAGTTTAATATCGAAAAGCTAGACATAATCCTGGTAAATTCTTAGATATAAAAATTCTGATTTGGACATATGATAGCCTTGAGGTGCAGATTTTTAGATGTTAGTAATTATATAAATCTCTATGAAAGGAATCAGTCTTATATTTGATGTACTTCTAATTCTAAAAGAATAATATGAGCATATACCACAGGTTGATTGCGAGTGTCTTCTAGTTTAGGTTTTTTAAAAAAATCAAATTTTCAAGAAGTTAATTATTGGAATCCATCTTATATGCAGGTTTGGCACCAGCACTGGTTCCACATTACACAACACAAATAATGGAGGGAAAATGGAGGAGCAGAAAAGAAAGGCCCGAGCAGAAAGGTTTACACGTCTACCTCTTTTTGCTTTAACCTTACCTTTATCACATCCATTTATCCGAAAGCTTACTAATTCCTAACATGGATATGCACATCCTCAAATTATTCACAACCTTCTAGACATGGTTTTGAGAACTATTTTCTGTGTCATTTCTCAGGTTTGGGCTTGCAGTACAATCACCCGTAGATGAGGAGGCAAAGAAGAAGGCCCGCTTAGAAAGGTTTGGACAAAAGTCAAAGCCAAATGCTTTAGAAGAAGAGAAAATGAAGGCTAGGGCAGCAAGGTGAAGATGAGTTTGTATGTCTTTAATCTGAGTTAACATAAGCACTTGTTCTGATTCTCTTATTATTTTACAGGTTCTCACAAACATCAAGTATTTCACCTAAAACCAACGGCAAGGCTGACGCTGAGGTGGTAAGCATTAATGAAGATTATTTGGTTCTTTAATCATCGGGTTCACATTTATTTTATTTTATTTTATTTATTTTGACCAGAAAACGGTGGCTGCGACGACCACTGAGGAATCTAAGATTTAATGACTTTGCAGGTAAGGTATTTAGAATTTTTTTCATAAAGTATGCCTATTTAAAAAATATTTTTGAATTTGAAGGTATGCCCCTCGAGATAATTCCCAATTTATGCCTTTTGCCAGTCAGCTCAGCAAAAAATCACTTATGTAACAAGTAGGGAAAAGTCAAGTTCAGAATGAAATTATGCTTTGAACAAACTTATGATTTCTTAATCAATTATAAAACTCAAGGCCTGTTTTTAAAAGCAAACCATATAAAGGATTATGCTATATAAAAAAAATTAAAAAAAATTAATAAAAAATTAAAAAAATTAAAAAAAACCTTAACAGATTATTATGCAAAATTTATCTTTGTTATATTTTCTTTTTCTTTCTCAACCATGTCACTGATTGTTGCTGAGTTGGCAGTTGAGGCATAATTTGAGAATTAATTTGAAGGCATATCTTGAAGTTTAAGAACTAGGGAGTATTTTTTTTAAAGAGTAGGCATATTTGAGAATAAAATTCAATATATGTAGGGTTCCTTGATGTGATAGCAGGTCATTCCTCCTCCATCAAATATGTAACTTGTAGTAGTCTTTCTGGATTTCTTATCGCCCTTTCCAGCTGCGAGTAGATGGGTAACTAGGGAATTGTAAACATAGTCAACTTGGCAATGGAGATATTTTTTTGTGGGCGTCCATTGCTCATGTATTTACTGGTATGGGGGATCATATGCCAGTGGTAGTAAGAAAATATTATGTTTGGTTGACGTGTTTTTTTTTTCTTTTCTTGATTCTAATATAACCGCATTGTCTGAATTATGTTGATATCTCGTTGATATTGTGTGTACAAATTTTCTATTCTCAGTATCTCGGGTATTCGTAGGATTGTTGTTATGTTGTTGGATGTTATTTTGGCATGTACGGAAGAAGATTGTTGTTATGTTGTTGGATGTTATTTTGGCATGTACGGATTTCTTCGGTGTTGAAACTTATGATTGATACTAGGAGAAATACTTTTTTTTTGTTGTTGTTGGGATGCTTTTGCAACATGTGGAATAGAAACACGATGATGCACATGCAACTTCAAGGGGTATTTGCAACATCAGTTGCAGTGAGCTTTCCAAACAGTAATGTTTGATCCAGTTACACGACTGAACTAGCAAAGCATGAGTTGCAAACCACCATATACAAGGTACTGGGAACTTGGCATGTAAACGACATTTTATAGATGATCGAGTATGGATAAATCAATCCAAATTGAACAAGAGATTCCTTGATTGATTATTAACACAGAGGCAGTTTTTGCATTGGCGTTGACTGAGTCAATTGAAGCAAACAGCAACATTTTAGTTGGTGAAAATCTGGAAGTTTCTTCTTAATCGTTCTCATGAAATGAGAAGATAATACTATCTAGTTTAGTTGGAAGGTTTTTTTTTGAAACAAAATGGCCTAGTAGAATTTTTTTTTAAATAACTAGCTGGAAGTTAAAGAGACTCCTTAAATTGAGTGAATAGCATGATCTTTTTCTTTCTTTTGTTTAGACAAGGCCTAGCCATACATTCACCCTGACACACTCTTTCATCCAATTTAGATATGGGATTCGTGGAAGCAGAGGCTTGAACCCCTAAAATTTTTGCTTACTAGTGAAAAAGCTTACCAGCCTCTTACCAGTAAGCTCTCAAGGTACTCGCAGCATGATCTATCGATACTTAAAGATATACATGCGGTTTGGATGAGGCACCCTTATCGCTATACATGGCACAATTGAAGATTCAACATCCTCCCATAAACTCAGAAAAGTTTTGAAGGACCAAGTGTTCTGGATGGAAACTAGGGAAACTTTGTGAACAAGTATTCCATGTCAGAAGTAGAATTCTACGATAGATTCGTATTCTGTGTACACATTTTGACATATCATCGTGTGCATCATAAGCTATGAGAACCTCAACGACATCATCTAAGAGAAAGAACAGAAATCGAATGGAAGGTCTCATCAATCTGCTTATCTGTAGTTAATCTCATAATACAAACTCTTGAACAAAAGAGGATTTGACCGAAGCCACTGTTCAAAGAATGGGGACTTCGATACAACTATACAAAATTGCTGCTGAAATCACACTACACCAGAAAATTTGTACAGTAGATAACTATGGTAGCCATTCTCTACATTAGGCCAAAAAAAACGTATATATAATACAACTAGGTTCTTTTTCTTTTTCTTTTTCTTTTTTTTTTTAACAGATATACACCTACTATCTTAAAATATTACTTATGCCTTGTTAACTAATTTCTGCACCTCTGATTTCCCCTCCGAACAAACACTTTTTTCACTCTAAAATATGGGTAAGATCCTGGGTAAAATTTTTTATTTAAAAAAATTTCAGCTGTTACAAATTTTATGTATGCACAGTCAGCTCTACTTACCCAAACTCGAGAAGTCTACTTCCAGCCAGTCACTAATTGGAATTGGACATCTTCCAAATGTAAACCACCCCCACCACCCACCCAAAGCAAGTGTATATGTCTTCTCTAAAGAATACTGATACTGTTACGCTTCTCATATACAAAGAGAATACGACGGTGCAGGATAGTTTAGGTAAATGAAATTTTCTGTCATAAATAAGGTGTGATGAATTTCTCAAAATTCATCTAGCTGGCATGTACGGAAGCTGTACGGAAGCTGCTCCTCCTCCTCTTAGCGAAAGCACAGGCCCGTTATAGTAGGTCTTACAGATCATTATGGGGTCTAGAAATAAAACGATGACTGTGATATCATCATGGAAATGTCTTCTGATTCCACGATCGATCTTCTTTAGGTCAGCATATCTCATTTCTCTCTTCTTTGCTGACTCTTTCAGTGCAGCTTTTATGAGTCTCCTAGCGATTCCCTGCATAAAAGTCAGTCATGAGTGATATAGCAGAATTAAGAGAATAAAGATGAACAGGAGATGGAAAGTACCTATTTTTCGTGGATGCTTATTGATGACTAGAAATATAATGCACGAACTAGATAGAATTCCCTATTAAAGAAAATAAAACTAAAATAGAACATATTGATTGAAGTAAAAGTAAAATAATCATGTTCCTTAGGGGATGATATTTGATGATAAATTAAGTCCAACCAAAATAATCCTTTTTGAAAAGATGAAAGGTTGTGTATGCGTGCGTGTATTAACTGAAGAATGTACTCCTTCATATCTACATCTTGAGAAGTAAATCTAGCGCATGGTTATCACTTACATTAATATTATTTACAAAACTAATTATCCTAATAAAATGACTTTATTTGATTAGAAAATTAACATTTCACACGTTATTTACTAGAGAATAAAACAAACGGAAAAAAAAAAAAAGGTTGAAAAACATCTTACATTACGAGGCGAGTGGTGAACTATATCTACAGCTTCTTGATTGCTCAGATGGTCCCATAAACCATCAGATGCAAATATGATAAACTGGTCTTCTGGGGAGAGTCTCTGACTCTCTATAGAAGGCTCAGCACTAAGAATTGATTTCTGGAAGGGCTCTGACACGCGGAACTTTGGCAACAGGGGTTCCCGGTTAAATTCTGAATTTTTTAAATAAGCATCCCCGATTGATTTAGAAATCTGCAATAGAAAATTTGACAGTTAATAAAAACTAAGTTGTATTTATGTTAGTAACAAGCTTCATACTGTAACTCTTAATGCAATTTAAGTACGGAGCTCTGTTCATGTAGTGTTACCAAAAAGACAGACAAACAAACAAACAAACATGATCTGTTCTTTATATTAGAACACTGAAAGTTTTTATGATACATACAAAGCACATCCGGACACGGGTAGGTAGGGACATGATACAGGTACACAAATGAGACGCATCAAACCCGTAAGTAGGATGAAAAGACACAACCATAATATTAATTATATTCAATATCTATGCATAAAGTCTATCCAAAATTCCAACTAACATCTACCAACATAATTTTGAATAAAAAGATCAGAGTCCATAAAAAAGTAATAGTAGTTCCATAATCCCATACAAAACTATAAAATACCGGAAGTGTCGTAATCATGACAAAATTTACAATTAACCAGTCTGAAAATGTGACGAAGTAATCGGAAATTGTTGATCAAGTGTCCAATAATAAATACTAAGAAGTGTCTGAGAAGAGTCCAAAATGTAGATATGTAAATGATGAAAATTTTGAGTGTCAGACAAAGCGTCCAATGAGCATCCATGAAGTGTCATTGTCGGACGTGAATAGGAATGCAGGTACAGTTTCATAATTGAAGTGTTTGTTCTAATACACCATTAGATAGAAGAAAAGATATTATGACTTATTGGTAACATGAACCCTAAGGTTTAGCATCCAGCTGATGTGCATGCATAAATCTGCACAATTCCAATATTGACCTTTACATGAATCCATACAGAAATCATCTATGTACAATTCCAATACTGACCAAGTGTCATAAGTCCAGGACAAAGATCCTCCCTGACCCTTCTCTGCTCTTATTAGGCAGATCCAATCGGCATATCTGCTTTCACCATTATTTTTAATTATGGTGAACATGTGGAGGTTTTCCACTATTAATGCATGTGTGTGTGCACGACGGTTGGAACCTTTCACATCTACTGCCAAGGTGATAGTAGTGAAATGATTATAAAATTACCCCACATCCAAAGTTCAGAGTTCAATACCAATTCCAATATAGATAAGAGTTTATAAAAGAGTATGGGAGACGAGGATGGAGTTCTAATTAGGAACATTAGATTTAGTTCTTCTTTATACATAAGAGTCTGATAGCAGTTGCAACTTGCATGAACATGTGAAATGGTTTGGTAGATGAAAAGTGAACCCTTGAAGTTGTAATGGCTAATCCAGCAGTTTGTTACTTGATACTTGTGTATTTAGCAGCAATAGTGCATGAATCAGTATGTGACTATTTGTTTTCCTTTATCATGTGCTCAACCACAGCAGGTTTCTTCCATGACTTTTAGAAGAAAAATGAAAGTTCACATTAGTAATGTTCAATTACCGTCATGCTTCCCCTGTATTTCAAATCTATATATAGTGTATTGCAGAACTAATTTCCTAAATGTAACAGAAAACTTGGTATCAGATATCAACTTGCCCTTTATAGGAGACATCCGATTGACAAGTAGGTGTAAATATAATATAATGCTGACCTAATCCAACCAGTCCTAGAAACTGGTCGATATTTGAACGATGGGCAATAATTAACTCACCAAAGCTTGAACTCTATTAGCCATTTATTATACCAAAAAGAGGGGGGAAATAAACTTTTTTTTAAAAAACAAGAAGCAAAAAGAGCACACACGCGTGCACACACACACAATTATTACCCTAACTATGCAAAGACAGTAATCAAGAAAACAAAAGTACCTGTATGATGCCCTTTACACGCCACACCTTATGCTTTAGAACTACAATCTCTGGATCATCTGGATGTAAATTTTGTAACTCTTTCCTCACAGAATCACTATTTGCGTTGTGCTCTGTTGTCATCTGAACAGCTGAAAGTTCTCTTCTCCCTTTCAAACATTTTCCCAAAACTGCACGAGAATCTCCAGCATTTGCAACATAAAGCATCCCTTCATATATTACACCAACCAAAGAGCATGAACCAACTGATGCAAGTTGAGGCATATCAAGCCATTGCTTTCTTACAGTAGAGAGAAAGCCCTCTTCTGTTGCACGGTATGCTTTCTTTATAACATCGGTTGACATGCCTTGCTCTTCTGAAGCAAACTCTGCACCCACAAACACATACTAATTTATATCACAATATATGAAGTATTATAGTGAAGACTGCTCTAAAATACAAGTCTATAAATTGAAATAAAGAGTGAAAAAAAAGACCATGAACATCAAACTTGGTTTGAAGAGTATTTAAGTTATGATTATACATTTATTGACAAGAAGACTACTAGAAGTGTATCAGAAATAATCCACCTTAAATTTCATTATTGATATATACATACATCACACATGGCAAGATATCAATGGGAAAATGCTAAATGTAATACTTCTTTTGACTACTTCCACATTACGTAGACGCTACTAAACTCAAGAAGGTAGAGCTCGTGTAAGGCATTAATCAGTTGTGGGCAACAACTTGTTGAGTAGTAATGTGTAAGTAGTTGTAAAAGTCGTACAATTAGCACTACCATATGCAATATAAGGTGCTACAACATCAATTTTCATAACTCAAAGATGCCATAAACATAAAATTTCCTAAATAAGTTTTCTTTGATTCTGAAAATGTGATGAAAAAAAGAGATTAAAAATGGTATTATAGATGACAAAGTAACTAGATTTATCGTGTACCGCTAAAGGAAGTGGTTCTTCATAATAAGTGAGCCATTTCAAAAGTGGCAAAAGAATATACAGCTCATACTAAGATCTTAAAAAGTTAAGATTACCAGTAAATGTCCTACTAGATGCTACATCAAATTTGTTCTTTATTGGTATATTATTACAACAGAATTTGATACGACGAGACCGGATCTAAGTTCTTCAATTGTAAAAGCAAACTTCCTCCTATACTTTTTTTTCTTTTTCAAAAAAAAAAAAAATCTTTGAGGGGAATGGTGGTGACCGCATTTTGTTGACCGTTTTTTCCTAATAGAAAACCGATCATGTTTCCCCCTTCATATTGACAATGAATGAGATCTTGGATTTGGAGAATGCCATCATATCATTAAAATTTTGGCACTAGTTAAGATAGATTACACTAATCGCCATAAATTTAATTCTTCTATTCCATGGATTGTTGCGCTTATATGGGTGCTACATTATCCATATATTTTTGTTTCTTTTTGTGAATACAGATACGATAGTGATATGAATTTACTTAAATTTGAACATGACAAAGGAAATATATATACAGTTAGACTAAGAATTAGCACAAAATAAAAATGCTAAGTATATTTATATAACACGTCGTTTTTATATTTTTATCGTATTCAAATAATTTATCTATTACCAAATCTTATCCTATTATTATTACCCAACCCCATATATATCACTTAATTAACATACACCAAACTAATTACACAAAAACCAAAATCAAACCCAAAATAAAAGAAAAATTTGCATGCAAAAAACCACATACTCTTCAAATTGCTGTACATATGGTCCGTACAGTACCGGGCCGTCTCGGGCCCGCCATGCCCGTCATAAACCCCAACAAACGTCGCGGCCGGGCTCCTCGAACCCGCCGACGAAATCAACGGCCCAGATTCGATCTGGCTCCCATCCTCAAGCAAGCTATTGGCCTGGATCACCGCCATCGAGAAGTCCCCCGCCACGTGGCGCCCCAAATCCTTGTACCACATCAACCCATCTGCCCTTCCCACGTTCTGATCCTCGTCGGACCGCCGCTCTCCCGTCGGCGACGGCCTCCAGCACGGGCTCACGATCTTCATAGAATCAAACGACTTGGGCTACCGAAAAAATGGGATTTTTAGGGAATTGGGGAATTTGAGGATTTAGAGATTTGGAGATTGGTGTTATTTAATTAATTAGGTTGATTTGGGTAATTAGGAGTGAGGATTTTGTTAATTAAGGGGGGGTAATGGAATGGGGGAGCTGGTTTAATTATGAGGTGGAGGAGGGAAGGGATGTTTGACCGAGAAACAGGTACCGACCAACTGCCCACTTTTTAAGCCTTCTTTTTGGGTTCCTGATTTAGATAAAGAGCCTTTTTCCGTTGCATAGATTTGGAGTGAGTCAATGTTGGTAACTAACACAGTTACTTTTCAAAACAATTATCTAGAGTTAATTATTTTGTTAGGACAACTTTTGAAACTATTTGCCAAAAATGGTTAATGACCAAACTATTTGCAGTTAAGGGATAGTTTTTAAATAATATTCTAGACAGCGTAAAAGATATAGATTGAATAATTAGAGATTGAGTAAAAACTTCACCAAAAGTAGGATTTAGTCAAAACCTATCAGAAAATGCATTTGAGAAATTTATAGAAGCAATATTTATAGGAGTAGTAGCAAAATGGTGGATTGGACTAAAGGACGAAGAAAGAAATACTTACAGAAAATCATGACCAATTGATGATAAAGGAATACAAGAAATCTCAGCACAACAAACCTTAGAACTAAAAGAAATAATTACAAATTACGAGATAGCAATAAGAACAGAATTTAGTGTCTACGAAAAAGGAGAAAAACACACTATATATAAAAAGAACCAAGCAAGATGGAGATTAAGAAATTTAGAAATATCCAACATATGTTATTTTTACAACTATGCTTGTAAATTCCAAGAATATTTTCAAGACAGTTATTATACAAAAGAAGAAAAAAGTTCAATCTTGGACTCATTTTTTTCCTTCTAAAACTACCTAATCCATAGAGTATAAACATATATAGTGCATACATAAATGAGTAGAGCGGGTATCAGGTCCTATCTGGTCGGGTCCTCCAATACCCGGATCTGGATCCGGTACCCCACGGGTCCCAAAATTGGACCCAGATCTGGACTTTGCAAGAATCGGGTTCGGGTCCGGGTCCTAGTTAAAAAAACTTACCCGTCGGGTGTGGTAGTAGAGAATAAATATTTGCACTTGAGAATTTTTGCACCCGATACCACACGATTCTAACAATTTTTGCACTTAAGTACATGAATTAATATTATATTTATACGTCTATCTTCAACAATTACTTTTGTATGTATATTCCTATAACCATATTATTCTAATTCTATATGTTTGGGGGTATTTTTTAACGGGTCCGGGTCGGTTCTATTTTTAGCAGACCCGGGCCCGGACCTGAAAGTGCATCGGGTCTTATTTTAGGACCCGGACATGGATAGATCGGGTCGGTTCCGGTCCAATACCGAGTCCGGGTCGAGTCTGGGTATCGGGTAAATGTGACAGTGCTATAAATGAGAAATTAAAATCAGAAGTAGATACTTTAAGGTATAGAATACAAATTGTAAAAGATTATAGGGATAAAGTGTGTGAAGAAGCTAGAGTTGCTATAAAATACTATAGAACATATAAACAAATAATTTGTTGTGAAGAAGCAAGATCAAATAATTAGGGATGTAATAATAACAATTGTTATATAAAAAGTCGTAAACACAAATTCCAAAAATATAAACCAAAATACAGATTTTTTTTTAAAAGATATAAAAAAAATCCGATAAAAGATACTTCAAAAGAATAAATAAAAACAAGCAATATCAAAAAAACCTCAAAGAAATTTCATTGTTATATATGTGGAGAAGTATGACATATGACACCATACTATCCTAAAAGAATGAAAACAGAAAATATAAAATATGTAGAAGAAATTGAAAAAAATGTATAACATAAACTATGAACTCATAGAATATGAAGAAGATTGGTTAGAAATAAGTGAAGATGAGAAATAATGGTAATGGAAGAAGATAGTGGAAGTAGTTAGGATGAAATTAAAGAACATGAAATAAATATGATAACAGAAATAACAGAAATATGAGAACCATTAGAACGAGAAGAAAATAATGAAGAAGTAAGAGAAACAATGAGTTTCGAAATACAAAAATATGATAAAATAAGAGCAACCAAACTAGGTATAAACCAAAAATATATATTTAAACTCTCAATATTTGAAATAAAAAAGAAATACCATAATAATAGCTAGAAATAATGAACAACTTATAGACACTGAACAAGTCCAAGGTAAAATTATAATTTCATTAACAACATTAAGAATAATAAGATATAAAATGGAAAAAATAAGTGAGAAAACCAGAAAGACATTAATATATATACATTTAGGAGCAGTACAAATCATAATAAAAGCTTATTTTAAGGAAGGAATAAATACACTTTTAGAAATATACTTAATGAATGATAGAATAATATCAAGTGCACAAGATGTCTTAATTGGAATAGTATAAGAAAACTTAATGTACCAAAAAATAAAATTTACAATAAAACCTAACTTATCTATAAGTATGATAAAAGAAAATAAGGACAAAAGTCTAGTCATGTATCATAGATTACTGGGAATAGAAATGATAGAAAAGAGTATGAGTATGCAAATAAGAAATATTTATGCTTTTACTAGTAAGAGCATTCACAGTCGTGATTGCTAAAAATAGCAAAATGTATATTATACATATAGCAAAGTGGAGTTTGCTGCAGTGGTGAAATGCTATAATATAGCAACAAAAATAATATATGATCGAAAGGAACTCTCCCACGAAAAAAAAAATCAGGGCATTTTTAAAAAAGTAAATTGAATATTTTAATAATTTTAAAGTTCAGACGGAACTTCAAGCTCCGTCAGAGACAAAAAAATAAATAAAATAAAATAAAATAAATAATAATAATAATAATACTATGGAACGGAACTTCAAGTTCCTTCCCATGAATGGGACGGAAATTGAAGTTCTGTCCAAGGTAAAAAACTTTAAAACAATCAATTTTTTTTAGGAGGGAACTAGAAGTTCCGTCCGATATAATAAAAAATAAATTTTTTATTTGGGACGGAACTTGAAGTTCCGTCCTCTAAAATATGCATATTCTCATATCGCCTCTCAAATATAGCAACATACTGTAACAATTTTGCCAAAATATGAATAAATAGCAAACGACTGCAGATGCTCCTTTGCTATAATATGGATAATATGGCAAACGAATGTGGATGCTCTAAGCATGAAGTAAAAAACAGAAATACTGATAACTTAAAAATAAAACCACTATTTCGGAAAATTATAAGATACAAAGCAGCTAGGGAAAAACCTGAAGTGACTACCAAATTATATATAATTTGACTTTAACAAAACAAAAGATATTGCAAAAGGAAAAGCACCTCAAATAATGTTTGGTAGAATATCACTATCAATAAGAAATAAACAATAAGCATTGGAACTAATACAAATAATAAATATGTTAGAGAATCGAAATAATAATCAATTTAAGATAGATATAGAATATTATGACAATGGTAAATGGAACAAACAAATAGCACTAGTAAATACTAGAGCTACTAATTCATTTATTAAACAAACAAATATAAAAACAACAGAATTAATACCATTAGAAAACTCATATTACTATCTGGGCTACTATTATAATAGGCATCCAGTTGTCCATAAAATAGTATTACCACTAAGAATAAACAGTAGAAATGAAATACTATTACATCTATATGTAGACCAAGAGCACAATGTCAATGAAATGTTATTAGGAACTGGCTTCCTTACATCTGTACAACTGTACTCAATACAAGAAGACGAAATAATAATAACAAATGAAAGTGTAGTAATAAATATAATATTGTCCAAATGAGCAACAAAAAATACGTTATATATACTAACAGAATTTGTATATGAATGATACAAATCAAGAAACTATCACAGCCTAATATACATGGGAGCATGCACAAGCTTATGTTATGAAGACATACTACCAAAATAGAAACAAGATGGAAATAATAAAAAATCAATAACTAGATTAACAGGACGAACCGTTAAATTTGATAAGTATCAACAAAATGTTACTATACAAATAGGAAATTATATCCTAAAAATACCAATAATATACCAATTTGATGATTTGAATAATGATGTATTATTAGGAAACGACTTTTCCAACAGTACTATTCTATAACTATATCCGACAAATCAGTTATATTTACAACACCTTGTAAACATCAAGCGGTAGCAATTAGAATAACACAACCATATTTAGGACAAACCTACCACATATCAGAGTTTTTTCAACCCAGCATGGTGAGTACCAATATTTATCAAATAAAACTAGAATACAATAAGTACATGTAACAATTACACGAGAAATTTTACAAAAAACAACTAGAAGATCTCTATGGAGAAGACCATTTAGCAAATTGGCACTTAAGTAAACTCACAACTCTTATAGAATTAGTAGACAACAACAAAATAATAAAAATTAAACCTATTAGATATACTTCTATAGATTTAGCAAAACATATATAAAAGAACTAATAGAAAATAATTACATAAGAAAATCACAAAGTCCACATTCATCACCAGTATTCATAGTAAGAAAATATTCAAAAAAAAAAGACGTAAATCTAGAATGGTAGTAATTATAAAGAATTAAATAAAAATACTAAAAGATTTGGATATCACTACTAGATATGTAGATACTACTAAACACAGTAAGAACAATAAAAATATATTCTAAAAAATTTGATTGCAGATCAGTATTTTACCATGTAAAATTAACAGAAGAATCAAAAATAGTTAACAACATTTAGTACACCTGTATCATCCCCGAAAATATTTATTTTAATATTTCCATTTGCACGTACATTACACGTAATTTTTTGCACATGTCGATTAATAAAATTATCTTGAGTCATGAAAATTTTCCTCTCATTTTATAAGTCACAAATGTGTGGTTTATTTTTCAACTAGATTTAAGTCTGTATTTTTGTAACACATTAAAACTATTATAAATTAAAGCCTCCTAATTATTATGTGTGCATTTAATGTGCATAAACTCTCATTTAAAATTTAGATAAACTAGTAAACATTACAATGTGTAACATACACACCTAATTCAAAAAAAAAACTCCTAATGAAATTGTATGTAGAATTGTGCACACACAAAATGTGCACGTGCTCTTCTTTCCATATAGGCCGACCGCATATGAGAGTGGGAAAGTGGGGGAGTGAGTATGTGAGTGGAGAGCTCTTAGAAGGAGGTGGGAAGTTATTATAACCACTCACTATTTTACCCTATAAATACCCCCTCAATTTAGCCATATAGGAGTGCAAATCAAATCAAGAGAAAAGAGAGAAAAGAGAGTCAAGGAGTTGCTGCTTTCTGGAGCCATAGGAGGGGACTTGCAGGTTGATTTTTTGGGAGGATTTTTGGAGCATTTTTCTAGGAGCTACAACTACTAAGAGCTTTTGAGGTGGGTGTTCTCATTGTCTTCTAATTTTCAGTAAATTGTGCATGCTTAGCCATAACATATGTAGATGCTAATTTAATTGGTGTGTATTAATATAGAAGTTTTCTTGATTTTAATTGTGCATTCTTAGTCATAGATAATATGTGAATGTATGGGTGTTTTATTGTCCTCTAATGTGTTAATAAATATTCATGTCGAACCAGAAATGTGAAGATGATACTTAGTACGTAGGTGTATGTGAAGAAAATTTCCTAGAAATTTTATTAGTACATGCTTAATTATAATCATGTAGTAGATAATTGAATTAATGTATGTGTACGAGTTATATAGAATGCTTATCTAGTTGAAAATTTATAAAATAAACCCATGAAATTAAATTTCTCTATATACAATGTAAAAAAAAAACTCTCCAAAAATGTTGTCGTATAGGGAACAACAATTTATATAGTTCAAGTTGTAGAACTATAAACACTCCATGCAAGTTGGGTAATAATTTCCTTATATTTTTAAAAATAGATTGTTATAGGATTTATTTCGGGGTAATACAGTAATATTGAAGGAACTTATTCCCTGGAAATGATTACAAATAATAACGCATAGCGAATATGAAATCAAAAATTTAAAGAAATTTAGAAGCAGAGAGTGTTGCAATAAAAGAACTTCAGTAGTAATATAGTCAATTATGTGGGTTGGACAAACCTGGTTTTGGGTGTGTTTGGGGGCGCCCTGTACAGTAGTCTAGGGTTGCTGATTCGGGTCCCTGTGTCTTCCTTTCTTTTGCTTTTTCTGAGAAATATCCAAACAGAGAGTTTTAATACTTAAGAATAACATTTTAGAAATTTTCATCAACAGTGAGTTGACACGTTGGTTGTTGGGTGCACATTGGGTTGTGGTTTGGCTTGCTGTGCGCCTGGGTTCGATTCTGAGTGTACACATTTTGTCCTTTTAATTTTTTTTAGGGGCTTTTTCATGTTTTAAACTTGGAGAAAATTGTAGAAATATTTTATATTAGAACATTTGGAAGTAATTCAACACTATTTTTAGATGTATTTTGGACAATGTACTAGATGAATCTAGTTTCTAGTCTAAATTTGAGGGTGTTTGCTTATGTTAAAATGAGTTTAAATTTGGGAGGGGAATACAACATTTTTGGGGGTGCTTTTTCATGTTTTAAAAGTTGGAGAAAATTGTAGAAATATTTTAGAATATTATTAGAACATTTGGAAGTAGTTCTATACTATTTTGAGATGTATTTTGGACAATGTACTTGACGAATCTAGTTTCTAGTCTAAATTCAAGGGTGTTTGTTTATGTTAAAATGAGTTTAAATTTGAGAGGGGAATACAAATTTAGAACCTACCTTTGAAAAATTACCCTGGGATTAAATTATTGAAATAAGTAAATGGTTGGGATATTTTGTAGTAAAATAAAAGCATGGTTAAGAGATTAAAATACGAAGAATCTTTATATTTAGTTTTATTCTAAGAAGCTTACGATGCATAAGAAAGTAGATTTGAAATTTTAGAAACTCATGCACATGGTGCTATACGAGAGATTACGAGATATTCATGGCAAGAATTTGAAATATTAATCATGTGATGTTTTGTAAAGGTTTTATCAATTAAAAGGTTGTAGAATATTGTTAAGGGATAAATTTGGAATGTTAATTGAGTGATTGTCTACAAGAATTGGATCAATCAAACCTTTATGAAATGCTGCTATAATAAGTATTTAGTTATATTGAGATGATAAACATAAAGAGAATGGATTAAGAAGAAATGATGAATAATGAATGCGATGGTTATGATGAGGTTAGATTTAACCTAAGTGATCTCTATATTGAGATGGTTGGTTGTTCTAGAGTTTGAGCGGGACCCAGAATACCAGCAGGTTGAGATATGTGAAAATTGAGAAACTGCCAGTGTGGGCTGATGTTCTCAAGTGTTGAATTTAAGTCTGGGGGGTAAGCTAACTCTAGGTTTTAATAACTTTAAATGAATTAAGGACAAACACTAGATGGGAGATGTGATGAAGTATGGACAAACATGAGTATGAGGGCCTCATATGATTCGCGGTGGGAGATTATCTCAAGAATTATCGGGGCGTAAGGCATGATGTCCAAAATCGCTAGCGGTGTGGGATTTATCTTCAGAATTGTTGGGATCGAGGCGATGCTTATGAGATATTTGTGTGATGAGGTACCATATGACTTGCAGTGGGAGTTTCGTTTCCAGAATTATCGGGGTGTGATGCATCATGTCTAAAATCACTCGCGATGGGAGAATGACTCTCAAGAATTATTGGGGTGATACTAAATACTCACAAGATATCTGAACCTTACATTAGTCATCGTAGTAGAAATTCATAACGGGGGATTGAACTCTATAATGAGAAGTACGATAAGGACTTGCCCTCAGACCTATATAGTATGAGATGCATAGAATCCGAATAAGTATGCATTAGTGTCATCGTAAGTAAAAATAGCTGCATTAGGCATTAAGTTCATATCATACACTGACATAATTAGGATAATCACTTTTATGTTTTCTGCATTCAAGTTTGCGATTGTTAAGATAATGGAATCGATGTATTATAGCATTGCGTTAGTTGTATGCAACTGACATACCCACAGTTTCTTAGTTGCAGGGTTGGATTTGGCATTGACTTGAAGTTACTGTCATGGGTTGACATAAGATTGAAGAGCTTTTGTCATCATTGGTTGTATTGTACTTATTTATTTCCGCTGTGTTATTGTAAAGAACAATATTGTAAATGAAAAAGTTATAGATTCTTTGTAAATTTGCACGAAGTTGAAGTGAAAGATCTTGTTGTGTTACGATTTACCTGTGTTTGGAATTCGGGGCGTTACAGAGTGGTATCAGAGCCGACTTCAATAAGCAGTACAAAATTATAAGGAAAACACATTAGGGTGGACATTAGGAGTGTGAGTTCAGTTTATAGAGATTTAAATATTATAGTTGTATCAACTTACATTTGCGTTGCTCTATACACTGATGTGTTCTCCTCACTTTCTCTATAAGATGGCGGATAACCAAAACCCGTTGGATGAAGTAGAAGAGGAACTTTTTTTGAGGACCCCGAAGAAGAAGAAGAAGAACCAGAAGAAGAAGAGGAGGAACTGCCGAGTCTCGCGAGATCACTCCACTACTGCCAGAACCATAGAGTGAATCATCGGATGAAGAGCTAGTTCGAGAAAAGAAGGACCACATCATCACTTCTCTCCAGAAGCAGTTGACCATCCATAAGTGGAGAGTAACCCACATGGAGGCACATCAAGCAGAGGATAAGCAAAACATTACCGCACTGAGTCGGCGAGTATGAGAACTCGAGAAGTGTCGTCAAAGGAATGCTCGACATTTCACCCAGCTGGACAACAAAAAACGGTGTGGAAAACAAGAATGTCGTAAAAAATGCGAGAGAATGCAGAAGGAAATAGACGATCTATGGGAATAGTATAACAGCCATTCCCGTAAATACGTTTTTTCTGAATATTTTCTGTATTTCGTTATTATAAATTCATTATTTGTTAAAATCATTTTGGATTTCATATTAAAGTGTTTTTCTAATCGAAAATTTATTCATTTCAAATAATGGTGTGTTTTGATCTTATTTTCTAGATCTTATTGATCAACTATTTGTATTTGAGTCCAAATTATATATATACATATTTATTGGGTCATTTTAGTAAATTATTAAACCTGGATATTATTTTATTGTATGATTTTATCATTATAATAATTAATTGTCGTTTCTTGATTATTTAATTAAAATTCATCTATTGAATTATTTTGTTATTGTACTGACCTAGTTTTCTTGGCGAATTCTAAGTTATTTTTAAGTCTAGTTTATATTCAATTCATTTGTATTATTTATTTATTTATTTGGATTTAAATTCTTATTCATGAAACTCTTTGATCTTCTTGATGAATTATTTTCTTGTTAATCCTATTTTTCTTTTTTTATTGTGGGTATTTTTTATTTGAACCCTATTGATTTTGATCTATCTCTTATTAAACCCTAAAATCCAATTTGATTTGTTCTTGACCAAAAACCGCTTTTATTGAACCCTAATTCACTAACCCAGTACCCTAATTGTACCCTATAAATACAACCCTAATGCAAACCCTAATTTTTGGCACACAAATCGAAACCTAGCTGCCCTCTCTCTCTCCTCCCGTTATCTCTCTCCTCCATCTCTGTCCTTCCCGCCTGAATCCCCCAAACCCATTACTGTAGATCACCTTCCCCGGTCAAACTCCGGCTACCCCTTCTTCCGGCGACCCCCCATCCCATCTCCACCCCCTTTCCGGTCGGCGCCGCCTCTCTGCGCCACCAGACAGACCCCCCAACCTCCTTTTTCTCTGACCTCGACATTAATCGACGGCAAAACCCAACCCCAATGCCCACTGTTGCTGTTGCCGTTCCTCACCTCGAAGCCCGGCGACGCCCCAACGCCGCCCTGCCCCTAGCGCCGCCGCCCTTGGCCCTAGCCATTGCTGGAGTTGCTGCTGTCTTGTGCTTCTGGCTATTGCTGTCTCTTTTGTGTGCTGTTATTGCTTTTGAACTTGATTGCACGTATTTTGCACGTGCTGCTTTGGGGATTTACTAGTTCGTGAGTTCGTTACTTCGGGATTCTCATCCTGTTATTTTTGGTATTCGTTTTCACCGATTAACAAGCAAGTCACCGTTCTCTTGAATTGCTAATTGTATCAAATTCAAGTATTATTGAAATTCTTGCAGGTAGATTTCTTTGTTATCATATTATCCTTGGTTATCTCTTTCGTTGGGTCTATTGAGGGTTTACATGAGCTAACCCTAATATTCTTGACATCGTGCCACTTTGGCCCTAAAGTTTGGATCTTCATGAATGCATATAGAATTGTTAATAGGGTTATTCATTCAAGTCACAACACAAATAAATTATTGTAGAGACAATCATTAGGTTATATGTCGTTTGATCGTTTGGTGATTGATTGATGTTAGACTTGTAATGTGTGTGATCTAAATTTTATTTATCATGTTTGGACACCTATCATGCTAGTTATACAATTTATTGACTATAGAATCAATACCCGACATGTTTAATTAATTTTATTTTCAAGAAAAATACCCTAAGAACTGTACATGCATGCTGACCTGAACTTGATCGCTGTTTTCGAACCAGTAAATGACCTTAAAATGAAATACTTTCTGAATATGAAATGTATTCCCGAGTGTCTAGTTGCCAATAACATCTAGAGTTTTCACATTTCGAGTTTTGTAGCAAAAGTTATGCCCGTTTTACTACAGCAGTGTTTTTACATTTCAGATTTTCGGATTCTCGTACCTTTCATGTTCAAACAGTAAAAAGGCTGATCAAATGGTAAAATTTTGCTATGAAAATTTCCAGATTGTTGCTTAACATGTTTAGGAGCCCAGAAATTACTTTTACTGAATTTAATAATGAGTTTTTCTGTTTCTAAAAATTAAATCAACAAGATGTCGAATTTCTGCCTGAATATAAAACCTGAAAAGAAACATGTGTTTGACCTAGCTACTGTTGTCGGAATTTGAACTTTAAACATGCGTCGGAACCGTATGGAAGTCTAGTTTCTAGATTTTCTAATGGATTCAACTTTCAATTTCCGAGTCAGTGGGAAACTGTATTTTTTGTACAGGTTGCGCTTGCTATCCAGAATTTTGGATACTACTTTTTAATGAAATATTTATTCCTATATCGTATTATTACATGAATTGATGTATGTATGTTGCATTGCATGTTCCCAATGAGTTATTGTCACTATTTTAACCATCCTATCCATGTCATCAACCTATTGTTTTCCTATTGATACTATCGTTCACCGAATTGTCCATTAATTGCATATTGTGTTGTCGCATTGATAAATAATCAACAAGCCGGAGTTTAAGAGATTGACTTTTGAGTAGTGAACAAAGTAGTGACTATACTTGGAGGAGGGGCCTGTGTTTTCCTAATTACCGTTCTGGCTGCCGTTTTATCGTGTGATTGTAGTTATGGCCGTAACCCAATCTATCATGTACCTTATCATTGCCGATGACCATTTCATACACCGAAAGGTGAATAGTGTTTACCGTTACCGTTGCCAAGTACATGATCTACCGAGTGCACCACTTGAGTCTAAAACGAAATTGATTGTATGCATCGAACCTGTAGTATGGAATGCAGTA
Source organism: Hemerocallis citrina (assembly GCA_017893485.1). Taxonomy (NCBI): domain Eukaryota; kingdom Viridiplantae; phylum Streptophyta; class Magnoliopsida; order Asparagales; family Asphodelaceae; genus Hemerocallis; species Hemerocallis citrina. The sequence continues at coordinate 279,215 of JACEHZ010000245.1, forward strand.
GTACATGCATTAGTTAGGATTAAAATGAATAATAGACATAAGGATTGACACATCACCGACATTGCATATTGTTCATCATTGTTCCTATTTGTATCCAATATTGTTTAAGTGATATTGATATTATCCGTTGATTACCATTGCCGAATATTAAAACATTGTTACACCGTTGCATTGGTTACCATGCTATTGATTATTATCATCGTGCTATGCTATTGATTCCTATTGATTCATTGATTCATTGTTATACCGTTATTCCATTGTTCCCTACTTTCTCTACTTGCTGTCCATGACTTACTCTAAGGATAATTTTTCACTTTTTTTAGATGAAGTGTATACAGGTAATGAAGGAGAATTGTCTGTTGGAATTGGAGAACAAACATTTTGAAGATTTCTGCTTTTAAATTGCTTATCGCTTTAATAAACTTAATGTACTGAGACTTGTATTTATTTTTAGATTGGGATTATTATTGTTTTGGGCTTGTGTCCCAGATTTTATTGTTGTTTCCAGACGTTGAATTATTATTATTGTATTTGGATATTATATTGTCTCATTCCAAGTATTATTGTTCATCAGATTGTTATTTTTGCCTGCACATTTGTTCTGTATTGATTTTATTATTGAGTTGATTAATTAAACAGCTTGTGGGTGACGTTAGTCATTCGCTGGGCCAATTTCATGTGCTCATATTCCGTATTTTTGGGAAGCTGAGCGTGACAAATAGTTTAGAGGAGCCAAGAGGAACCGTAGAGTCTAGACTGCTTTATGCTGGTTTAAAGTTCTATACGAAGATTTGGAGTTTCTTGGTGTTCTTTATGTATGGGTGTATGGACCAATTTTATTTCTGAATATGAGAAGTTTATTTTGGAGATGAAAAAATTGTGTTGAAAGTCTATTGTTTTTTTTGGGTGGTTGATGAAGTTTTATGAACAAGAAATGGCCGGGAGAATGACTGGAAATGGTGAAGGATCAAGCGAAGAAGGCAACTGACTTGATTTGGAGACAGAGTTGGCCCGTGTATACCAGACCCTCAACACATTCGTTGCAGCAAGTGTGAACCAGAATACAATGGCAGGACAAGTAGGGCAAGCCCCAGTGGCTATCAAGTTGGTAGAATCCTTCAAGAGGATGAAACGACCCGTTTTTGAAGGCAAAGCGGATCCCGATGCAGCTGATGATTGGATCCGGCAGATTGAAATAGTGTTTGAAGTGTTGGAGACTCCAGAGGCTAGTAAGGTGAAGCTAACAACTATCAAGTTGGAGAAGGATGCTGGAGTCTGGTGGCAATCTATGAAGAGGACCTTGGGCGATGAGCCGATTACTTGGGAGGACTTCTTAGAGGAGTTCCACAGCCATTACTTCCCAATAGATGTGCAAGAGAAGAAGGCGATGAAATTTCTGAGCCTGCAGCAGTGTAGCTTGTCAGTCAGGGAGTATGAGATGAAGTTCACTCAGCTCTCAAGATATGTGCCTGAGTTAATGGTCGATGAAGCTAAAAAGGCGAGAAAGTTTGAGCAGGGTCTGAGGCCAGGATTGAGGTCTTGTATGATACCCCTTGGGATCCAAAAATTCTACAAGCTTGTTCGAAGGGTTGCAGCCACAGAATTAGACATGGAACAACATCAGTTGATGAAAGACCGGCGAAGCAACTGGAGTAGTGGTAAGAGGCCCGTGACATCAAGCAACTCCAGAAGGCAGCTCCCAGCTCACAGTTTCAAGCCGACTGGGGCAAATGCCATTACTATGACTGGGAAGCCAAGCAACGGAGGTACAACGCCCCTAGGAGTAACCTATTACAATTGTGGAGAATTGGGTCATTTCAGAACCGAATGTGCCAAGCGACAGATTCCCATAGCTTGTTTCAACTGTGGGAAAGAAGGCCTCGCCAAGCCCTATTGCCCACAGCTCCAGCGGGGAGGGCAGAGCCAAAAGCAGGAAGATCAGGGGAAGAAACCGTACTGGCAGGGCGAGTATTCACTCTGACTGAGCAGGATACTGAGGACTCTGATAATGTCATTACCGGTATGGGAGCATCCAAATAAAATTTATGTTGTTATTTAAAAGTCTTGTAATAGAAGGATGTTATGTAGTGAAGGATATAATTCATTATGTAACAGGAAAACTTATAGTGAATGGAATATATGCTACGGTTTTATTCGATGCTGGTTCATCGCATACATTTTTGTCTCCTAAATTTGCTCCAGAGTTGGGGCTAGGGCCAAAAAAAATTCCCAACATGGTTTCAGCAGTAGCTACTCCTTCAGGAGAAATGCTAACTGCTGATTGGTACTACGCTGATTGTGAGATCGAGATTGGAGGAGGAATTTTTGGGATCGATCTTATAGAGCTGGAAGTGTTGGGAGTGGATGTCATCATTGGCATGGACTGGATGTCGAATATAGTGCTAGCATCGAATGCAAGAGTAAGGAGTTGATGGTGAAGGCACCAGGGGGACCAGCAGTAATATTTCAAGTGAAGAAGAAGTGCAAGGAATTGGTGGCATCTTAACCAAGAAGAAAATTCCTGAGGAAGTCAAAAAGATTCCTGTAGTGCGGAACTTTCCGACGGTATTCTTGGAGGATCTACTTGGGTTACCAACTCATCCAGATGTAGAATTTAGCATTTTTATTCAGCTAGAAAACACACTGATATCCAAGGCACCGTACAGAATGGCACCAGTGGAACAAGGTGGGGTAAAGAAGCAAATCGAGGAGCTATTGCACAAAGGTTTTATCAGACATAGTGCGTCGTTTTGGGGAGCACCAGTTTTGTTGATGAAGAAGAATGATGGATCGATGAGGATGTGCATCGATTATAGGGAGCTGAACAAGGTGACTATCCAGAATAAGCATTTTATTCCGCGAATCGATGATATGTTTGACAGACTGCAAGAAGCAGCAGCTTTCTCCAAGATTGATCTTCGATCAGGTTATCACCAAATTCGTGTGAAGGACGAGGATGTGCATAAGACTGTATTCCGAACTCGACATGGGCATTATGAATTCTTAGTTATACCATTTGGAGTGACGAATGCACCAGCCATATTCATAGATATGATGAATAGGGTCCTACGACCATTTATTGACTCTTTCATCATAGTGTTCATCAACAATATCCTGGTATATTCCAAGTCAGAAGAGGAGCTTGCTGAACATTTAGCCGGGGTGTTGAAGAAGCTGCAGAAGCAGAAATTATATGTCAAGCTATTCAAGTGTGAATTCTGGAAGTCCGAAGTCGCGTTCCTGGGTCAAATTCTTTCTAAGGAGGGAGTGGCCACAGATCAACAGAAGGTAGAGGCAGCGAAAGACTGGCCAAGACCCGCATTTGTAAAGGAGATCAGGAGTTTCTTGTTTTTGAACAGTTATTATCTGCGGTTTATTCAGGGGTATGTACAGATTGCAGTGCCGCTTACCAGACTCACAAGGAAGAATATAAGTTTCAAGTGGTCAGAGCAATGCAAAGCAAGCTTCCGAGAGTTCAAGGAGAGGTTAACTACCACTCCAATATTGGCTCTGCCACGAGCCGGAATAGACTACGAAGTCTACAGTGATGCTTCACATCGAGGTTTGGGTTGTGTGCTGATGCAAGAGGGTAAGGTAATAGCTTATGGGTCCAGGCAACTGAGGCTGCATGAGAAAAATTATCCAACCCATGACTTAGAATTGGCAGTAATTATTTTCTCCATGAAGCAGTGGAGGCATTATGTGTATGGGAAGAAAGTCAATATGTACACAGATCACACGAGTTTGAAATATATCTATCAGCAAAGGGATCTAAACTTGCGGCAGAGGAGATGGTAAGAGGTGTTAGAAGATATTTGCCCAGAGATAAAGTACCACCCGGGAAAGGCGAATGTGGTGGCAGATGCACTCAGTCGAAAGAGTAGTCTATCCTGTTTGATTACAACTCAAAAGGAACTAGCAAAAGAATTCGATCATGCTGGAATTGTAGTAGTGTTGCAAGGACTGGGAGCATCACTGGCAAAGTTGAGACTCCAGCCTACGCTGAAGGAGCAGATTATCGACGGTCAGAAATCTGATTCAGAAATTCAGAAGATGAAGAGCAAGTTGGTGCGGGCAAATTGGCAGAATTCCAAGTAAAGGACGAAGTGCTTTGGTTTGGAAGATGATTATGTGTACCTGAGCAAGCTGAACTGAAGGAGAGCATTTTACAAGAGGCACATGTCACGTTAACACTAGTACATCCAGGGAGTACCAAGATGTACAAGGATATTAAGCAGCATTTTTGGTGGTAGGGAATGAAGAGAGATGTAGCAGACTTCGTGGCAAGATGTGCGACTTGTCAGCAGATTAAGGCAGAAAGTTAGAGACCCGGAGATTTACTACAACCGTTACCCATTCCGGAGTGGAAATAGAGAACATCAGTATGGATTTCATCACAGGGCTACCTAGAAGTCCCAAAGGGAATGATGCGATTTGGATAATAGTGGATCAATAAACCAAATCTGCTCATTTCTTAGTGATGAAAATCACCTAGTCAATGGAGAAGTTAGCGGAATTATACATCGGAGAGATAGTAAGACTACATGGAATTCCTGTATTGATTGTTTCAGGTCGAGACGCACGGTTCACTTCACATTTTTGGAAGAGTCTTCAGGTAGTTATGGGAACCAGGACTGATTTCAGTAGTTGCTTTCCATCCTCAAATAGATGGGCAGACTGAGAGGGTCAATTTTGTGTTGGAGGACATGTTGAGATGCTGCGTGATGGATTTCGGCGAAAGCTGGGAGAGGCACGTAGCTCTAGTAGAGTTCGCCTACAATAACAGCTTTCAGACTAGCATTAGCATGGCGCCATATGAAACTTTGTATGGGAGGAAGTGTAGAACGCTAGTATGCTAGTATGAAGTGGGCGAAAGGCAGATGTACGGGCCGAAATTAGTGCAACAAGCATCAGATAAAATAAAATTGATCCGGAAGAGGCTAGTTGAAGCACAGAGCAGATAGAAGAGCTATGTGTTGGATCCTGTATGCAAGGCAAATAACACTAGGGGGGGTGAATAGTGTTATATAAAAAATAAATAATAATTTAAACTTGATGCAACTGTTAAGTCGACTGAAAAGAAACACCAGTCGACTAAAACGTCAGATAAAAGAGAGATAATCAACTAAAGAACAACGAGTTTGTTAAGTCGACTTAAAGGAGAAATCAGTCGACTGATCAGACACAATTTTCAGTAATGTGCAGCGAAATTAAAATTGCAAGTTAGAGAATTCAAATCACAGAGAATCAACAATGCTAACACGGCGATATATTCTGGTTCAGTCCTCCCGACCTACATCTAGTCTCCAAGCAAACAACTTGAGATTTTTCACTATTCTTGAAAAAGTACAAGAATACTCTATGACCTTTGGCAACAACTATGTTAAACCTGTAGACCTCTCACACCACCAGAGAGAGCAAGACCAAACTCTACAACCTAGAGTGACACTGACTCTACACCAAGAGTCCTTCTCTCCAACCGTGAGGACCACTCTCACAACGCAAGAGTGAGCAACAAAAATTGAAGATTACAACAACTAGAGCCATGATTTTTGAGTGTGCTTTTTGTATAGAGACTATAGGTCAACTTCTAATCGCAGTTTTGAACTTAATCTTAGTTATGCAAGACTGGAATTAGAGAACCAAATCTAGAGAATGAGAGTACTTGAAAGCTTGAGTTCTTTTTAACAAAATAAGCAAGGACTTGGTATAAAAAAATGGTTAACCTTTTCCAAGTTCATCTTGAACTCTATTTATAGAGTGAGAACTCCAAGAACATTGGAAAATGGTTCATCAACTGCTAATAAACGGTAGGAAAGTTTTGAGTTTGAAAATCAAATTTTAAACTTCAGAAAACTATCAAAACTGCTCGAATAGTCAATTGGGTTGCAAAAGGAGTCGACTGGTCAGAGCTTGAGTGAGTTCATTCTGTTTCGTACTAGAACAGTCGATTGCTTACCGAAATAAGTCGATTGGTATTTTGACAGCTGAACTTATACAAGTTTGATTTTGACATTTTGATTTTAATAAACTTTATTTTAATTCCTAGGGGATGTGTGAGTGTGTGTATCAAGGCTTTTACAAAGTTTTTAAGACAAATCAAATATTACAAAAAATTACAAGACACTTGTTCTGATCACTTGTTCTTTAGCTAATCACTTGAGAATCTTTGAAGCTCTGAAAAAAACTTTGTCTTGTATCTTGGTCTTGAGTCTTGAAATCTTTCTTGTCTTTCTGACTTTATCTTAAGCTTTGATAGCCTTGAAAGTGTCAAGTACACACTGCAAGAGATATGTATGATAGAAAAAATGTGTATTGTGTTGTAGTCATCAAAATCAAGAATCTACACTATGCAAATAATCGGTGAAGAGACTTGGAATTTGAGGAAGGAGATTTTGTATTCATGAAAGTATCTCCAACTAAGGGTGTGATCTGGTTTGGAAAAGGGGGAAAGTTAGCTCCATGATACATAAGACCATATAAAATACTGAAGAGGATTGGGAACACATCTTATAGATTGAAATTACTTGAAGAGCTAGCCCAAGTGCACAATGTCTTTCATGTATCCATGTTGCGGCGCTACATTCCAGATCCAAGTCACCACCTAACGAAAGTGCAAAAAGGTCTATAGTTAAATTTGAGCTACAAGGAACGTCCAGTGAAGATCGTGGATCCGCAGGAAAGAGTCTTGAGGAACAAGACTATACCCATGGTCAAGGTAGTTTGGAGGAACCAGCTAGTTGAAGAGTCAACTTTGGAATCAGAAAGGTGGATGAAGAGTAACCACCCCGAACTTTTTGATTGAGTCTGTATTTTATGTACATCTCCTTCACCCTACTCTTTAAGCTTAGTCCTGAGGATAGAACTATTCTAAGGAGGGAGTATTGTAACATCCCCGAAAATATTTATTTTAATATTTCTTTTTGCATGTGCATTGCACGTAATTTTGTGCACGTGTCAATTAATAAAATGCTCTCATTTTACAAGTCAAAATGTGTGGTTTATTTTTCAACTAGACTTAAGTCTATATTTTTGTAACACATTAAAACTATTATACATTAAAACCCCTAATAATAATGTGTGCATTTAACGTGCATGAACTCTCAATTAAAATTTAGATAAACTAGTACACATTATAATGTGTAACATACACACCTAATTTAAAAATATAAAAAAACTCCTGATGAAATTGTTTGTAGAAGTGCGCACACACAAAATGTGCACGTGCATGTGCTCTTCTTTCCAAATAGGCCGGCCGCATATGATAGTGGGAGAGTAGGGGAGTGAGTGTGTGAGTGGAGAGCTCTTTTAAGGAGGTAGGGAGTTATTATAACCACTCACTATTTCACCCTATAAATACCCCCTCACTTTAGTCATATAGGAGTACAAATCAAATCAAGAGAAAAAAGAGAAAAGAGAGTCAAGGAGTTGCTGATTTCGGGAGCCATAGGAGTGGACTTGCGGGTTGATTTTTTGGGGAGATTTTTGGAGCATTTTTCTAGGACCTACAACTAGTAGGAGCTTTTTAGGTGGGTGTTCTCATTGTCTTCTAATTTTCAGCATATTGTGCATGCTTAGCTATAACATATGTAGATGTTAATTTAATTAGTGTCTATAAGTGTAGAAGTTTTATAGAATTTTAATTGTGCACTCTCAATCATAGTTAGTATGTGAATGTATGGGTGTTTTATTGTCTTCTAATGTGTTAATAAATATTCATGTCGAACCAGAAATGTGAAGATGATACTTAGTAGGTGTATGTGAAGGAAATTTCTTAGAAATCTTATTAGTATATTCTTAATTATAATCATATAGTAGATAATTGAATTAATGCATGTGTAGGAGTTTAATAGAATGCTTATCTAGTGGAAAATTTATAAAATAAACCCATGGAATTAAATTTCTCTATATACAATGCAGTAATGTAAATATAAAAAAAAACTCCCCAAAAATGTAGTTGTATAGGGAACAACAATTTATATAGTTCAAGTTGTAGAACTATGAACGATTCATGCAAGTTGGGTAATAATTTCCTTATATTTTTTAGAATAGATTGTTATAGGATTTATTTTGGGCTAATACACTGATGTTGAAGGAACTTATTCTCTGGAAATGATTAAAAATAATAATGCATGGCGAATACGAAATCAAAAATTTAAAGAAATTTAGAAGCAGAGAGTGTTGCAATAAAAGAACTTCAATATTAATATAGTCAATTATGTGGGTTGGACAAACCTGGTCTTGGGTGTGTTTGGGGGCGCCCTGTACAGTAGTCTCGGGTCGGGGGTTCGGGTCCCTGTGTCTCCCTTTCTTTTGCTTTTTCTGAGAAATATCCAAACAGAGAGTTTTAATAATTAAGAATAACACTCTAGAAGTTTTCATCAATAGTGAGTTGACAAGTTGGTTTTAGGGTGCACATTGGGTTGCGGTTTGGCTTGATGTGCGCCTAGGTTCGATTCCGGGTGCACACATTTTGTCCTTTTAATTATTATTATTTTTTTTTGGGGGGGGGGGGGGGGGGGGCTTTTTCATGTTTTAAAGCTTGGAGAAAATTGTAGAAATATTTTAGATTATTATCAGATTATTTGGAAGTAATTCTACACTATTTTAAGAAGTATTTGAACAATGTACTAGATGAATCTAGTTTTAAGTCTAAATTCGAGGGTGTTTGTTTATGTTTAAATGAGTTTCAATTTGGGTGGGGAATACAAATTTAGAACCTACCTTGGGAAAATTTCATTGGGATTAAATTATTGAAATAAGTAAATGGTTGGGATATTTTGTAGTAAAATAAAAGCATGGTTAAGAGACTGAAATATGAAGAATCTTTATATTTAGTTTTATTCTAAGAAGCTTACGTTGCGTAAGGAAGTAGATTTGAAATTTTAGAAACTCATGCAAATGGTGCTATACGAGAGATTACGAGATAATCAAGGAAAGAATTTGAAATATTAATCATGCGATATTTTGTAAAGGTTTTATCAATTAAAAGGTTATTAAATATTGTTAAGTGATAAATTTGAAATGTTAACTGGGTGATTGTCTACAAGAATTGGTTCAATCAAACCGTTATGAAATGCTGCTATAATATCTGTTTAGTTAAATTGAGATGATAAACATAAAGATAGTGGATTAAGAAGAAATGATGAATAATGAATGCGATGGTTATTATGAGGTTAGATGTAACCTAAGTGATCTCTATATTGAGATGGTTGTTTGTTTTAGAGTTCGAGTGGGACCCAAAATACCGGCAAGTGGAGATATGTGGAAATTGAGAAATTGCCAGTGTGGGCTGATGTTCTCGAGTGTTGAATTTAAGTCCCGGGGGTAAGCTAACTCTAGGTCTTAATAACTTTAAATGAATTAAGGACATGCACTAGATGGGAGATGTGTTGAAGTATGGGCAAACATGAGTATGAGGGCCTCATATGATTCGCTGTGGGAGATTATCTCAAAAATTATCGGTGCGTGAGGCATGATGTCCAAAATCGCTAGCGGTGTGGGATTTATCTTCAGAATTTTTAGGATCGAGGTGATGCTCATGGGATATTTGTATGATGAGGTACCATCTGGCTCGCGGTGTGGGTTTCATCTCCAGAATTATCGGGGTGTGACGCATGATGTCCAAAATCACTCGCGATGGAGAACGAATCTCAAGAATTATCGGGGTGGTACTAGATACTCACAGGATATCTGAATCTTACATTAGTCACCGTAGTAGGAATTCATAACGGGGTATTGAACCCTATAATGAGGAGTACGATAAGGACTTGCCCTCGGCCTTATGTAGTATGAGATGCATAGAATCCGAACAAGTATGCATTAGTGTCATTGTAAGTAAAAATGATTTCATATTGCATTAGGCATTAAGTTTATATCATACACTGACATAATTAGGATAGTCATTTTAATGTTTTTTGCATTCAAGTTTGTGATTGTTAAGATAATGAAATCACTGTATTATAGCATTGCGTCAGTTGTATTCAACTGACGTGCCCATAATTTCTTAGTTGCAGGGTTGGATTTGGCATGGACATGAAGTTACTGTGATGGGTTGACTTAAGATTGAAGAGCTTCCAATATCATTGGTTGTGTTGTACTTATTCATTTCCGCTGTGTTATTGTAAAAAAAACTGTTTTAAATAAAAATATTTTAAATTCCTTGTAAATTTGTACGAAGTTGAAGTGAAAGATCCTGTTGTGCTACGAATTACCTGTGTTTGGAATTCATGATGTTACAAAACCACAATGATTTTACGAATGAAACGTGCTGCTATTTGGATATAGAAACAGTCAGATGGATTTCAAGAATATATGGATAAAATATTTAAAAAATACAATAACTTTGTACTAGTATATGTAGATGATATTCTTATAGGATCCGAAAACGAAGAACGACATAAAGAACGTTTACTAAAATTCATAGAAATAGTAAAAAGTACAGGTATTATATTATCAAAAAAAAAAAAAAAATCATTCAATACAAAGATAGAATTCTGAGAAACAAAATTGTCACATGAAGGAATATAACTACAGCCACATATTGCAGAAAAAATAAAAACATTCCCAAATATTTTAAAAGAATAAAGAGAAGCACAAGCTATAATCGGACTACTAAATCAAACAAAGGAATACATACCAAATTTGTCAGAATAAATAAATTGGCTACAAAAAAAATTGAAAAAAAATCAAAAAATGGCAATGGACCTCAGAAGTTGAAGAAAAACTTAAAATATTAAAACAAGAAACTTCAGAATTAAGTATGTTACGATTACTTGTTAAAGAATGCACATGGATAATAGGGACAGATGCATGTGAAGATAATTGGAGAGCAGTGTTAAATTTTGTTGAAATAGATGAAAAAGAAGAAAGACTAGCCAAATACACTAGTGATAAAATTACACAGACCCAACAAAACAACCACATAAATGAAAAAAATAATTATTAGAGATCTTAAAAACAATAAAAAAGTTTGAATTATTCATAATACATACAAAATTCATAGTAAAAACAAATAATATCCAAGCAAAATCATGGATAAACAAAATAATAGACCCAACCAGAGCTAATAAGACTGATAAGATGGTAAATGGAATTAGCACATTTATTTTTACAATAGAAAACATAAAAGGAAAAGATAACATTTTAGCTGATTTTCTATCAAAGAATTAGCTGATTCATTTTTTGTAGAATGAAACTAGAGTCCAGCAAATAGAACATGATATAATTTTCCTCAAGAGAACCATGGAAAAAATAAAATGAGCATTTAATCAATTACAGTTAGAAATATGTGGAATCCAAAGTCTGTTCTACCAGCATATAAGTCAGCATGTAACTACAGAAAATATGACAGACAAAGCTAGTGAAAAAATGAGTGAGATGGGCCAACATACTCATACCTTAAAAGAAGAAGCAATTACATCTTCTAATAAGACTACATACAAGGAGACATTCCTCATTGAGAAATCTCCTATCAAAGTATCAAAGAAAATATTAGTTTTACAATATATTGAGAAATTATGCCAAGTAACCGAGGTGTACCAGTTCATCAAAACCATATCACAGCAACATATGAACAAAGCTATCATCCTCCAGGAGCTAATCCAAGAACAACTAGGGGACTGTTCGAAAGATGACTTATTCATTGCATCTATCCATCCAGAGAATGTGAAGAACTTATCCACTTGCATATAGACAATTTCTAGAAGAAAATGAATATATAGATGAAGAAAACGAAAATATTGAGGAAGGAAAAGAACATGTGGAAGAACCTGAAGAACCATCATATGGTAGTGAAGTAACAGAAAGAGAATAAGAAGTTATGAGAAATTTTGAAGTTATGCTTGATTATTTTAATATATTTGAGATTGTTAATGTATGTTATTTTTAAGAATATTATTTTAGTGAATGATATCATTATTGAAATTTTTTGATACTATTTTTGTTTTTGCAGGTACAACTATTTCACACGGTTATCATCTAGTTGGTATCAGAGCCAGTTCAGAGTAAGTAATTTTTACTTAATTTATATAATTTTTCTAGATTAAACACTAATTTATAACTTGTAGATTAAGAAACTAAAGATTTAATCTAAAAAGTAGAAATTATTCTAAAACCCAAAAACTTTTAAAATTTAATAAAAGGTCACACATTCTATAAAAAATATTATAGAAAATATATCATAGAAATTTAAATACAGACTGAGTTATAAGTAATTTTTATTTTTAAAATAGGGTCGCTTTGACAAATATTTTTTAAAAGTAGGCCAAGGCGGATAATTAGCTCGATTTGGAGTTGCAGCTGGTTTTTGGTTTTAGGTTTTGTTTGAGTTTTTGGGTTAAATTGACCACCTGCTGTGTTTCTGTTCTTTTTTTTTCCTTTTTCCTCTTTTTTTTGTACAAAATTCTGATATCCGACAAGTTAGGTTTCCCTTTTTGAGTTGGGATAATTGTTGGTAGATTATGTTATTTGTCGAAATGTTGATTGTAATTGACAAGTTCATTTTGTAACGTGACGTGAGGCATCTCCCTTCCTCTTTTACAAGGAATTTTTCCCTAAACTGTCTCACCTTTTAAAAGTTTTTTCCAAACTGCCATACTATTTTTTTAAATTTTCAAACTATCTCACTCGGTTTTCGGAAAACCGAGTTTGGTTAAAACCAACTCGGTTTTTCAAAAACCGAATATGGTATTTGGAAAATCGAAGACTAACACTCGCTTTTCGAAAAACCGAGTTTGGCGGTTTTTCGAAAACCGAGTGTCGATTGGGGATATTTCCCCACTTCGTCCTCATTTCTCTTTCTCTCCATTCTTACTTTTGGTTATCTCTTCTTACTATTTTTTTAACTCCGAAACCAAAAACTCTAGCTTCCCAAAATTGACCTCCTACCCACAAAATTTCATCTCAATCTAAATATATTTACTAATTCTTTCCTAACCCTCTTACCTTCCACTCTCAAAATCCTAAATCCATCTTTCGAAAGATCCATATTTTGGAATTTTGTTAAATTTGAAGAGGATAGCAACTTCAACTCTTCTACCCAAATATCTACGGCTCTATCCTTGAAGCTTGTGAAGGTATGATGAATATTGGCCTATTATTTTGTACATTTTTTTATAGATTTTGTTTGTGGGTAGATAATAACTCATATATTCGTATAAATATACGTAGGTATGGATTACGAGATTCCTATTTGGTTATACTCTGGTGGTGAAATAATTCGTGATTCAACGATCGGTTGTTGTTATAGTGCGGTGAATCCTGAAATAGTTTGGGTACCTTGTACCATTACATTGGCAGAATTAGTTGAGAAAATTTATGAAGTTACTAATTGGGATAGAGATCAATGGAATGTGATAATTTTAGCTCGATACGTAGTAGGAAGAGGAGATGGTAAGTATTTTATGACAGTACCCGTATCTACTGATAATGCTATGAAATCAATGATTGCTAGGACACTTGATCCCAACTGTACTTGGTCTGCATTAGAGTTATATATTCAGCAAATTCAAATTTCGAATGCTCAGCCACATGATATTCCTAGCTCAAGATTCGTAAGGGTAGTACCTACACAGCAGATGAGGTCTAACTCCGTTCAAACTTCACAACCAATCACACTGTCCTCACAAGAAGACACATTCACAAATACAACAAATCCGGATTCTACAGATGTTGAGTTGCCACGCCAACCTAG
>JACEHZ010000246.1:0-45000 GCA_017893485.1 Hemerocallis citrina
CCCCCTATGGTGATTTAGATAACCGCCTTAAGGGACAGTTTAGAGATAATCATTTATCTCTATGTCCCGATATTTTTGAATAGGATGTAGAGTTTAAACTAGTTTCATGATAAGAAAGGCGGTTTAAACTGTCTCTTAGAGATAATCACGAATTTGAATTACTCTTTAAATATATCGGCTGGTTTGAAACGGGTTGCCACCAATGCTCAATAGGACAGATCCATTTTCGCGTTACTGGCTTTGTAGAGAGACCCAGGTTCCTGTTTCAGACCCATTTGTAAGTGGAATTACTGTTTTACCCTTGAGTGCTTTAAGATTCGTGCTCGGTTTGAACGGTCTCGATTTAATCCTATTTTTAGCCATATCACGAGCCCCCCACTCCCGAAGACTGACTTTAACAGCCTTTGGGGAGTAGTTTTCTTATTTTAATGGTGCACAAAATTTTATCGGAGTTCTTTAGAAGCTTCAGAATCACACACGGGGCTTAACAACGTTTAATTGAGCTTGCCCTATACTCAGTTGTGTTTCTGGGGTCTTCTGGATTTTCCATTGATTTTTTCTAATTTTTTAATTTTTTCGAATCATTTATTCAATTTTGCGAAGTAACAATCTATTTTCAAAAAGTATCAATTAATCATTCTAATCAATAATTATTTTTACAGGAGTTCAAAAATATTTTTCCTGGATTTATAATTATTTTTTAGAATTTTTAATTATTTTTTGTATTTTTTAAATAATTAATTTGATTTAATAATAAAAATAAAAGAATTAATCAATTAATTACTAACGTGGCGCAATCTGGAGCATCGATCACATCATTGGCGCGATTCTCTGAACGATCAGACGACTGATCTGGCGTTTGTTGATGTGGCTCAATCTGGGCGGTCTGATCATGAGCGCGCATCGGGAGGGGGGTGTTTCCCCACTTTCATGCTCGGAGCCACGTTTGCTCGGAATTTGGTTCTGAGCGACGTGGCTCAATCTGAGTCATTCGATCTTGATCAAACACGAATCTTTAGGTAATGTTTTTCCCTATTTTCACGCTCAGAGCCACGTTTGCTCGGAATTTGGTTTCGAGTGACATGGCGCAATTTGAGCCATTTGATCTTGATCAAGTGCGAATCTAGAGGCAATGTTTTTTCCCATTTTCACTATTGGAGCCACGGTTGCTCGGAATCTGGTTCCGAGCGACGTGGCGCAATTTGAGCCATTTGTTTTTGATTAAGCATGAATCATGAGGCGATGTTGTTTCCTCATTTCCACGCTCGCAGCCACGTTTGCTCAGGATTTGGTTCCAAGCGACGTGGCGCAATCTGAGCCATTTGATCTTGATCAAGCACGAATCTTGAGGTGATGTTTTTTCCCCATTTTCACGCTCGGAGCCACGTTTACTCATATTTTGGTTCCGCGGGACGTGGCAACATCTGGGTCGTATGATCTTGATCAGGTGCGAATGTTGAGATGAAGTTTTCCCCAATTTCACGTTTGGGGACACGTTTGCTCGGATGTTGGTTCGAGGGATGTGGCAACATCTGGGTTGTTTGATCTTGATCAGGCACGAATGTTGAGTGGAGTTTTCCCCCAATTTCACGTTCAGGGACACATTTTCTCGGATGTTGGTTCTGAGGGACGTGGCAACATCTGGGCCATTTGATCTTGATCAGGCGCGAATCATGAGGCGATGTTTTTTCCCCATTTCCACGCTCGGAGCCACATTTGCTCGGGATTTGGTTGCGAGCGACATGGCCTAATCTGAGTCGTTTGATCTTGATCAAGCACGAATCTTGAGGCGATGTTTTTCCCCATTTTCATGCTCAGAGCCACGTTCGCTCCGATTTTGGTTCCGAGGGACATGGCAACATCTGGGTCGTTTGATCTTGATCAGGCGTGAATGTTGAGATGGAGTTCTCCCCAATTTCATGTTTGGGGACACGTTTTGTCACGCCCCACTTCCTAAAAAGGAATATGGAATACGGATACGCGACAAAGTCCAGCGAATGGCTTTCACCATTCATAAGCTGTAGGGGTCTTTACAACAATACACAAGAATAAACGAGAAATAAGCAGGGAATAATCAACCATGCGTGCATGAATAAATTTCTAAATCAACAGAATTTACTTGAAACAAAATACTTAATCTCAAATAAACCAGATCTGGAACAACAGGTAATAAGTTCTGGGACAAAAATGCCCAATACAAGATCCAAGTAGAAATAAATACAATTTATTGAAAACAGGAAATAACTCAAGCAGGAACTCTAGCCAAGCCTAGAACACTTGGTCACTTACTCATTCGGACAATTGACCACCGAAATCTGCAAATGTGACAATTTGCAGGAAAAGAAAAAATAGGAAACAATATGCCCGTTAGTGCAAGTTACAGACCGCATGTAGTGCATGCAACAAGTACAGAAAACAGATAAACAAAATGTAGAGTAGCAACAAAAAGCAAGTACTGAAATAAGCATGGAAGGAATGTGACAGCAAAATAGAGTAGCTAACTCTAAAACCAAGGAATAGAATCAAGTGATATGATTATATAGCATGGTACATGTAACATGTAACACGTATCAAGTATCATGCAAGCAAGTAAACAAGTGATAGGTGTCTGGCAGCATGTACAAGTAAACATGTAACAGGAATATGCAAGTGATCAGGTATTCTCAAGTCATGTTTTTAATTCTATCTAGGTAGCACTTCATGCGTCCCAAATTTTATCACCTGGTTTGTACATTAAAACAAGTTGCGTTTAGATTTCGTAGTGGATTGTATAGGGTCGTGCACTCAGGTATCAAGTAAACAGATAAACAGGATCATATATCATATAATCATATAACAGGTAATAAGGTATCAAGTAGGACCTACAAGTCCCCTTCTGCGTGAACCTTCCTATAGGGAAGTATGTATCCAGGTAATCAGGTAAACAGGTAATCAGGATCATGTATCACGTAATCATGTAACATGTAGCAGGTGGAAAATACAAGCCCCCTTCCAAGTACACAATTCTATATTTTCCACTACTAGATCTTTCCATTAATCCCGGCTTGATTACTTGTCATTATTATTAAAGAATGCATATATGTGCACAAACAAGGCAAGAAAATTATGGCAAGGAACAAGGAACAAGTAACAAGCTCAAGTTAGATGGAAGACGTGATCGGGTGACAAACAACTTATAATAGTTAGGACAACGAGACATTCAATTCTGGACAGCAAGACGTTGCTACACCAAATCTGAGATTCCTGTTGCCATAGAAATACAAATCTGGATCTGTTAGAACATCTAGAAACTAGACTTTCAGCTGAATCCAACGCATATACACAAGTCACATAACAACTACAGAAATAGGGCTCAAGACAGCGTTTTATACATAATTCATGTTCACCTAGAAATCACAGAGTTTTATTCATAAGCTTGAAAAAGGCATAAAAACACTATAATAAAATATAGAAGGTTCCTTAGCATGTCTAGTATCAGCATATAAAATTTCATAAATTCCATTACAGATAGTGTAGTCAAATTAATTTGGAAAACAAAATGATGCAGCAAATTTATGAATCTGAAATTTTAGGCACAACAGTACTAAAACAGTGATAAATCACAAAATACAATTCGAAATTCAAATCCGTTAAAAGGGTTGTAAAATAGTCATACTAGGCTATATTTCATGTTCACAAAGTTCTAATCAAAACTGAATGGAATCAGGTTGAAAATAGAGTTCTTTACTGAACATCATGTAGTTTGACATTTATATGATTAGTTTCACAAACATGAAATTAGTTATAAAAAATCATTAAACAATTCCACAAAAATTAGGGGTTGATCCAGTCATGTTTAGACATACCCAGAAAAATATTAAGCCCAAATTTTACTTTTAGAATCAGTTTTAAAATAATAGATCGTGTAATGATCTTATAATTTAGAATCTGGAAATTACGATATAGCTGCAGTAAAACAACAATAACTCACACAATCAAACATCGAAATTGAGATCCGTCGAAAGTTCTGAAAAATAGACATCGAGGCCTACGAATCATATTCACAAAATAATTTATTTTACTTAACAGGGTCTAAATTGTTGTACTAAATCAGAGAAGCAGCAAAAATGAAATTCACTCATGCATTTAATCAAACAATTCATCAACAATAGATCTAAATTAGAGCATAATGTAAAACATGATATATTAGATATCTACATCAACATGGCATGGGTATTAGCAAATTCACAACGAGATAACACATCTAGTACATCAATCATGTAACAAAATACACAACATACCAGAGGTTGTAATATCCTGGACGGATATTATATTTATATAATTATTATTTTTAAAGTTAAAATATTTTGATAGAAATTACTTGGTTTTTCTAATAAAAAGTTATATATATACTAGAAAATATATACAGGTATTGTATCAGTTTTGTGCACTTGTACAAAATCCTGAAAAATGTATTTTTGAGAAAATATCTGGAAAATTCCGGGTAGATATTAAAATTATTATTTTATTATTATTTTATTTTTATTTTCAGAAATGATATATATTTGGTGGGTATCACCCGGTTTTGTTAATAAACATTATCTACGTATATACTAGTCTGTATATATCTATTTTGTATCAAATTGATACTGGAATCTTCCGAGCCGGTAATAAAATTATTTTATTTTTATTTCTCGGAATTAAAATATTTTTGGTAGAGATTATTCGTTTTAACGGATAAAAATTATCTGTATATACAGGTATCTATACGTGTATGAATTGTATAGATTTCGTATGTTTGTACGAAACCGTGTAGTACGTGATTTGGCAAAAATATATTTTATTTTTGATCAATCTTGATTAGATGAAGGATTAGGATTGGATTAGGGTTTGATTGCAATTTAATTTGCAAACAAAATTCCAATTGATTAGTCATAAGAACAAATGACACTTGGCTTTCATTCTCACCACAAAACCCTTCACTTTCTCCTATAAAAACACCCCCAACCCCTCCCCCTTTCCCCTTGGCCAGCCTCAACACAAAAGGGCAAGAAACCCTCTCACTTTTTGTGTATTTCTATCCCCTTCTCATCTCATTCCTTAGCTCCTTCCTTAATAGTTTTTATTTTTAGAAAAAAATTTGAGAAAGAAAGAAAAGACAGAGAGAATCAAAAGAAAAGAGGGGTTGATTTCATCGGTTTCATTTCTTTATAAGGTGTTCTTTAGAAAGATCAAGAACAAGGAGCAAGAAGGAGAAGGTAAGGCTAGTTCTTCCTACACTTTGTTAGGTGAGGGTTCTCAACTTCTATCTTTGTTTCTTTGTTTTGATTATTGTTGTATGTTGTTGTATTGGGTTAATTTCATGTGTATATGGACTAGAATAAAGAGCATGCAAAGATTTAAGTGGTAGAACACAAAATAGAACCATAAAGATTCAATTTTTGTTGTTTTAGTGTTAGAATTGTTTAACTATGTTAAAAGATGAATTTTGACCCAAAATTTATTTTAGAGGTTCTTAGAGCATCCACAGTCGTTTGCTTATTTGCCATTTTTTCCATTTTTTTTTACTGTAGCTCACACAGTCGTGAGCTATTTTGCCATTTTTGGCAAATTCGCTACAGTAGAAAGGGGCGAATAGCATTCCATATAGCGAAATGCATATTATAGCAGATGTTTTGTCTGGATTATTTAATTATTATTTTAATTGATCGGACAAAACATCATGTTTCGTCCGAAGTAAAAAAAAAAAACCCCAAATAAAATAACCGTTAAATGAATTTAAGCGTGGGAATGAACATGATGTTTCGTCCCATGTGAGACGAAACATCATGTTTCGTCCCAATCCAATTTTGTTTTAAAAAAATTAATTTAAAAAATTAATTTTGTAAATTTTAAAATTTTCTTGCAATTATATAAATTGATTTTGCAAAAAAAAATTACAAATTTTTTTTAAATTGTTTTTGCAATTTTTTTTTTGCAAAAAAAACTTCCATCAAATCCGGACGATACATCATGTGTCTTCTGGTTTGTGGGATTTTTTGGCACATTTTGTAAAATTTTAAGTTGTTTTTGCAAATTTTTAAATTTATTTTGCAAATTTTTTAATTGTTTTTGCAATTATTATTTACAAACTATTTTTAAAAATTGTTTTTGCAAATTTTTTTGCAAAAAAAACTTCCGATTTTTTTCCCTTTTTGGGACGAAACATCATGTTTCGTCCCGTATTTTTTATTAATATTTTCTCAGTCTAAATTATTTTTTTAATTACAGACGAAACATAATGTTTCGTCCCGTATCATGTTTCGTCTGTTTCTTTTTTAACAAACTTATGCATTTTTTTGCCATTCGACGACTGCAGCGTTTCGTCGAATTGGATGGGCAAAATATGCATTTTGCCATTTTTTACATTGAACGACTGTGGATGCTCTTAGGGGTGTTATTACCATGCTCAAATTTTTGTGGATTTTTCGGAGTTGTTATGATGGGTGAAACGAACGTTTCCCCCTGTAACGCCCCGAATTCCAAATAAGAACGAATTCGAGATTTCACAGGATCTTTACACTTCACTTCGTAAAATTTTACAAAGAATTTTAAACTTTTCAAGATACATCAGAGTTCTTTACAATTTGTTTACACAGCGGAAGATACAACAATGGAAATAAAATATAACTTGTACAACATTATCAATCTAATTAATGAACAACATCATAACATCGTTATTTCTTCATGAAAAGGTCCATTACCTGCATAATAAGCTGTGGACACGTCAGTCACTTACAACTGACGAAAATGTTATACTCGGCCATCCTCTCTATGTCGTACACATAACGATCTCACTACTTTAACAAACCACAATTTTAAATGAACAATAAAATGTCAAAAGTGATTATTATAAACATGTAAGTGTATGCAATGCCTTAATGCCTAATGCACACATTTTATACTAGGATGACACTAATGCATACTTGTTCGGATTCTATGCATCCCATACTCCATAGGTCCGAGGGCAAGCACCTACGTACTCCACAATAAAGGGTTCGATCCCTCGCCATGACAAACTACCCAGTAATAAATCAAGGTTTAGACGTTCCACGAGTATGGATCCCAGTCTCGGAGAACTGCCGCAGCAAGACCCCCGCCCGAATGTTATACAGACACCTCGTCATGCGAACTTCCCATATTTTTCGTGCGAATTTCCCGTATCAATTCACATTCTCCACAAAAGTGTTTGTTTACACAAGGGAAATTTTATAACTTGTTACATATTTTTCCTTCCTTTCAAAATAAGGATCTTTTACTCAAGGATACTTTTGGAGTCAAAAACTCATTTACTATTTCAAATCTCATTTTTACTTTCTCAAAATATGCCCAAAAAAATTCATAACTATCTCTAATAATTTGCATTTTATTTTATAAGAATAATAGGAGTTTATTCTCAAACTTATTCACCTTTAAAAACTCACATATATAACAAAACCCAAAAAAAATATCAAAAAGGAGGCCATAGGTTTCAAACCCTGAACCTCAGCCGAGACAACAGCAAGAGCCCAAGCCCAGACCCACTAGCCATTAAGTCCGTTTGGACTTTGTGTCATAAACTGTAACCGAAACCCCAAATATCCACTCCCAGTATTCGGATTTAATTAAATAAATCAAAAATGAATGTGACTATCAAGTTTCAAACCCAAGATCTCTTACAAACAGTGCCCTGTGGTGCACTAGCTAACCAGTAAGTCCAAGTGTGATTATTGATTAGGAGTTGTACCGATATAATTTTGTTCATACTGTTCAGTAATTGGTTCTTTTTCGCAAAACTCGTTTATCCAATGATCCAATCTTTCAGGATATTAAATAAACTTCTCTTTTGGACTGAGATGAATCTTAAAACAGCAACCAACAAGTTCAAACTTATTTTAAAAATATATTCCCATTTTCAAATAGTTTTTCTTTTCTTTTTACATACAAATTTAAATTTTTCTCAAAACTTGAATTTAAGACTCATATTCATTAAAATTAGTTTATGTACTCCATTCTACTAATTAAATTTTTGTAATAAAACCAAGCATGTCTCTTAATCAACCACGAATATCTCAAAGAAAATTCTTTTATGTAAAATTTGTATTTTCGACATAAGTCAACATATTTCATGGCAATAACTAAAATTTATTTTTCTTTCTTTCTTCTTTCTTAATCATCATGACTCTAAAGCATATATTGAATATAACATTCTTCAACAATTTCCCATACAAATTACACATTCGACATGTATAAATTTACAAGCATTCTAACATGATTCATAGTATCACTTCTTTAGTCAAAATTTTCTTTTTAATTAACATGGTAGCAATTATTTACTTAATCTCAACAAGATCACTTCATTCATGGCATACTACATTAACATGGATTTTATTTACATATTTCACATCAAATTCAATTTATACTACTCATTTATAACATTTAGCATGCATTCTCTACATTAGAAAGCAAGAAATCACCCACCTCTATGAAGAATGAAAAATCACAATAAAGAGATCTCTTCTAGCTCCTAGCTCCACTAGCACCTCCTTGTCCTTCTCCTCCTAGCAAGCCTCCAAAGCACAAAGGTACTCTCTTTCTTTCTTTCTTTTTCTCTCTAAATTTTGTTTAGTTTAGGTGTGACAAGAGAAGGAGAAATTAGGGTGTATTTATTGATCAATGTAAGGGTTCAATTTGCATAAATCTCCACCTAATAAATTGCTCTCTTAATTTTCCAACCCTTCACAATCCTAACTCCTAACCCCCCCCCCCCCCCCCCCCCCCCCCCAATCTCTCTAAAACCGGCCAACCCCCTTAGGCCTCTCATATTCCACGTGCACGTGTTGTGCACTAGTGCACACACATGCACAAAAATAAATACAATTCCTATAGTTCCAAAATGTGTATTAAAAGTTGTTACATGTCATGTGTAGGTCCATACACAACTTTGAAATATGATTTAATTAATGGGCTTATCCTATGGGCTTTCATTTTTATTAACTAACTTAATTATTCTAGTGGGCTCTCCTTTTATTTAATCTAACGGGCTAGAATTTAACTTTAGGTCCATGGGTTTAATAAAAGGAAAAATAAGATTATGCATGCTAAAATAGTAAATGAGAGTAAGAATTAGAGATGGAAAAATAAACACGTGCATCATACGTGCAAAATTGGAAAAATGCATTTTTAGATAAAATAAAAATATGGGGTGTTACAATACTGCCTGCTTAGAATAGTTCCGTCCCCGGAACTACACTTAGGAGTGAGAAAAATACAAAGAAAGAAAAAAAAAGTTTACAAAAGTTTTAGTTAAAGAATTTAATGTGATCCTTCATCATCTTTTCCTCTGATTCTCAAGTGGCCTCCTCAACAAACTGGTTCCTCCAAATGACCTTGACCATAGGTATTGTCTTGTTTCTTAAGACTTTCTCTCGATGATCCACGATCTCTATTGGACGCTCAGTATAGCTCAAATCCAGTTATAAACCTTCTGGCACTTCTGACAAATGATGACTCGGATCCGGAATATAACCTTGTAGCATGGACACATAAAAGACATTGTGTACTTGGCCAACTCTTCTGGTAGTTTTAACCGATAAGCTGTCTTCTCAATTCTTTTCAATATTTTATAAGATCCAATGTATTTCGGGGCTAATTTTTCTCCCCTTCCGAACCGAATCGCCCCTTTGGTCGGAGACACCTTCACAAAGAAAAAGTCACCTTCATCAAACTCCAAGTCTCTCATCCGGTTGTCAGCATAACTCTTTGGCCTGCTCAGTGCGTCGAACAACCTCTTCCTGATCAGCTCAATCTTTTCTGAGGTCTGCTACACAATCTTCGACCCATACAACTGCCGTTCCCCCACTTCATACCAACAAACCGGTGTCCTGCACTTCATTCCATATAGAGCTTCATACGGCGTCATCCCAATGCTCGCTTGGAAACTGCTGTTGTGGCAAATTCCATAATAGCTGCCTCTCCCAGCTGCCACCGAAGTCCAACACACAACATCTCAACATATCCTTCAGTACCCTATTGACTCTCTCAGTCTGCCCATCAGTTTGAGGATGAAAGGTTGTACTGAAATCAGTCTTTGTCCCCAAAGCTGCTTGAAGACTTCTCCAAAAATGCGAAGTGAAACACGTATCTCGGTCGGATACTATCGATAGCGGAACTCCATGAAGCATCACAATCTCACCAACATACATCTTTGCAAGCTTTTCCATTGACCAAGTAAGCTTCATCACCAAAAAGTGAGCCGATTTGGTGAGTCGGTCCACTATCACCCAAATTGTATAGTTGCCTTTGGAACTGTTGGGCAAACCTGTAATGAAGTCCATTCTAATACAATCTCATTTCCACTCTGGGATGGGTAAAGGCTGCAACAAACCTCCAGACTTCTGATTTTCTACTTTGGCTTGCTGACAAATTGCACACTTGGCAACAAACTCGGCTACATCATGCTTCATCCCTGGCCACCAGAAATATAGCTTTATGTCCTTGTACATCTTGGTACTCCCTAGATGTACGGATAACAAGGTAGCATGCGCTTCCTGAGAAATACTCTCCTTCAGTTCTGCTTAATCTGGCACACACAGCCACTCTCCACACCACAACACTGCATCCTTCACCTGAGACTCTGACAACCTGCCAACACCAACTTGCTCTATCATCACCTGGATCTTTAGATCTGTCTTCTGACTGTCGATGATTCTGTCTTTCAAGGTGGGTTGAATCCTCAACTGAGCTAAGGTAGCTCCTAAACCTTGCAAAACCACCTCAATCCCTGCTCGATCAAGCTCCTCTGCCAACTTATCCTGAGTTGTGATTAGTCTGGACAAACTCCCTTTTCTGCTGAGTGCATTAGCCACAACATTGGCCTTGCCTAGATGGTACTTGATCTCAGGTCGGATGTCCTTCAACACTTCTAACCATCTCCTCTGCCTCAAATTCAAGTCCCTCTGCTAATAGATATATTTCAGACTCTTGTGATCCGTGTCCATGTTGACCTTCTCCCCGTACACGTAGTGCCTCCACTGTTTCAAAGCAAAGATGATTGCTGCCCGCTCCAGATCATGGGTTGGGTAATTCTTTTCTTGTGGTCTCAGCTGTCTAGACCCATACGCTATTACCTTTCTTTCTTGCATTAGTACACATCCCAAGCCGCGATGGGAAGCATCGTTGTAGACATCATACTCGACTCCTGCTCGTGGCAAAGCCAAAATGGGAGCGGTAGTTAATCTTCCTTTCAACTCTTGAAAGCTCGCTTCACACTGCTCCGACCATTTGAAACTCGCATTCTTCTTTGTAAGTCCTGTGTGTGGCACAGCTATCTGAGCATAGCCCTGAATAAACCTTATGTAGTATCCAATTAAACCCAAAAAGCTCCTGATCTCTTTCACTGTGGTCGGTCTTGGCCAATCTTTTACTGCTTCAATCTTCTGCGGATCAGTAGCCACTCCCTCCTTAGAAAGGATGTGACCCAGGAAGGCGACTTCGGTTTTCCAGAAGTCACATTTGGACAGCTTCGCATACAATTGGTGTTCTTGTAGCTTCTTCATAACCTCTGCTAGGTGCTCGGCATGCTCCTCCTCTGACTTGGAATAGACCAATATGTCGTCGATGAATACAACGACAAAAACCGATGAATGGCCACAGAACCCTGTTCATCATGTCCATGAAAATTGCCAGTGCATTGGTGACTCCAAATGGCAAGACTAGAAACTTATAGTGACCATGCCTGATTCGGAAAGTTGTCTTGTGCACATCTTCTTCTTTTACTCGGACTTGGTGATATCCTGACCGCAAGTCTATCTTGGAGAAAATAGCTGCTCCTTGCAGATGGTCGAACAGATCATCGATTCGAGGAATAGGATACTTGTTCTGTACTGTAACCTTGTTCAACTCTCTGTAGTCGATACACATCCTCATTGATCCATCCTTCTTCACCAAAAGAACTGGGGCTCCCCAAGGTGACGCACTGGGCCTGATGAATCTTTTGCTCAACAGCTCTTCAATCTGCTTTTTAATCTCATCTTGTTCAACCGGTGCCATTTTGTATGGTGCCTTGGAAATAGGTGCACTCCCTGAATGAATAGTGATGCTGAACTCTACATCTCAATGAGGGGGAAGCCCTGGTAGATCATCAAGAAACACTGCTGGAAAATCTCGAACCACTGGAATCTGCCTCACTTCTTCTGGAACATTCTGCTCTGACAAAGCTGCTACCAACTGTTTACACTTCCTTTTTCCTTGAAATGTAACTGCTGGTGCTCCTGGAGCCTTCACCACAACTTCTTTGATCTTGCATTCAATAGTGGCACTGTAAACTGACATCCAGTCTATGCTAATAATGATGTCGACTCCCAAAACTGCCAACTTAATGAAGTCGATGCCAAAGAGCCTACCTCCGATTTTAAGATCACACCCTTCATAATATCGGTTGGTAGTCAAGTTTTCTCCAGACAGAGTAGCCACAGATAGAACTTTGTTAGGAAAAATTTTAGGTTTGCCTCCAAATCATTTTGCAAATGAGGGTGACACAAATGTGTGCGATGATCCCGTATCAAACAAAACTAATGCTTTTATTCCATTTATTTGAATGTCTCCTGTTACATAAGAGTATTCTCACTACATAACATTTATTACATAAGTGAAAAAAGCAACAAAACAACTAGGCTTCATCTCCCATACCCATGATGACGTTGTCTACATCATCAGCATCTGCCTCGGTCAAAGCGAACACTCGCCCTTGCTGGAACTGCTTCTGCCCTGGATTAGTCTGCTGCTGACTCGGCCCTTCCCGCTACAACTGAGGGCAAAATGGCTTGATGTGGCCTTCCTTACCACAAAGGTAACACGTCCTGCCCATCTGTGACTTTGTGCACCTAGAAGACCAGTGACCCGTTTCTCCACATTTGGAACAGGTGGGTACTCTGCCAGTCACTGCAACAGCATTTTCTCCGGTTGGTTTGAAACGCTGTGCTGGGGGTTGTCCCCTGAAATTGTTCGGCACCGCAGGCCTCTTGCCCATGTCCAATTGTTTTGCTTTACCTGTACTGCCTGGAACTGGTTCATATCTGACTCAGTAGTGGCAACCCTTCTGACCAGCTTCTCAAATCTGCAGATACCTAGGGGTATCATCTGGGACCTCAAACTTGGCCTCAACCCTTGCTCAAATTTTTGTGCTTTCTTGGCTTCATCCTGTACCATTTCAGGTGCGTACCTTGAGAGTTGGTTGAACTTGATTTCATATTCCCGCACAGACATACCGCCCTGCTGCAAGCCCAAAAATTTCATAGCCTTCTTCTCCTGAACGTCCAATGGAAAGTAGTGACTCCTAAATTCGTCAAGAAACTCCTCCCAAGTAAGTTGTACATTGCCCAAGGTCCTTTTTAGCGATTGCCACCAAAC
Organism: Hemerocallis citrina; assembly: GCA_017893485.1. Lineage (NCBI taxonomy): Eukaryota > Viridiplantae > Streptophyta > Magnoliopsida > Asparagales > Asphodelaceae > Hemerocallis > Hemerocallis citrina. The sequence goes on from JACEHZ010000246.1 coordinate 13,408, forward strand.
ACCTGCATCCTTATCTAGCTGGATGGTAGCCAATTTCACCTTGCTGGCCTCTGGGGTTTCTAGTACTTCGAAGACTGTCTCGATCTGTCTGATCCAATCGTCAGCTGCGTCTGGATTTGCCTGCCCTTCAAACACAGGTGGCTTCATTCTTTTGAACGATTCAACCAGCCTGATTACCTCGGGAACATGCACTGCTGGCCCTGGTCCCCTATTTCCAGCGATGTTTGCGGCGATAGCATTTAAGGTTGATATACCCGAGCTAGTTCGGTCTCTAAATCTAGCCCATTTTCACTGTTATGCTCTTCGCCGTTCATGATCCTTTGTGCCAATCTGGGTCATAAAATTCATCATTAATCATCATAATTAACAGAAATAACATCGCTTCAACAAAATTTAATCATTCCAAAATTAAACTTTTTACATTCAGAAAAAAAAACTTTGTTCCAATACATCCATTACAAAAGACATCCTAGATTCTACGGTTTCTCTTGGCTTCTCTGAGCTCTTCCCGTAGTTTCTGAATTTCTTTCCTCATATCTTCAAAGCTCTGTTATCGCTCTTGCTTGTCCCAGCGAGTGAGGTGTCTAACTTGGCAAAGTGTCGATCATTCATGTGCTGGACCTTCTCGAGCTCGCACTCTTGAAAGCTCAGCTCCTGAATGCACTCCTTGTCTTTTGCCCGTTGTGATTCCAATTGGTTAACTCTCCACTTTTGAGCATCCAATTCTCGTCGAAGAGAAGCAACAATATTATTCGGGTCATTTGGAACAAGTTCTTCGTCTGAGGATTCTTCGGGAAGATCGGGCGGAGGTGGAGTAATCTCCCTGGACTCGGGGAATTCCTCTTCTATCTCCACTGGTTCTTCTTCTTCCTCTTCTGGTTCTTCCTCTATTGGTTCTTCCTCTTCATCCTTGAAGGAGACAAACCAATGCACCTCATTCTTGGGATCATGTTGATCGGCCATCTTATAGAAAAAAAGAGCACTACAACAGTTGATGGATTTACCGGCTTATATTCCCCGGCATTTTACCAATCGCGCCGGGATAGGATAAGCCCAGGATTGGGTCGCAAAATCGTATAGTTATACACCGGCGGTCTGTACAAAATGCCGGTGAATTATAATATTCACCGGCATTTTTAAAAAAAAATGCCGGTGAATAGAAAGCGATAATGTGCCTTCGCAATTCCTCTCCCATTCACCGGCGTTTATTAATAAAAATGCTGGTGAATTTACTAGAATAAATCCCCATTCCTTCCGCAAAACCCTTTCATTTCATTTGATTTTGTTTTTCCCAAACCCTAAATTCTTTGCGCCTCCTTTCGCCGTCGCCAGTAGGTCTCCTTTCGCGCGATGTCGGGGCCTCATCGCAAGTACTCTCTCTTTCTCTCTCTCTCTCCCTCTCTCTCTCTCTCTCTCTCTCTCTACTCCTCCGATTTTATTGTTCGGCGGTGGCGATTTGGGGGTTAGGGTCTCCGCCGTCGCCACTGGGTCTCCTTTCGTGCGACGTCGGAGCCTCATCGCAAGTACTCTCTCTCTCTTTCTCTCTCTCTCTCTCTCTCTCTCTACTTCTTGATTTCATTGTGATGCGGTGGCGATTTGGGGGTTAGGTCTCCACCGTCGCCACTTGGTCGCCATTGTGAGGCGGGGTCTCCTTTCGATGTTGGGATTGTCGTTATTATTTGGGGGTTAGGGATTGTTTTCGTGTAGTGATGGAAATTTTGATGTTGAAATTGTGTAGGGTTTTCAGTTGAGATATTTGGTTAATTGTTGTTGCTGTTTTCAGTTGATGTTGAAATTGTGTAGGGTTAGGGATTGTCGTTTGTATCAAGTGTTAATGATGATTGGGGGGTAGTTAATTGCTGATTGTTGGATTTTGATATGAGGGGTTTATTTTAGTAATTGGAGACCTTGATTTTGATATGAGAGGTTTATTTTTGTAGTTGGTTACGATTTAAATGTGGCGGTGAGGATGACTTTGGAATGGATTGATGTTGGGATAGGTAGGTTGGAGATGAGTTTGGAGATGACTTTGGAATCAATTATAGTATGTTACTTTCACTTGGATAAGGAGATGGGTTTGGAGATGGGTTCCGAAGTTGTATTGATGGTTAAGGGTTTAGTACTTATATTCTAATAATACCTTGAACTTAAAAAAGTATGGTCGAGATCAGTTAATGCTTTGTGGGTTGGTTTTCTATAGCTTGCACAACTTCGACTTTCTAGTTTCAGTAGCCGGGATTAGCATGTGATTTTGCTCTAGCAAGAACACTCTTCTGAAGTTGCACACTATGATTTTTTGAGGAGCGACTAGTGATGGAAATTTTTTATCTAAACTTTATATACAATTATATCATGATGTCTACATGAGTATTAGTTTCTAACGTAATGTTCATGCTTGTTGCTTGGGTTTGAAAATGAGATTGTTCTTTGCCGTATGGTTTTAATTGATGATGAGATGGATTATGTAACTGAAGTTGCATACTATGATTTACAGAGGAGTGACTAGTGATGAAATAATCCTGTTTGAACTTATGTTGTGATTTCAATTGACAGTTATTTCACGAGTATTATAAAAGTATAAGTTTTATTTCAGTTAGTAGAAATTTTGCCTGCATTTGGCAGTGAAAGTATTCTTTTTCACTCTTTGTAATTCAATAATGAGATGAGATGGATCATGTATCTGAAGTTGCACACTATGATTTTTTGAGGAGCGAATAGTGATGGAAATTTTTTATCTAAACTTTATATACAATTATATCATGATGTCTACATGAGTATCAGTTTCTAACGTAATGTTCATGCTTGTTGCTTGGGTTTGAAAATGAGATAGTTCTTTGCCGTATGGTTTTAAGTGCTGATGAGATGGATTATGTAACTAAAGTTGCATACTATGATTTACAGAGGAGTGACTAGTGATGAAATAATCCTGTTTGAACTTATGTTGTGATTTCAATTGACAGTTATTTCACGAGTATTATAAAAGTATAAGTTTCATTTCAGTTAGTAGAAATTTTGCCTGCATTTGGCAGTGAAAGTATTCTTTTTCACTCTTTGTAATTCAATAATTTGAACTCTATATTCTGGTTTTGATTGTAAGAGTGCTGCATCTTTTTATATAAAAAAATATATTTTTTTAAATTTATATACCTACACCGGCGCTTGTAAAAATGCCGGTGTAGAATGAATATCAGGGAGAAGAGGGCAGTCTTCAGTACGCCTTACACCGGCGTTTTTGCGGCCGCTGGTGAATCTTACGGATTTACCGGCGTTTGTAAAAACTCCGGTGTAGACCCCCCTATACTGCGATGCCTGATTCGGTGGCATTAGCACCGGCGATTTTAAAAACGCCGGTGAATTTCATCGGCATTTTTAAAACGCCGGTGAATATCGAAAAAAATGCCGGTTTATCCATTGTGTTTTGTAGTGGAGGAGAAAATATAATCTCATAGAGCAACACAAATATAAGTTTAAATCTCTATAAGTTGAAACTCACACTCTAATGTCCACTCTAGGGTGTCGTTCCATATAAATTTGTACTACTTGCGAAGCGTGGCTCTGATACCATCTGTAACGCCCCGAATTCTAAATAAGACCGAATTCGACATTTCACAGGATCTTTACACTTCACTTCATACAATTTTATAAGGAATTTTAAGCTTTTTCAACATACATCAGAGTTCTTTACAATTTGTTTACACAGCGGAAGATACAACAATGAAAATAAAAAACGGAAGATACAACAATGAAAATAAAATACAAGTTGTACAACTTTATCAATGTAATTAATTAACAGCATCATAACATCTTTACTTCTTCATGAAAAGATCCATTACCTGCATAATAAGGTAACTTACAACTGACGAAAATGTGCCATTCACTTTATGCCGTACATCTAAACATGTAAGTGTATGCGATGCCTTATAAGATAAATTAGATACTATGTAGTACAACTACCCACCACAGACTGCCTCTCAAAAGGTGGTTAACTAAATTGGTGTCTCTTGACCATAGACTATTATATTTATATATTATTTAATTACTATTCAATCCCGATATGGGACATTGTTTGAATCATTTCACTCTCTCTTCTCGTGCACAAGGTGTCACGTGGGCCCCAGCCTCTCCCATGCCACGTCATCTTCAGTAACGTCACACAGGGAGGCAACAGCATGCTACATTTGCTATTTTTAATCAACGTGCCCCCACCTTAAACACTATTCTATTTTTCCAAATCATTTACAAATAAAGCCATGCAAATCCATGCACCATTCATGGAAATTTTTCCCAAAGCGACCCATTTTTTGAAAGTTTTTTTCAAAACGCCCTACTTTTTTTTTTAATTCTCAAAACACCCCACTCGGTCTTTGAAAGACCGAATCTAGTTGAAAGACGCGCGGTCTTTCAAAAACCGAGTCTTGCACTTCGAAAAATCAAAGAGCAAGACTCGGTCTTTGAAAGACCGCGCGTCTTTTAACTAGACTCGGTCTTTCTTAATTTTGATGTTTTAATTGCGCAGATCTCCTTTCCAAGACCGAGTCTAGTTATCTATGAAATTTTTTTCACAAGGATTGAAGACTCGGTCTTTAGTTATATTTAAAATGGTCTTTCAAAAACCGACTGTGATGTTCACTCATTTCCAGAGAGCAGCTTCGCCTCTGGAATAGAATTGAACTCAAGACTCGGTCTTTCAAAGACCGCTGTCATTTTAACTGCGCCTGCAAGATATATTTTGCAATCAGCATCAAAGACCGAGTCTAGTTAAAATGACAGCGGTCTTTAAAAGACCGAGTCTTGAAGCTGATTGATATAATTTGATTGTATGCTTCTTCGAAGGTACCGAACAACCTCTCAATTGCCTTTTGTTTTGCTTTCCAAGCTTTCTTATATGAAATCTGATAATTATAATCTATTTTCACAATCTCAATAATTGCCCGCGGTGATAAACCAATATCCTTCTTCACCACACCCATAATCAAATTACTAACAAGCTGAACATCAATTTTACAGTGGTCTTGATTTAACGTGGGATTCGTACAAGTATGAGGCCCAACTATCTTCTTTACCACAAAATTTCTTCCCCTTTTGGAACAATAGCTCGTAATTTCCAAGGGCATCCACCATCACTTACTCCTGGGGGACCTTGTACGATCTCCTCAATTGTACGTTTTCTATGTGCCATTTTGCATTTAACAGTGTACAGTGATGGTATTGTTTTCAATGTGACAAATTCACGATGTTTCTTGATAGAATATACCTTCACAGCTTGCTGAATGGACTCTTTACTTACAAACTCCTGTCCAACGTAAAATTCGTCTACATTGGATGAACCAGAAGACTCTTGTGGAAATGGGGGTACTCTAGCACCTTGAGCCATCTCCTCCGTAACATGAGCGTTAACATTAGCATAGCTATCAGTAGCTCTCACTTCGTTAGAACTGTTGTTCGTAGGAGTTACACTTGCAACATCATCATATTCTTCTCCATCATCATTTTCTACACTTTCATCATCGTCTGTTTCTTTCTCTTCTTCATCATCGTCTAATAAGCTGTTGTTAACCACTGCATTTTGAAAGAGTTCAAATACATTATCATATGGAACATAGTCAGGAACCGGACTAGGTTGGCGTGGCAACTCAACATCTGTAGAATCCGGATTTCTTGTATTTGTGAAGGTGTTTTCTTGTGAGGACGGTTGATTTGGTTGTGAAAATTGAGCGGGATTAGACCTCAACTGCTGTGTGGGTACTACCTTCATGAAGCTTGAACTGAGAATATCATGTGGCTGAGCATTCAAAATTTGAATTTGTTGAATATATAACTCTAATGCAGACCAAACACAATTGGGATCAAATGTCCTAGCAATCATTGACTTCAGCGCATTATCAGTAGATACGAGCACTGTCATAAAATATTGACCATTACCTCTACCTGTTGCGTATCGAGCTAAAATTTTCATCTTCCATTGATTCATATCCCAATTAGTAACTTCATAAATTTTCTCAACTACTTCTGTAAATGTAATGGTACGAGGTTCTCAAACTATTTTCGGATCCAACACACTATAGCAACTACCAATCTTTGGATCATGAATTATTTCACCACCAAAGTATAACCAAATAGGAATCTCAAGATCCATACCTATGTATATTTATACGAACATGCGAGTTATTATCTAACCACAAACAAAATCTATAAAAAAAATGTAGAAAATTAAGCAAAAATTCAAATTTAGCAAAAATAGTTGAAGCAAAGGCCAATATTCATCATACCTTCACAAGCTTCAAGGATAGAGCCATAGATATTTGGGTAAAATAGTTGAAGTTTCTATCCTCTTCAAAGTTAGCAAAAATTCAAAATATGGATCTTTCAAAAGATGGGTGTAGGATTTTTATAGTGGAATGTAAGAGGGTTAGGAAAGAATTGGTAAATATATTTAGATTGAGATGAGATTTTGTGGGTAGGAGGTCATCCTAGATTTAGGAAAATGGGTTAGAGAAATAGAATAGGTTAAAGTAGAGAGAGAGAAGAAGAACAAAGGAGATCTGTGCGTATTAAAATCCCCAAAGTACTGAAAGACCGAGTCTTGTTAAAAGACGCGCGGTCTTTCAAAGACCGAGTCTTGCTCTTTGATTTTTCGATGTGCAAGAATCGGTCTTTGAAAGACCGCGCATCTTTTAACTAGACTCGGTCTTTCAAAGACCGAGTGGGGTGTTTTGGGAATTAAAAAAAAGTAGGGCATTTTGGGAAAAACTTTCAAAAAATGGGTCGTTTTGGGAAAAAATTCCCATTCATGTATATAACATAAACAGTCAACCTTTATATTATTTTTCAACATATATATTATTTTATATACTATTATACTATTTTGAAAATTACGGGGTATTACAACAATAAAGGGTTCGATCCATCGCCATGACAAACTACCCAGTAATAAATCAAGGCTGAGGCGTTCCAAGAGTATGGATCCCAGTCCCGAAGAACCGCCGCAGCAAGACCCCCGCCCGACTGTTATACAGACTCCTCGTCGTGCGAACTTCCCGTAAGTGCCCCTCTAGCCCCAGTATACGTATATACTTTGGAGAACGGCAAACTATCTGCCCGACTGCGCATAGTTTCGGATTTAAATAAAAACTCGTCTTCCACGAGACAACCACAGTCCCGGAGTACACCACCCGACTGGGTCTATAGTCCCGGTCAACCGTCGCAGCAAGACCACCTCCCGACTATATAGAGAGCCCCACTTACGTTTGCCCAAGGTTTACCACATCTTCACTTATGTGCCTAGTTCTTAAGTTCAAGATATGAATAATTTATCATACCTAGAATTAGTTTTTACCTCCTACCGAACTTAGTCACAAAAATACGAGATAGCTCCATGGCCATATCTCAAAATTATATCTCAAATCTTTTATTTCAATAGTGCCGGTACCCGAGGTCTTACTAATTTTAAGTCACAATTTTTCATGTACAAAAAATCATGGGTATTCACACCCTTCAATAAACATGCCTTAAACTTAGAAATTCTTATCTTCAACTTATTCACAAAATAGATCCATGTCTTATTTTAGCATGTATTCATGATTCACTTATGCAATTACAATTCTAAAATAGAACAATAATTCCTTTCTTGGACAAAAGATTCATCTTTATAAATTCTATTAGCAATTTAAGCAATTCATATCTCAATTCACATTCTCCACAAAAGTGTTTGTTTACACAAGGGAAATTTTATAACTTGTTATATATTTTTCCTTCCTTTCAAAATAAGGATCTTTTACTCAATGATACTTTTGGAGTCAAAAACTCATTTACTATTTCAAATCTCATTTTTACTTTCTCAAAATATGCAAGAAAAATTTCATAACTATCTCTAATAATTTCCATTTTATTTTATAAGAATAATAGGAATTTATTCTCAAACTTATTCACCTTTAAAAACTCACATATATAACAAAACCCAAAAAAAATATCAAAAAGGAGGCCACGAGTTTCGAACCCTGAACCTCAGCCGAGACAACAGCAAGAGCCCAAGCCCAGACCCACTAGCCACTAAGTCCGTTTGGACTTTGTGTCATAAACTATAACCGAAACCCCAAATATCCACTCCCAGTATTCGCATTTAATTAAATGAATCAAAAATGAATGTGACTATTAAGTTTCGAACCCAAGATCTCTTACAAAGAGTGCTCTGTGGTGCACTAGCTAACCAGTAAGTCCAAGTGTGATTATTGATTAGGAGTTGTATCGATATAATTCATACTGTTCAGTAATTGGTTCTTCGCAAAACTCGTTTATCCAATGATCCAATCTTTTAGGATATTGAATAAACTTCTCTTTTGGACTGAGATGAATCTTAAAATAGCAACCAACAATTTCAAACTTATTTTAAAAAATATATCCCCATTTTCAAATAGTTTTTCTTTTCTTTTTTGCATACAAATTTACATTTTTATCAAAACTCGAATTTAAGACTCATATTCATTAAAATTAGTTTATGTACTCCATTCTACTAATTAAATTTTTGTAATAAAACCAAACATGTCTCTTAATCAACCATGAATATCTCGAAGAAAATTCTTTTATGCAAAATTTGTATTTTCGAAATAAGGCAACATATTTCATGGCAATAACTAAAATTTATTTTTCTTTCTTTCTTCTTTCTTAATCATCATGACTCTAAAGCATATATTGAATATAACATTCTTCAACAATTTTCCATACAAATTACACATTCGACATGTATAAATTTACAAGCATTCTAACATGATTCATAGTATCACTTCTTTAGTCAAAATCTTCTTTTTAATTAACATGGTAGAATTATTTACTTAATCTCAACAAGATCACTTTATTCATGGCATACTACATTAACATGGATTTTATTTACATACTTCACATCAAATTCAATTTATACTACTCATTTATAACATTTAGCATGCATTCCCTACATTAGAAAGCAAGAAATCACCCACCTCTATGAAGAATAAAAAATCACAATGAAGAGATCTCTTCTAGCTCCTAGCTCCACTAGCACCTCCTTGTCCTTCTTCTCCTAGTAAGCCTCCAAAGAACAAAGGTACTCTCTTTCTCTCTTTCTTTTTCTCTCTAAATTTTGTTTAGTTTAGGTGTGACAAGAGAAGGAGAAATTATGGTGTATTTATTGGTCAATGTGAGAGTTCAATTTGCATAAATCTCCACCTAATAAATTGCTGTCTTAAATTTTCAACCCTTCACAATCCTAACTCCTAAAACTCCCAACTCTTCATATTTCCAACCCTTCAAAACTCAAACCCCCCCCCCCCCCCCCATCTCTCTAAAACCGGCCAACCCCCCTTAGGCCTCTCATATTCAACATGCACGTGTTGTGCACTAGTGCACATACATACACAAAAATAAATACAATTCCTATAGTTCCAAAATGTGTATTAAAATTTGTTACATGCCATGTGTGAGTCCATCCACAACTTTAAAATATGATTTAATTAATAGGCTTGTCCCATGGGCTTTCATTTTAATTAACTAACTTAATTATTCTAGTGGGCTCTCCTTTTAATTAATCTAAAGGGCTAGAATTTAACTTTAGGTTCATGGGTTTAATAAAAGGCTAAATAAGATTATGCATGATAAAATAATAAATGAGAGTAAGAATTAGAGATGGAAAAACAAACACGTGCATCATACGTGCAAATTTGGAAAATGCATTTTTAAATAAAATAAAAGTATGGGGTGTTACACCCCCAAAACAGCGAGTTTTCACGGCAAAATATAAAACTCCCTGTTTTGGGATAATTTTGTAGTGTGTTCGAAGGGCTGGAACTTGGAGTTCTTTACGAAATTTGGAGAAGTTATCAAATAGGAAGTTGTAGTAGATGCTCTCACCTTTCTAAAATGCCATATTTGGTCAAATTACGATAAGTGGTGCAAAAGTTATGGTCGTTACAAAACAGAGCAGTCAGCTTGGCAGAAAACTTACTGTTTTGTTTGTTCAATGTTTTTGTACCCCTTACTCACTGAATTCGGTGAAGTGTTCAACTAGAAAGTCGTATTGGAGACTCTCACCTTTCCAAAATGCCCTATTTGGTTAGATTCCGATAAGCAGAGTAGAAGTTATGCCTTTTATAAGACACGGCAGCAAGCTTTGGCTGAAGTACTCACTGTTTGACTTGTTCTATATTTTTGAGCCTCTTACTTGCGGAGTCTGAGGAAGTGACCAACTAGGAAGTTGTAGTAGACGTTCTCACCTTTCCAAAATGCCTTATTTGGTTAGATTCCGATAAGCATAGTAGAAGTTATACCTTTTACAAGACACAACAGCCAGCTTTGGCTGAGGTGCTCACTGTTTGACTTGTTCTATATTTTTGAGCCTTTTACTTGCGGAATCTGAGGAAGTGACCAACTAGGAAGTTGTAGTAGACGTTCTCACCTTTTCAAAATGCTCTATTTGGTTAGATTCCGATAAGCAGAGTAGAAGTTATGCCTTTTTCAAGACACATCAGCCAGCTTTGGCTGAAGTACTCGCTGTCTTAATGGTTTGTTATTTTTGAGCCTCTTACTTACTGAATTTGGGAAAGTAATCAACTAGAGAGTTGTAGTAGAGACTCTCACCTTTCCAAAATTTTCCATTTGGTTAGATTCCGATAAGTAGATTAGAAGTTATGGCCTTTACAATTTACAAAAGCCAGCTTTTAGGCTGAAAAGCTCGCTGTTTGGGTTTTTCGATGTTTTGGATCTTTTACTTACTGAATTTAGGAAAGTGTTCAACTAAAGAGTTGTATTAGAGACTCAATCATTTTCAAATTTTTCTATTTGGTTAGATTCCGATAGGCGGAGTAGAAGTTATGGCCTTTACAAGTAACAACAGCCAGCCTTTGGCTGTGAGCTCGTTGTTTGACTTGTTCAATATTTTGTGTGTCTTACTTACTGAATTTGGAAAAGTGTTCAACTAGAGAGTTGCAGTAGAGACTCTCACCTTTTCAAAATTTTCTATTTGGTTAGATTTCGATAAGCGGAGTAGAAGTTATGTGCTTTGAAAGTTTCAGCCTTGCTGTAGTTTTTGGCTGTCTTTTGTCGTCTTGTATTGTGTTCAAGTGAAGGTGGATTGAATTACATAAGGAATCTGAAAAAGTCATCAACCAGGGAGTTGTAGTATATGTTCCCACCTTTCTAAATTATATGATTTGGTTATATTCCGATAAGTAGAGCAAAAGTTACAAGCTGTAGAAGTTTCAGTTTCTTGTTGAAAAACTGCAGTTTGGTTAACTATTTGCGTATGTTCAAGGGCATGAATTTGGAATTCCTTACGGAATCTGAGAAAGTTGTCAACTAGGAAGTTGTAGTAGATGTTACCACCTTTTCAAATTGTCCAGTTTCATTAGATTCCGACACGTAGAGCAAAAGTAGCTATAGAAGTTTCAGCTTTTTGTTGAAATTCTGTAGTTTGGTTAACTGTTTGCGTATGTTCAAGGGCAGGAATTTAGAATTCCTTACGGAATCTGAGTAAAGTGCGTGATGTGGCTAAAATTGGGGTTAAATCGGAACCGTCCAGATCGAGCACGAATCTTGAAGCACGGGGGTAAAAAGGTAATTTCACATACAGATGGATCTAAAACGGGTATTGGGTCTCCTTCTTACGAAACCAACCGCCCGCGAATAAATCCACTCCAACTGGGCGCGGGTTCCGACCCGATACAAGCCCAGTCCACCAAGGGAAAATCAGGCCACTGATTTGATTAGATCAAATCAATAAGCTTGATTTGCTCTCACCAGGGAATCAAGGCCTACTTTCCTAAAACAGAATAGAAGGATTTTGCTCCTAAATGTTAGGCAGGAAATCAGGCCCCAAATCATTCCAAAGGCGACTATAAATACAGCCCCTCTATCACCAAGACGAGGTTAATCACTTTTTCACCACTTAAGCTCTTTCTTAATCTCTTACTGATTACTGACAAGAGCGTCGGAGGGTGCATCGCCGGAATCAACCCCGGTGTCTCGCACTTCCCTGCAGGTTGCGGCAGGAGCAAGCGGGCCGAGTCAGCTCTTCAGGTTTTCCTCGGATCCACAAATTCTATCTGTTTACCCCCACAACGAAATCAGCGGTAACAGATTGGCGCCGTCTGTGGGAAAAGGCCACGCGAACAGTCTCAGCCCATTCTCCGTCGACATCAGCAGCCATGCCGCCGAAGAAGAACAGATCCAGAGGGTCGAACCGTGGGGGCAACCCCACCGACCCGGCGAATGAAGCCCCGGTCAACCCTACCCTTCAGTCCAACCTCCCTCCGCTGACCCAGCAGGTTCCACCTCCTCCTCCTCCTCAGCAGCAGCCCAACAACGGTCCGTCCGGCCCTAATGGTCGGAAGGAGAAGCAGCCTGTCAATCCATGCCACGTCTCGGTCCACAATGGGTCCTCGGACTCGATGGCTTCCCATCACCCCGACCTCCGTATCACACTCCAAAACCGCCATAAGGACGACGACCTCCGTACTCATCTTGACGAGAGGCGGGCCCGAGAGGGAGCCTCCCGCCAGCGTCAAGGTGAGCGGTCGCCACGTCGTCGGGACGGCAGAAGGTCCCCGGAATGCAGAGGCCGAGCGGCGTCCCCTGAGCGCCGAAGGAGGAGGTCCCGGTCCCCCAGGGATCGGCATCATCCGAGGGACCGAGACATGCCCATCAGCCGAGCCGAGTTCCTCCAGTTTTAAGAGACCGTTCTGCAGGCCCTCAATCTCCGACAGAACGGCCAGAATGCTCAGAGGGTTCCGACGCCGCCCAGGGATCCCAGTCCCCGGCGCCGAACCCGGAGTCCTTCCCCGGCTCCCAGCCGACAGCAACGGCAACAAAGTCCTCGGCGCTCCCAGGAGTACCGGCGCCGCAGTCCACACTCCCCTTCCTACGAAGAGGAGTCCGGAGGGTCGTACGACTACCAGCGGAGGGACGACGCCCTCATCCGCCGTATCCATGAGGTGGAGAGGCGCATCGGCCGCATGGACAGGGAGGAAGAGTCCCGAGCCGGAACCTTCCGTCCCAGCCGACCCCCCTTCTCTCGGTCGATCATGGAGGCCCATATACCGAGGAACTTCAAACCGCCGCAGTTTGAGACATACTCTGGGGAGTTCGACCCAGTCGACCACGTCGAGAGCTTCAAGACCCTGATGCTGATCCATCAAGCTTCCGACGCGGTGCTCTGCAGGACCTTCCCTGCCACCCTCCGGGGGTCGGCTCGGGAATGGTATTCTAGGCTCGCCCCCTCGTCCATCTTCTCATTCGAACAGTTTGAGACACTGTTCATTACTCACTTCGTGAGTAGCCGACGAGCCGAGAAGACGAGTCTTTCCTTACTGAACCTGCGGCAGGAGAAGCAAGAAAAGTTACGGGACTATGTGAAAAGATTTACCGCGGAGGTCAGGTCAATTGCCTCCTTGGACCAGTCCGTGGCTACCGTGGCGTTCCAGTCGAACGTCCTTAACGCCAACCTCCGATCATCCCTGGCCAAGAAGCCCCCGCATGACTTCGCCGACCTCCTCCTGAGGTGCGAGAAGTACATCCGGGCGGAGGAGGCCGAAGCCCTTCCGGGCTTCGGGGGCACCGCCGCGGGGTCAAAGAGGAAGGCGACGGGAGAAGAAGGGTCCAAGAAAGCTCAGAAGGACATGGGCGGTCAGCGCCGCCCTCCCCCCAGGTTCGAGAAGTTCACTCCCCTCACCACTAATGTCTCTACTATCCTCATGGAGGTAGAGAAGGAGGGAATCATCCCTCCGGCCCCGAGGATGCACACTCAGGCGAAAAGGAGGAACAAAGATAAGTGGTGTCGTTACCACCGAGACCATGGGCACGACACAAATGACTGCCGAGCTCTGAGAGATGAGATCGAAGCACTCATTCGGAGGGGGCAGTTGGCCAAGTTCGTGAAAGGCAACGATCGAACAGATCGGAACTCACCTCCCCCTCGGGGGGCTAACAAGCGCTCCGAGCGGCGCGAGGAGACACCCGAGTTCGAAGAAGAACGGGTTTTGCACCTGATCCACGGAGGCCCGATGGGGGGCTCCTCTAATTCCTCCCGAAAGGCCTTCGTCCGGGAAGTCAACTCGGTCCACAGTGCCCCTCCCCCGAAGGGTCTCGGCGTCCCCGTGTCTTTCTCCGATGCCGACCTTGAAGGAGTCCGAACCCCCCACTGCGATGCCCTCGTCATCGACCTCCGCATGGCCAATTTCAAGGTGCAGAGGATTTTGGTGGACAATGGGAGTTCGGTCAACATCCTATTCCTCTCGGCCTTTCAAGGCCTGCAACTGTCCCGGGACCGTCTTAAGCCGGCCGGCTATACTCTCCACGGGTTCACGGGGGTCCCTGTAACCGTCGAAGGGGTAATAACCCTAGACGTTACTGCGGGAAGCACCCCTACTACCCGGACCGAGCCGATGGACTTCATGGTCGTCGACGTCCCGGCAGCATACAATGTCATCCTAGGCCGTCCCGGCCTAGCCGCTCTGGAGGCTGTCCCCTCGGCATACCACTTGAAGATGAAATTCCCGACTCGCTCGGGAGTAGGGGAAGTCAGGGGAAGCCAGGAAACAGCTCGGAAGTGCTACATGACTTCCACCGGGGGACCAGTGCTCTCGCTCGAGACAATAGAGATCCCCGAGCCGAAGGCCCGTCCAACGTCCGAGCTGGCGGACGAGTTAGAAGAAGTGCTCTTCTCCGACGAGGATCCGAGCCGAAAATTCCTCGTCAGCAAGTCCTTGCCGACCGTGCTGTTCTCCGACTTGGTGAAGTGCATCCGGGATAACCGCGACCTATTTGCTTGGTCGGCCGCGGATATGCCCGGCATCTCCGAGGACTTGCTCGTCCACCACCTAAGCGTCGAACCGGGGTGCAAACCGGTTCAGCAGAAGAGGCGAAAGTTCGCTCCCGAGCGACAGCAAGCAATCAAGGAGGAAGTGGATAAGCTGCTGAAGGCCAAGTTCATCCAGGAGGTGAATTATCCCGAGTGGCTGTCGAATGTTGTAATGGTCAAGAAGTCCAACGGCTCATGGAGGATATGCATCGACTTCACCGACCTCAACAAAGCGTGTCCGAAGGATCCCTTCCCTCTCCCGAACATCGACACCCTAATCGACGCCACCTCGGGCCATGAGCTCCTCAGCTTCATGGATGCCTTCTCGGGGTACAATCAAATCCGGATGTTCCTTCCGGACATCCCGAAGACCTCCTTCGTCACCGACCAAGGCCTCTACTGCTACCGAGTAATGCCCTTCGGTTTGAAGAACGCAGACGCCACCTACCAGCGCCTCGTCAACAAGGTTTTTCAGCATCAGATCGGCCGAAACATGGAGGTGTACGTTGATGACATGCTCGTCAAGAGCATCCGCGGCACCGACCATGTAGCCGACCTCCAGGAGGCTTTCGGTGTGTTGAGGAAGTACAACATGCGGCTAAACCCGAACAAGTGTGCGTTCGGAGTCTCCTCTGGCAAGTTCCTCGGTTTCATGGTGAGCCAGCGGGGAATTGAAGCCAACCCCGAAAAGATTAAAGCCATATTAGACATGGCCCCGCCTCGGAACGTCAAAGAGGTGCAGAAGCTCACCGGTCGGCTCGCAGCCATCGGTCGGTTCCTCTCCAAGTCAGGGGAAAAGTGCCTCCCCTTCTTCAAAGCACTCCGGGGCGCTAAGGGATTTGAATGGGGCGAGGCACAGCAAGAATCGTTCGACCAGCTGAAAGCCTACCTGGTGAACCCCCCTCTGCTCAGTAAGCCGGTCCCGGGCGAGCCTCTCTTCATCTACTTGGCCGCTTCCGAGCAGACCTTGAGCGCTGTTTTGGTCAGAGAAGAAGACCGGACCCAAAGGCCCATTTACTACGTGAGCAAGGTGCTTCGGGACGCCGAGCTCCGCTATCCGAGGATAGAGAAGATAGCCTACGCTTTGGTCATGGCAGCAAGAAAGCTTCGGCCCTACTTCCAATCTCACTCGGTCGTCGTCCTCACCGATCAACCCCTCAAGCAAGTCCTCCACAAGCCCGAAACCTCGGGCCGGCTGATGAAGTGGTCCATAGAGCTGAGTCAGCACGACATCTCCTATCAGCCTCGGACGGCAATTAAGGCACAGGCTCTCGCCGACTTCATTGTAGAGTCCACCATCCCTGAGGTCGGCCACGTCCCGAATGGGCCCCCCATTTGGACAGTCTTTGTAGACGGATCCTCTTGCAGTGAAGGAAGTGGCACCGGCATTATCTTGAACGGCCCTGACAGCTTCGTCCTGCAGTATGCGATCCGTATGAACTTCAAGGCCTCCAACAACGAGGCGGAGTATGAGGCTCTCATAGCTGGCCTCGGACTCGCACGAAGTGCTGGGGCGCAGCGCCTTCGGATTCACAGTGACTCCCAACTAGTCGTGAACCAGGTCTTGGGCGAATATGAGGCCAGGGACGAGCGAATGGCGAAGTACCTCGCCAAGGTCCGGGACCTCATGGGCCGGTTCGAAGAAGCCATCATCCAACGGGTCCCCCGGGAGGAGAACTCGCAAGCTGACGCTCTCTCCAAGTTAGCCTCGTCTTCTCTACAAGGTCTCGAACAGACCGTACTGATTGAAGTCCTCTCTAAACCGAGCATCGAAGACGAGACACCTCGCTCGGTGGAGTCATTGCCGGTCATGCTGCAGGACAATTGGATGAAGCCACTGGTAGAATTCTTAAGGGATGGAGTTCTGCCCTCAGATCCCAAAGAAGCATGCCGAGTCAGAACCCGGGCCGAGCGATATGTCTTGATCGAGGGCATACTATACAAGCGCTCCTTCTCTCAAATAGATGGCCGACCTTACCTAAGGTGCCTCTCCCCGGATCAGGCCGAATATGCCCTACAGGAGCTTCATGAAGGCATCGGAGGGGCACACTCCGGATTCAGGTCTTTGGCCCGGAAAGCTTTGAACTATGGGTACTTCTGGCCGACCCTTCTTCGGGACGCCGAGCGACATGTTCGGCGATGCAGCTCCTGTCAGAGACACTCCAACATCCGACGTCTTCCCCAGGCCAACCTCACCTCCCTATCAAGCCCTATTCCCTTCGCGATGTGGGGAATGGACTTACTAGGGCCCTTCCCTCCAGCTCCGGGTCAGCTCAGGTTCTTAGTCGTAGCCATCGACTACTTCTCGAAGTGGGTCGAGGCCGAGCCCCTCGCCACTATAACCGAGAACAAGGTGGTGCAGTTCTTCTAGAAGAAC
The DNA here is from genome assembly GCA_017893485.1 of Hemerocallis citrina. Classification (NCBI taxonomy): domain Eukaryota; kingdom Viridiplantae; phylum Streptophyta; class Magnoliopsida; order Asparagales; family Asphodelaceae; genus Hemerocallis; species Hemerocallis citrina. The sequence goes on from JACEHZ010000246.1 coordinate 30,606, forward strand.
ATCATATGCCGATTCGGCATCCCCCGCATCCTCGTAACGGACAATGGGACTCAATTCACTGGCGCGGCATTTCGAGCCCTATGCGACGACCTCGTTATTCAACAGCGCTTCTCGTCCGTCTCACACCCTCAATCGAACGGACAGGCCGAGAACGCTAATAAGCAGATCCTTGCAGGAATCAAGAAGAGGTTGGACAAGTGCTCCAAAGGGTTGTGGGTCGACCAACTCCCTAATGTGTTGTGGAACTACCGCACAAGCAAGCGGACGCCCACTGGAGAGTCCCCTTTTAGCCTTACTTATGGGGCAGAGGCCGTAATACCCCTCGAGGTCGGAATTCCTTCCCCTCGGCTCATCGCCTATGACGAAGCGCAGAATGCCAGGGAACTCAGAGGAAACTTGGACCTGATAGATGAACTGAGGGAAAGGGCATCGATTCGGCAGCAGAATTACAGAAGGAGAGTCGAGCTAGCGTACAACAAGAAGGTCCGACCCGCCAACCTTGAGCAAGGAGATTTGGTGTTGAGAAAGCTAGCCATATCCCTCCCCAGTCAGAGGAGCAAGCTAGCTCCGAATTGGGAAGGGCCGTATCGAATCACAAAGGTTGTCCGGCCCGGGGCATACCGGCTCGAAGACATGGACGGCAGAGAGCTTCCGAGGACCTGGAATGCCGACCACCTCCTGAAATACCAAGAGAGCGCTCTGGCGCCTCTCTAAGTAATCCGAGGTGTCGAACCATTCCTCTCCTCCAACTTGTAACCCATTTTTTTCTCAAATTGTATTATGTAAAACGGTTCGCCATCAAATATCAATAAAGAAAGCTCGGTTATGTTTATGAATATGCATGTCACTCTTCCCTCTTATCACCTACATTCCATGTTGCGATCTCAAATAATGGTTCGGAGTCCACGTTCGGCTCGGCCTCTTTCCCTCAGTTTGTCTCCGGACGGACTAGAGGCGGACCGCCGTTCCGAACTGCTCCCACAGCCGTTGAACTATACCGATGGTTCGGAGTCCAACACTCGGCTCGACTTTACCTCCTCGGCTCGTCTCCGGACGAACCAGGGGTAGATCGCCGTTCGGAACTGCTCCCACAGCCGTTGAATTATACCGATGGTTCGGAGTCCAACACTCGGCTCGACTTTACCTCCTCGGCTCGTCTCCGGACGAACCAGGGGTAGATCGCCGTTCGGAACTGCTCCCACAGCCGTTGAACTATACCGATGGTTCGGAGTCCAACACTTGGCTCGACTTTACCTCCTTGGCTCGTCTCCGGATGAACCAGGGGTAGATCGCCGTTCGGAATTGCTCCCACAGCCGTCGAACTCCGCGACAACCCCGAGGGCAAACACTTGGTTAAATTCCTGCTCTAAAGATTACCTTCCGGAAATCCCCTACGTTGTGGCAAGCGCTCGGCTCGCATTCAGTTCGATCCTCGTCACGGAAACGGGGGAAACAAGGAGGAGGGACCTACCCTTCGATCGGAGTCCGAGCAAGTGCCATTCCGAGCTCGTAAACGGAGAAAATTCCCCTTCTCCTCAACTTTCGTGCTTGATCTCAAACAGACGGCCCGGATCTCGCCACCTGCGCAAAACGACAAGATAGCGTTTTCTCAGGATCTGAGCCGCCTTGAGATCCGTGCTTACAATCAGCGGCTCAGATTTTGCCACCTCCACTAAACGACAATATAGCACTTTCTTCGAGACAGAGCCGCCTGTGAGTTCGTACCGCGCCACGTCAGAGTCGCTAAACGGCAGAATGACACACGTATAGTGGCCAGTTCAGTCCAACGACCTCGCCGACGGGACCGACATGCTCGGTTCAAAGACCTCGGCGCAGAAAACACAGTCATAAGCAAGACAAAAGCACAGAGCAATAAAAAATATTTTATTAAACAGCTAGGCCGAAATACAAAGCACATCTGTCCCATGGTTACAAAGTGTTCACAAGCAAGATACACTTCCGACCAACAACACTTAGTGTTCAAAAAGAAATATCTTCACTCAATTCTTCGGCCGACCGCTCATTCTCCTCAGCTGACGGCTCCTCTGCATCCCCCCGGAGCTTCGCCATTACAGCCCGCAAGTACTGCATCTCCGAGAGCAAGTCATCCCGCTCGGCAATAATCTTCGACTGGATGTGCCGAATGCTTTTGACCCGAAGAGCGTTGCTGAATGCGGTCTGCGAGTCGTCATCCTCTCCTGCGGGGCTCAGCTCGACGATCTTGTTCTCCAAGCGTTGGACCTCGGCCTCCCGGAGACTGAGAACCAACGAAAGGTGGTCCCACTCACTCTCGGCTCGGCGTAACTTCAGATCGGCGCTCCTGGGGCTCAGAACCACCGTTCCAGAGGTTCCCCCGGAGTCGGCGGCACCTTTCGAACGGTTGGAGTCCGAGCTATGGATCGTCACGATGAGCTGAAAAGAAGGGAAAGAGAATAACGCAAGTTCAATACTCCGCCGAAGTCCAACACACTTTCAAAACGTCCTAAGGAAACTTTCAAAATTCATATTCAGATGTAATGGTATTACAAATGGCCGAACCGACCCTACAATTAAACTTTACAACAATCAACGGAAGTAAAAAGCAACGAGGTCAGGATCTCCTCGGAAGGGGAATGCTTCGGTTTAGGGATACACGAGAACGACGAGGTCTGCCCTCCGAGCTCGATCCTAAACCAACGAAACGCGTCCCCCCTTCGCTGCTAGCCCTAACCACGGCGCCTGCCGAGGCCCCGCTCGACGAGACTGCCGCGCTGCTCTGCGCATCAGCCGGACTCCGCCTGGTCATAGGCGAGCGTGTCGCAAGCTCATAAAACGAAATCCCCTTCTCACTTTCTTCGCGGGTGCACGAAGTACTGCGAACGTTAGCCCTCTCCGGCGCGGGCTTGAGCGACGCGATCTCCTCCTCCAATTCGACAATCCTGTCTCTAAGAACGTCGTCCCTCGCCGACCTCATCGGGCGAAAAGGCCTTGACGAGCCGGAGGCATTAGCACCTTCGGCAGCGAGCCGACGGAAGTGGGTGACCTCAATTCCCCTATCTATCGTGATCCTTCTGAGCCTGTCGACGTCGGCCACTAGCCTCTTGCGCTCGGCCAACGCCTTCTCCAGCTCGGAGGCCAGCTTCACTGCTTCCGCCGAGCGTTCCCTCTCCGCCAATTCCAAGTGTCGGACCTCTGCCAGAAGATCGGCATTCCTCTGCTCGGCGGCGATTAGCTCCCCGCGGAGCCGCTCGACTTCCCCTTCGGGACAAGGGGCTGGGTAGTGCTTCCGCAGCTGATACAGCTCGCGGCACTGCCTCCGTAGAACTGCCTTCACCTCCTCCGCCTGGCCGAGCAGAAGAAACCGCCTCTGTCGGCTGTCCTTGAGCTCATGTTTCATTTTGGCCAACTCCTTCCGGAGGCAGACGAGCTCCGTGACCGGACCAAACTTTACCTGAAAAGTAGAGATAAATCCGATACCCAACACTCGGAAACACACAAATCCGAAGCTCAACACTTGGACAAATTTTGGCCAAACAAAATATTTTCATTTCAAAATCATAGTGAAAGCTTTACACTAGCGGTGGCCAGTCCGCGGTTAGGCTTACAAAACAAAAAATACAAAAAAGAAGACAACCGAGTCAGGGGTCGACCTTTTTGCCGCTCGGGTCCGTCGACCCCTCGGTCTTGTCCTCGCCACCGTCCTCCCCTTCGCCTTCGCTCCAGCTTTCCTCCTCGGAGCCGTCCACCTTCTCCCCCTCGACCTCGGACCCCGCAGGACCCTCGACGACTTCCGTCTCTCCCACAGGCCCGAGCATCCCCTCGGGCACGCCCTCCTCCCCTTCCACGGGGTCGTAAAAGTGGTAGGAGGAGATGTCGAAGCCCGGGTTCCTGGCGGCTATGTGGGTCAGCGCTCGACCGTAGGCTTCCTCCATGTTCTGGAGCATATGCTGAGCGGCCTCCTCCTGCACGGCCTTCTTCACCCGCTTCACCTTCTTCTGGTGCTTGGCCTGGGTCCTCTCAGCTCTCCTCTGGGCCTTCTCCGCCTCCGACCGAGCGGCGGCCAGGGCCTCCTTCAGTTCGGCGACCTCCTTCTCTGCGACCTCAAGTTTCGCCGCCGTGTCCTTCGACAGCTGAATGGACTGGGCCAGCTGCCCCTCCAACCCCTTCACCTCGGCAGATCTCTTCGTCGAGAGAAGCTGCTCGGCATCAAGCCGCTGCGTAACCTTGACGCGCTCCGCCCTCTCCCGTTCCTTCTCCTGCTCCTTGCTCGCCATCTCCTCGACCAAGAAGTTGAAGTGGCAGAGGGTCTGGAAAAGAGCGACGGATTAAAATCCGAACCCAAACACTTGGTGCCAAAAATAAAAAGGAAAAAGGGGGAGAAGAACTCAAGGAGAGAAAAGCCAAAGAGAAAGAGCCCGGTCAACTCACCGACATAGTGTTCCGAGCGATCTGCATCACGGCGTCCCCTGCTTGCCCGGCCTTCAGGGTCGCTCGGTCCTTCGGGGTTGGCAGGTGCTTCACGGCCTCCATACAGATATTGCCATCGCCCAAGAAGCCGTCGACCTGCATGACTTGCCAGTCGGGGACGAAGATCTGTTTGTGACGCTCAGTCAGGATCTTCTCCGCCTCGGCAGTCAGGGGCGGAACTTGGAGGGACAACACCTCCATCACGCCGAACGTGCCGATCGACGGACCAGGAGCGTCCCCCTTCGGGGTCGGTATCGGTGCATCCGGGGCGGGCGGGTCGAGGACCTGGACCTCCGCAGGGTCGGGGACCACGACCTTCGGCTGCTCGGCGGTCTTCGCAACCGAAGGCTTCTTCGCTGGCCGGCTCTCCTGAGTCTCCGCCGCCGACCTCTTCTTCTTCTCCTGCTCCGAACGACCCTTCGCCATCAGGGCTCTGTAGTCCATCTTCATCGTCTCTGCAAAAGCCAAACGGAAAAACTTAGATAAATTTTCATGAGCTTTAAACGATAAGAATAAATACCAGAAGCGTACGAGGGTCGATCAGACTGAGACCCCCACGGAACAGATCCCCCTCTGTAATATCTTTCCAACTCATGGTCGGCAAAGCGAGGAGCCTCCTCCGGACCTCGGCCTCTCCCTCATTCAGTGGCACTTCCTTCTTGGTGCGCTTGGGCAGGCCCTCCGTCTCCCAAACCGCCGGTATCACCCACGGCGTCAGGGATCTGACGAGGAAGTACTTTGTCTTCCAGTGTTTGATCGAGTCCGGATTCTCGATCAGTTTCACGCCCGGCCGGGGCGACAGGTAAAACCTCTGTTCTTCCTTCCTCGGCTGGCAGGGTCGGTAAAGATTACGGAAGAGGAACATGCTCGGCTTAGCGCCAACCTCTTGGCATCGAAGGGCAAAGGCTGTAACATGCCTCCATGTGTTCGGCGCCAGCTGAGCAGGACTCAAACCGTAGAAAACCAAGACCTCGACCACGAACGGATGGAGGGGAAAGCGGAGTCCGGCGATAAGGGAATCGACCGGGAAGACACACACGTCTGGCGAACAGCTCGTGTTCGCTCGAAAACCCGGCCCAGGGAGAAGCAGGACATACTCTTGCGGGATCCGGAATCCCTCTCGGATCATCCGAAGGTCATCTTCGGTGAGCGACGAGATAGCATGGTCCACCTCGGAAACTTCCCTCGGCTCATTCTCCTCCACCAGTGGGGCTGTACCCTGAGTCACTTTCTCCAGGACGTCATCAGCGTAGTCCCGGACGCCGCCCACACTCGACAAGACGATGGGCTGCCGACCGAATGCCCCCGCCCTCTTCGGCGTCTCCACAATGGTGACCACAGCCCTGCCTATTCCGGACGGGGCCTCAACCTCCCTAGGCCGCTCGGCCACATCACCTTCTCTATCCGGGCGAACGACCTCCTGCTCGCTTGGCTCAGCCACACCCTTCCCCATATCCCCTCGGCCAACGGGTTGTTCCGAGGCGGGGGTCTCAGTGATCTTAACCATTTCAAAGAGAGAAGGGATAGAAACTGACCTTGAAGTGACGTGTACGGTCGGAGAGTTCACCGGAGTCTACAAACGCTACCGCGACAGCCAGCAACACCGCCAGAGAGCAGAAAACTTCGCAGCAAAGTGAAAACTGAGGAGAGAGAGTAAAAACGAAAAGTGAGACTTGGTCTAGGGGGGGGTGAAGATTTATAGTAAAAACGGGACGTCCCTTGGACTCCCAAAGTGACTTTTGGGCCGCTCTCGAAACGTCGCGAAGGCCCACAACCGCCGTCCCATCACCAAGTCAGCTAGCTCGGCACCAGGGGATCGGAATCCGAGCTGCGAGCGAAACCTACATTGCGGCTACAGGGTTCGGTCGGAATCCGTGCAAGTGCCTTTCCGAGCGCGTAAACGGAGAAAACTTGCTTTCTCCTCAATACTCGTGCGTGATCCCAATCAGACGGCCTAGATCTCGTCGAGAACACTACACGACAAGATAGTGTTATCTCGAGAAACGTGCCCGTCTCAAGATACGCGCCAGCATCGAACGACCCTAATTACACCGCGCCGCTCGGACGATCGAACCTTCGGATGCCACGCCTACGTCCAAAGAAGGCAGTAAAATTTTGATTCAGTTTTGAGGTGCCGCCTTCGGCAAGCGCCCCCCGGGTCCTGTGGTTCGGCCAGTATCCTACCGACCCACGGGCCCCGGTCAGAAACGGATCGGCACTCCTCTCGTCTCTAACCCCCCCGGGCTGACGCCCATCAGAAGCCATCAGCCTGGAAGGAAGACAGAGATGAGAGGGGACCCATCCACACTCAGGGATCAGGAGACACGCACCATTCCAAGCCAGTTGTTTGCAGCTGGAAGGCGCGGCTTGCCAGGAGAGCTCTAACCGCAGCGCCTTCACAGTTGCTAACAACAGGATCGAACGGTCCAAAAGCCCGAGCTGCAACACCTCGGCTCGGGTGGCCCGGAGATCGGCATTGGACATGGATCGTCACTCTCTCACCAAGACCCCCCGCTCACCCCGACGCTCGCTTCGGAGCAACCAAGGAAAGCAGAAGATCTTGGTGAGAGAACGACCACCCGTCCTTCCGAAGAGGTCCACGCCCCGGGTCCGGACTATTGCCGTCGACCTTACTGTCTTATTGTTCCCCGCTCCTAACACCCCCATTCGGAGCAGTGAGGAACTAACACCCCCATTCGGAGCAGTGAGGAATGGGGAAACAACAAGACAACAAGGCGACCGCCCGTCCTTCCGAAGTAAATCCTCCCTCGGATCCGAACTACGGTCGTCACCACTACTACCTCGTTCCCCCTCGCTCCTGACATCCACTTTGGGGCCGTCAGGAACAAAGGGAAAACCAGGTAGAAGAGCGACCACCTCTCCGGACCTCAAGAGAGAAACTACCCGAGGCTAAGTGCCCCCGAGGTCTGAAACTCTGTGTTGATTGTGACAGAAATGGCAAAGAAAGTAGAGTACTTATAGCCAACCTTCAAGAACCAGTCATTATGACCCTCGGAAGTTGAAACGCCGCGTATTAATTAAGGGACTTATCCTTAATGACATTGGGAAGGCAGAACGCCACGCAAGTCCCACAGCACAATTAATACCATTGAGAACAGAACCATCCCGGACTGACAGAAACCACAGGTCCTCGGTCGGCGCCCGAGCAAGTGCCTTTCCGAGCTCGTAAACGGGGAAAAACCAATTTCCCCTCAACTTTCGCGTCTGATCTCAATCAGACGGCCCAGATTGCGCCACGTGCGCTAAGAGACAAGATAGTGTTTTCTCGGGAGCTGCGCCTGTCTCGAGATACGCGCCAACATCCAACGGCTCAGAGAACGCCACGTCGCTCGACCTGCCGAACACCACTGCCTTCGGTCAGCGTCCGAGCAAGTGCCTTTCCGAGCTCGTAAATGGAGAAAAAATGCCACCGATCATTCGCGACCGTTCGATCTCTCAGAAATTCGTGCTCCTGACGATGAATGGTCCAGATTGCGCCACGTGCGCTAAAAGACAAGATAGCATTTTCTTGAAAAACGCGCCACCATCCGATGGCCCAGATTGCGCCACGTCGCTCGGAACGCCGAACCCCCCTAGTCTCCGGTCGGCAGCCGAGCAAGTGCCTTTCCGAGCTCGAAAATGGAGAAAAACGCTGCCGAGCTACAACAGCCATCAGATCTTTCCGAAGTTCGTGCCCGTCCACGATCGACGGCTCAGATTGAGCCACGTCATTAATCGGTATCTAAATCGTTTTTTTTATTTATTTTAATCGTTTTATTTGTTTAAAAATTGCGAGAAAATTGCTAAAAATTCGGGAAAATTAGCTAAAAATTCTGGGAGTTAATTGAAAATTCGGGGACACACTTTCGAACCCCGGAACGAACAATTATCACCCAGAATGCACCGCTAAAGCCCCCGAACGTTTAGCAAACACACCGCAGAATTAAACAAATACTTCGAAAAAAGTAGATAAAAGGCTATCAGATACCCGACGCAGCTCAAGAACAACACACAGCATCAAAAGTTACCGCACTACCCCCTTTTTAGATTCAAAATCCCGCATTTGGACTCCGATACAACTCCATCAGCCACTGAAACTGCTGAACTACTCCTCAAAGCCTGATCACGCTCAGCCTTTAGGAGTGGGGGGCTCGTGATGTGGCTAAAATTGGGGTTAAATCGGAACCGTCCAGATCGAGCACGAATCTTGAAGCACGGGGGTAAAAAGGTAATTTCACATACAGATGGATCTAAAACGGGTATTGGGTCTCCTTCTTACGAAACCAACCGCCCGCGAATAAATCCACTCCAACTGGGCGCGGGTTCCAACCCGATACAAGCCCAGTCCACCAAGGGAAAATCAGGCCACTGATTTGATTAGATCAAATCAATAAGCTTGATTTGCTCTCACCAGGGAATCAAGGCCTACTTTCCTAAAACAGAATAGGAGGATTTTGCTCCTAAATGTTAGGCAGGAAATCAGGCCCCAAATCATTCCAAAGGCGACTATAAATACAGCCCCTCTATCACCAAGACGAGGTTAATCACTTTTTCACCACTTAAGCTCTTTCTTAATCTCTTACTGATTACTGACAAGAGCGTCGGAGGGTGCGTCGCTGGAATCAACCCCGGTGTCTCGCACTTCCCTGCAGGTTGCGGCAGGAGCAAGCGGGCCGAGTCAGCTGTTCAGGTTTTTCTCGGATCCACAAATTCTATCTGTTTACCCCCACACCGAAATCAGCGGTAACAGTGGTCAACTGGGAAGTTGTAGTAGATGTTCCTACATTTTCAAATTGTCCAGTTTTATTAGATTCTGACAAGTAGAGCAAGAGTTACCAGCTTTCGAAGTTTCATCTTTTTGTTGAAAGTCTGCTGTTTGGTTAAACTGTTTGTGTGTGTTCGATGGACCGGATTTTGGATTCCTTACAGAATCTGAAAAAGTGTTCAACTAGAGAGTTGTGGTAAATGTTCTTACCTTTATAAAAAGTCTATTTTTATCCAATTCAGATAAGTGTAGCACTAGTTGCTTCTAGGCTGTCGGGAGATTTTTTATGTCGCTTTGGTGTTTTTCATTGGTAGTATATGTTTGTAATAGACTATTAGAAGATTCTTCTGTTACTTCTAATTATAGAAGATCAAGTTTTGCTAGTAAGCACGTTTGGTTGCTTCTAGGTTGTTAGAATACCTGCATGGTTGTTTCTATATGTTGTTTTGCTCAAACACAGCTCATCTGGCTCGTATGTAGTTGTTGGTCTCATACGTAGCTTATTTGGCTCGTATGTATGTTATTATCTCGTACGAAGCTCATTGGGCTCGTATGTAGGTATTGTCTTGAATAGGTAGGCTATGAGTGGATCCGAGGAGGTCTTGTGAAGTCTAGGTTAAAACTTGGTTAATTGTGTCGACAAATTGTTACACTCTGTAGAATAGGGACACGTACGGTGCTTTTTCATGACGAGTTGGAAGTATAGTGGCATGTCTCGCTTGTTTAGTTAAGGTTAGTGACATCGTTAGGGTAGTAACAGTTACTTAACTATTTTTATCTATAAATTACCGATGGGTGAGAGTTGGTGTTAGGGGTGATACCCTATAATCCAACCTCTCCTATAGGCTGACACTAAGTGGTGTTATTGGAATGTATTTCCCTATCAAAGGGATACCGGCGGTGCTTTTTTTTGACGAGTTGGGAGCATGGGATTCGTATCTTGATTGTTAATTCCTGAACTGCCATGATAAGAACGGGAGATTTTTCTAGGGAAATAGACCCTATGATTCCATTAGGTTCTATGCCTTCTCATGATGAGTTGAGGGCACGGAAGAAGGTTAACGAGTATCTTGTAGTTCGTGTTGGCTTTGAGCGAGGACTGGTTCGCCGAAAAATAGTGGAAAACGGGGAAACCACTACCTTACTGCAGTAGCAGAACTAGACCGTACCTGCAACCTCATCAGTCATGTAGTATGTGTTAGGAACAGGATGGGTACAAAAGTAAAATTCTTAACACGGGTTCAAATCCCTATATGCAGAAACAGCTTGATATGGGGAGTATGTAGTATGGGCTGCATACTGTTCCAGAGTCTTGCTTGCATTAGAATAAGAGCATCCGTGCATTAGTTAATCGTGCATTAGAATCTAAGTCATAGCATACACTGACACATCAATTATATATATACATTTCTCTTTTCATCAATTTGTTTGTTTAAAGTTGAGAATTGTTGCTAGTCATCAGCCTTAAAGCGTCAGTATATGTACTGACGTCCCCACTTCAATAGGTATTGGATTGCAGGTACTGGATTACTGAAGTACGGGTACAGGATTCAGGAGGACTCAATGCAAGAGAAGCAAGTGTTGATTTTTATTTCAGTTTCCGCTGTAATATATGTTGGTTACTATTGTTTCATTTGTAACAATCGTTGTAATTTATTTATTTGTTGGAAAGCATCCAAGTGAAGTAACAAGTGTTGTTCTTTATTCATTATACTCTGATGTAAATTGTTTAAAGTTGTAACACTTGGGATTGTAAAGGTATTATTGTAACACTGATATAATGTATTATAGTTTTATAACATTTGGACATGTAATACATTTGTGTTGAATAAAAAGTTTTAAATTTTTCTGTTTTTCTGTGTATTGTGGCTAATTGAAGGAAAAGATTTCTGGCTTATGTCATTGTTTCTCAGTCTCTGGAAATCGGGGCATTACATAGGTCATGGGGAATATATATAAATTTGTCAAGAGTCTATCTAGAACTAATTTATTTTCATGTAGTGTGAGTGAAAAGTTGTCATGATGGATCTTGAATACGAATTTATGGAGACAGATCAAGCAATGAGACCAAGAATTTCAAGAGAACATCAAGAGAATTAACACAAAATCGAGAGCAAGACTACATGCGGTATTTTATACTTATATACAAACAGAATAATATACAAATTACTTTCCTTGAGTATAACGATGATTCCGACGGAAAAGAATAACGGGAATGGATCCCAGGCGACGAGCACGAACACAATGACACGTGCAGATCCCAACGCACGTGCAACACACCGGCACGAACTCCAAAGCATGTGCAACAGCAAGGATAGATGCGACAACCACGGTGATGGTCGATAGCGAAGGGAGCACGGCGAGGGCGGGAGGAAGTGGAGGAAGGGTTGCGGCTACGAGATAGGTTGAAGACTGAGGAGGGGTGTTTCTAGCGAGGGCAGCACAAGGCGGCACAGGCGGCGGGGCGGAGCGACGGTCATGAGGGCACGATGCGGGGAGGTGTGGCGGGGGTCACAATGGCCGGAGGGGCGGCGCGGGGTCTGGTCGACGGCGGGTGCGGGATGCACAGGGAGAGAAAGAGTGAGGTTTGGAGAGAGAGAGATAGATAATTAGAGATTGGTTAGGAGATAATGAATGTAGGAGGAAAAATAACAAATTTGGTTGGGATTTAATGAGAATTTGGCAAGTTAAGATTTTGAGGAATCAAGGGTGATAATAGGGGAAGATCTGCTTGTTAGACAGATATGGAGAACGTGAGGGAGAGATTTGAGGGAGACTGGGTACAAGAGGGTATTGGGTAGCGGGTTTAGGATCCAATAGGGCAGATTATATGGTTTTGGGTCTAAATAAGGTAGATTGGGTTAGAATTTGGATCCAACAGGGTAGGAAGTCAATTAATAGACCATTAGGCCATGAGAAAAATAAATTAGAATTAAACAATTCATCAAGAGATTAAATATTGGCAGAAGAGTTTGAATCAAGAAGATTGAGAATTACAGAACTGAATTGACGACAAAAATAGATAGATTTTATTAAGAACGAAGAAACAATTCCACGATTCAGATTGAACAAAAGAATACAAGCAGAATCAATACTTAGAAAAATAAATACACACAAAAATACAAGAAAAGAAAATACATGGGTTACACGTTTGCTCGGATGTTGGTTCCGAGGGACGTGGCAACATCTGGGCCATTTGATCTTGATCAGGCACGAATATTGACATGGAGTTTTCCCCAATTTCATATTCAGGGACACGTTTGCTCGGATGTTGGTTCCGAGGGACATGACAATATTTAGGTCGTTTGATCTTGATCAAGCACGAATCTTGAGATGGAGCTGCTTGTTTTGGTGGTTGACTGGTCAACAAGCTCTTGGCATTGCTTGAAATTCTGCCTTTACGTATTCTGTTGCTTAGCATTCGATGTTCTCTTGGGCTTTTTACTGGTCTTGGGGGCCCAAAGATCTCAGAAGCCCAAACGACGCCCCTTATTCACTATAAGTTTTCACCCACCACTTCATTCCCTCATTCTTTAATTTTACTCTTGGAAATTTTTCTTTCACTCCTAGGTGGCTCAACTAGCGGTTGCGGCCAAGCATTTGATTTTCCGGCAATATATTCCGACCGTAGCTGTCACATCAAGGTAAATATATATTCTGTTTTAAATATTTTATGAGATGTCTAGGGTTTCTTCGGGGAGTGAGACCTCCACCTCGGACCACGAAGAGGACCAGCAATTGGTAGTGGCTCCAACAGTGGACAAAGGAAAGGGGGTAGTAGGGTCAGTGACATCTGAGACGATAGTGGAGAAGGAGAGGCGAGCAGGGGCATTAGGTAGGCTTTCGGGCCCTTTGACGAACCTCAGCGGAGTTCGAGAATACTCCGATGACCTTCAAGCCAAGGTGGTGTACGGGATGTCGGCCTATTATGAGGAGAGCAGGCCGAGGGAACATTCTGAAGTTGATGACATCCCCTTCATGCTGACGGAGAGGGACTTGGTACGGATTCGGAAGAGTTTCATGATACCGAAGGAACTCGGTCTTCTTCTCCCAGGTCATGGTATCCGAGCATGTTCTCCGACCTCTCCCAACACGTGAATTTTCCCCTTCGACGCCTTCTACGCCAGTCTCCGTCTGCCACTTTCACCGTTCGTGACCGAGGTGCTGCAGTGGTACGGTTTGAGCCCTGTACAATATATGCCGATGTAACACCCCGTGTTAAGAATATATATATATATATATATATATATATATATATATATATATATATATATATATATATATATATATATATATATACACACACACACACACACACACACATATATACACTAGACTTGCCTGTGGGCACGTGCCTACGGTACGTCTTCAGAATGATACAGCATGTGAAAAGCCTTGTAAATAGTAAATCAACAATTATATAGCTCAAGTTTGAATAGTATGGCAATAATTAGTTGTAAACAAAAGTCCATGTTTTCATTAGTATATGTTGAAAAATAATTATAAATTGGGGTATAAAGTCCACATTATATATATATATATATATATATATATATATATATATATATATATATATATATATATGGGGAAAAGGGGTATGAGCAACTTGCTCATTTAGTAAATAAGCAATTGATGATGTGACATACATGTGATTGGAAAATCCTCAAAAAGATTAGTTGTCCAATGTTTCACATGCATGCCATGTAATCAATTGCTCATTTACTAAATGAGCAAGTTGCTCATATCCCTTTTACCCTATATATATATATATATATATATATATATATATATATATATATGTAGAAAGAGTTAAATAAATAAAGAAGTTGTTTTGGGGGGGATTTGAATTTGAGTTTTGGGTGGGGGGGGGGGGGGGGGGGGGGGAGGGGGGGAATGTGTTTTGTGAGGTTAGATCTGGACCTTTAATTAGGGGGGATTGAAGGAGAGCCACTTGATAGCTTTATTTGTGTTTTATTATATAGATATATATATAATAAAGCACAAAGAAAACTATCAAGTGGCTCTCCTTCAATCCCCTCAAAATCAACGGCCACTTATAAAGCATTATAACCTAGGCCGTTGTTTCCAACAACGGCCTAAGTGGTTTTCCACGTTTTCACAGACATTTGCGTTTTCAACTGAGCATTTCCATATATATATATGGAAACCTGGACTTTTATACCC
>JACEHZ010000246.1:47500-157093 GCA_017893485.1 Hemerocallis citrina
TCACGGCACCTTCGAAACCCTAATCGAAGTATCCTTTCGAAACCCTAATCGCCTGTGCTTCGCTCCTCTCCGGCTATCTTTCTTATCGACTAACCCGTGACAAACCCTACTAGTGCGACCACTTGCAGTACCTGTGCTTCGATCCTCTTATCTTCGATTTGTGCTTCGCTCATCCTCTTCGAAACCTTAATCGCAACCTTCGCTCCTCTCCCGCTATCTTTCTTCACTCACCCGTGACAAACCCTACCCCTGTGCGACCGATCGCAGTACCTGTGCTTCGATCATCTTCTCTTCGATTTGTGCTTCGCTCATCCACAGATCGTTTTGTTCGATTGCCGTGAGCTGCACCTTAACATTGCACTTGAGAGTTCGTTCTCTTGATCCTGACGGAATACCGATACTGCGACAAGGGTTTAAATTTCTCACCTTGAATTGAAATTTTATTTCCTTCATAGATGCTTCTAGGTTGTTGTTATATTCTTCGAGCTTAAATTATGCTATGTTAATATTCGCACTAGTATTCGGACTAGTACATTTAGATTAGCAAATAATATTCGTACTGGTATATGGAATTTTTATATGTGGACATGACACATGCATATAAGCACACAAAATCCATGTAATATTTAGTCTAGTTTTTTTTTTATTTCGAGACTTGCTTCAATCACTGCTAACAGGACTTGACACATGCATATAAGTGATTAACACATGCATATAAGTGATTATTAGTAGTATTATTATTATTATTATTCCCTGTAAATTTTCTTCCATGTAATTTTTCTTTTACTGTTTCTTTAGTTTAGTATTATTATTATTATTATTATTATTATTATTATTATTATTATTATGAGATAAGTGATTATTAGTAGTCATGAACAGAATAGTTCATGAGTCATCAATGATCTTCTTGTTACCGTAGTTACAGCACGACGCGCTCAGTATTCGGCCGATTCCTCTTCATCAGCAAAATACCCTTTACCATCATCATCTCCTTGAACGGATAGCCAAATACAGGGGAGACTATAGTCGATTTTTTTTTAAGCTCGAACACCGGGTGTGAGATACAATACCACTAAGGTGGTTGTGATCATTTCCAGAAAAGGTCCTTTAGGGTTTGGTGAATAGAGTAGATTGTGTTAAGATGTAGTTTTTTTTGTTACCTTTTTTGGGGCCACAATTTTTCTATTTGACAGTTAAAGATTAGAGAGTTTATTTATTTTTAATTTTTGTTGTCTCATTCTCCTATGAAGGATGGAGATTGAAAATGAGGAATTACTAAGCCAGGATGTTCAGTCCAGTTGGAGGGATGTTGATGATGCATCTAAACCACTTGTTGGTTTAGTATTTGCAACCTTGGAAGATGGATTTGAATTTTACAAAACATATGTAAAATTATGCGGCTTTTCAGTACGAAAGTCTGCAACGATGGTTGATCCTACCACAAAGGATAGATATTCACAACAGTTTGTTTGTTCAAAACAAGGCAAGCCGGTTGATACAACCGGTGATAATGAAGAATCTTCTTCAATTTTGATCAAGAGAAGGAAACGGGCAATAACGAAAGAAGACTGTATGGCTCAAATACGAATCCAAAGGGATGTTGACGGGAGATGGTCAATCCGTAGGTTTGTTGAGGAGCACAGTCATATTTGTGTCACGCCTCGAAAGCAACAATTTCTAAGACAGAATAGAAATGTATCTGAAGCGCAAAAAAGCTTACTCAGTACTTTCAAAGAGGCTAATATACGAACTTCAGAGTTTATGTCCTTCATGGAAATAGAAAATGAAGGTTTCAGTAATATTAATTGTACTGAAAAAGATATTAGAAATTCCTTGCAAAGAGAGAGGGATGGTATGAGACCTTATGATGTTGATATATTGTTGGAGCACTTCCAAGAGGAAAAAGAGATGAATCCTTCATTCAGTTTTCATTACAAGGTTAATGAAGACAACAAATTAACTCATGTATTATGGGTTGATGCTATTGCCAGGAAGGCTTTCAAACATTTTGGTGACGTGCTAATTTTTGACACCACATATGATACCAACGAATACAAGTTGGTTTTTGTGCCGTTCACCGGAGTTAATCATCATGGGCAATCTGTAAATTTTGGTGCGGCGTTTGTAAATAAGGAGACCACCGATTCTTTTGTTTGGTTGTTTGAAAAATGGGGTGAAATAATGGGTGGGTCTCCACCAAAAGTGATCATCACGGACCAAGATCCTGCAATGGATAATGCAATTCGGATCTGTTTTCCTGGTTCGAGCCACAGGCTTTGCATGTGGCACATTCTTAAAAAGCTTCCAGATAAGCTTGGTGGCCCGGGTTTGAATAGTGATTTTAGCATTCCATTCCACAGTTGCATCTGGGAATCTGAGACCCCAGAAGAGTTTCAGATGAGATGGAATGACGTAATGCACGCTAACGTGCAAATTGCAGGTATTACTTGTTTTGATAAATTATTCTTATGTTTGAACTTTTTTCTTCTTTTTTATTAGTACTTGATACATATCCCAATAACAGGTTGTCCTTGGCTTTCTGACATTTATTCGCTTCGTGAGAAGTGGATACCGGCTTATGCCAAGCATATTTTTACTGCTGGTATTCGCACAACTCAGAGATCAGAAAGCATGAATGCTTTTGTTGATAAGTATGTTAGCAGTAAAAATTCTCTGCATGAATTTCTGACCAGATTTGAAAGGGCAATAAGGAAACAAAGACAGAATCAGTTAGCAGCTGACTACACCACTCTGCATACCAAACCAAAGCTGCAAACAGGTTTTGAAATTGAGTCCCAAATGTCTGAACAGTACACCCGGTCCAAATTTCATATATTTCAGGCTGAACTAGTTGAAAGCTTGAATTACGCATCTTTAATGAAAGCTGACGATGGTAGTGTGCGACACTATATTGTCAGGAGAATGGCCAAGTCTGTACAGCATGATAAAATAAGAGATGTAGTTTACAAGGGGATGGATATTGCTGGGACTTGCACATGTAGTAAATTTGAAGTTGAGGGCATTCCTTGTAGACACATCCTCGTGGTATTGAGGAATGAGTTTGTTGATTCCCTGCCTCAATGTTATATTTTGAAGAGGTGGACCGCCTCTGTAACTACCGAGATTGTATATGATGATGCTGGTGCTGAAATAATCGGTAGTTACGGTAGTCCACAAGATTTGGACATGGTGGAATTGTCCAATGAATTCAACAAAGTGATGAGGATTGCTCGCTCATCAAAGGAGATGCGCCAAAAGGCGAAAACATTACTAGTTGGTGTTGTTGCAGAATTGCAACAAGATATGCCCCACGAATCACAACAACCAACAACTAGTTCACTACCTAGAACAGTCCATATTCAAGTTCCCGATATTGCAAAAACCAAGGGTAGTGGGAAGCGCATCAAAGGGGGTAGGGAGAAAGCATTGGAGATGGCTGCGAAGCCATTGAGAAAGTGTCGCTTGTGCAATAAAATGGTTAATCATGACAGTCGTACTTGTCCTTTAAAGCAAAGGTAAGTAATTAAATACAAAGTTTAAATTTTTTTGCATTTGTGTACTTAGTCTAATTTTAATTTCGTTTTGTGAACATTAAACGTGTAGCTCTACTATAAATGAGTCACAAGCTTCTACTACAGTCCCAACAATGCAACCTATAATAGAGGATCCTCCGAATATAGCATGAACTTTGTTGACTTATCTCTGTGTCTTTTGCAAGGTAAGTGTCATATATAACTGCCGTTATATTAGTTTATTACATTCTAACGCAATTATTAACTTAACCTACTTATTTTGTTTGTTTGCAGGTAAATCATTCTCAGAAAAATAATGATGCCCAAGTCGGTAAAAAATTTCTAATTTGAAGTTCATATATTCTCTATTTAGTAGGCAATGATGAAAAGCATATGCAACTTGAATTTTGTTCCTGAACACTAGCCGGTGTGCCTTAATAAAGCGGCCCTAGTGTCAAATTCAAAATTCCAAATTTGACTCTATATGCAATTTGATTTAACTTCAATGCGGCAGTGATGAAAATTTTATGCATGATTTCATGTTTCATGATTATTTTGATGTATGCTCAACCTCATGTTTATTTTGGTTTTGTTTTGACCCGAGAAGAGAGGAAAGGTTAATTTATAAGGAATCGAAGTGGTATACGCTATCTGATTTGAGATAAGGGGTTAACCCATTTTAACCCTCTTAAAATCTGACCCGAAAGGCAGAGTCTAGCTCAGCCGTCCGATCGTGATCAACTTTGATCAGACGGTTGATCTTCTCCAGCTCCGATAAGTCTATTAAGAGATCAGAAGCTGAATGCTTTTTCGGGAGATGTTTTCCTTTAACAATGCAACCGTGTAAGTTTTTACGAGATATTAAAGTGGTAATTGTTGTTTTTCTGAGCCGCCTTGAATTTTTAAAATCCAAGTGAATGAGATAATGTTTTTTTTTTGCACTATTTCTGAGCCTACAATTTTTAACCATGAACGTGTGTCATACGTACTTGAATTTTCTTCTATTTGATGAATATTTTGGTGCAGGAATCGAAGAGAAAGAACGAGGAGATCGTCAGCGCCGAACACATTATGAAAATTTATACTTCATGTTAAATACTGTGTTTGCTCTGGTCTGGAGGGGAAAATGAGACTTCATGTTCAATCTGTGTTGTTTATGAGCTTCACAAATTTCAACATACTTCATGGTCTTCCTGTGCTTGTTCTTGGCTGTTTCAAAATTTAATACTTCATGTTTAATCTGTGTTTGTTCCGGTCTGGAGAAAAAAATGAGATTTCATGTTCTGTCTGTGTTGTTTATGAGCTTTACAAATTTTGCATACTTAATGTTCTGCCTGTGCTTGTTCTTGGCTGATTGAAATTTGTATGCTTCATGTTAAATACTGTGTTTGCTCTGGTCTGGAGGGAAAAATGAGACTTGATGTTCAATCTGTGTTGTTTATGAGCCTTACAAATTTTGCATACTTAATGTTCTGCCTGTACTTGTTCTTGGCCGTTTGAAATTTGTATGCTTCATGCTCAATCTGTGTTTGCTCTGGTCTGGAGGGGAAAATGAGACTTCATGTTCAATCTGTGTTGTTTAGGAGCTTTACAAATTTTGCATACTTCATGGTCTGCCAATTCATGGTCTTGGCCGTTTGAAATTTGTATGCTTCATGCTCAATCTGTGTTTGCTCTGGTCTGGAGGGGAAAATGAGACTTCATGTTCAATCTGTGTTGTTTAGGAGCTTTACAAATTTTGCATACTTCATGGTCTGCCTGTGCTTGTTCTTGGCTGATTGAAATTTGTATGCTTCATGTTAAATACTGTGTTTGCTCTGGTCTGGAGGGGAAAATGAGACTTCATGTTCAATCTGTGTTGTTTATGAGCTTCACCAATTTTGCATACTTCATGGTCTGCCTGTGCTTGTTCTTGGCTGATTGAAATTTGTATGCTTCATGTTAAATACTGTGTTTGCTCTGGTCTGGAGGGGAAAATGAGACTTGATGTTCAATCTGTGTTGTTTATGAGCCTTACAAATTTTGCATACTTAGTGTTCTGCCTGTGCTTGTTCTTGGCCGTTTGAAATTTGTATGCTTCATGCTCAATCTGTGTTTGCTCTGGTCTGGAGGGGAAAATGAGACTTCATGTTCAATCTGTGTTGTTTAGGAGCTTTACAAATTTTGCATACTTCATGGTCTGCCTGTGCTTGTTCTTGGCTATTTGTACACTTCATGCTCAATCTGTGTTTGCTCTGGTCTGGAGTATTAAATGAGGCTTCATGTTCAGTCTGTGTTGTTTATGAGACTCACAAATTTTGCTCCATTCATGTTCTGCCTGTGCTTGTTCTTGGCTGTTTGAAATTTGTATACTTCAGGCTCCACCTGTGTTGTTTGTGAGTTTTACAAATTCTACATACATCATGTTTTGTCTGTGTTGTTTCTCAGTTTATCTTATTTTGTTTACTTGGTTACTTGAAGCTTTGAGCATGAAAATCAGGTGGACACGCCATACTGCGTAATACACCCAAAAAAACACATAATTTGAATCATTAAATTAAGACAATAACGAACAGATTATTTGCAAGATATTGGATCAACCTTAGAATTGCAAAGTGAGTGTTCACAAATTTTCTACAGCATAAGAAATATGGCCATTTACAGCATAGTACATTTATTAATAACTGTCTGTAGATGACAAAATTTACAAAATTTGCTCCGAATATATAATTTGGCCGTACTGCAGTCTTCAATCACTCCAAAATGCACTTCATGCTGAATTCTACCTGAAATCCAAAGCAATCTGAAATTAGTGAACATGGAAAAGACGAAGACAAACAGATAACAGATAGTCGATTCCAAAAGAGAACAAAATTTCAAATAAATAATGTAGGCTCAGGAAAACACCGTTTGAACCTGAAGTTCAAAATTCATGTAGTGTTAAATATTCCTCCTCGATCAAAACCAACACCAACAAATCATGAAGAATGACAAAATTTGTAAGCTTAGAGCTAAGACAAACAGAGCATGTAGTTTACAAAATTTGTAATGCTCATAAACAACACAAATAGAGCTTCAACTCTCACTTTTACCCCCTGACCAGAGCAGACACAGATGGAGCATATGAAGTGTAAAAATTTTAAACAGCCAAGAACAAGCACAGGCAGACCATGAATTGAGCAAAATTTGTGAAGCTCATAAACAACACAGATTGAACATGAAGTCTCATTTTCCCCTCCAGCCCAGAGCAAACACAGTATTTAACATGAAGCATACAAATTTCAATCAGCCAAGAACAAGCACAGGCAGACCATGAAGTATGCAAAATTTGTAAAGCTCCTAAACAACACAGACAGAACACAAACTCTCATTTTTTCCTCCAGACCAGAGCAAACACAGATTGAGCATGAAGTATTAAATTTTGAAACAGCCAAGAACAAGCACTGGCAGACCATGCTTGCTTCAAAATTTCAAATGCTCATAAACAACACAGACTGAACATGAAGTCTCATTTTTCCCTCCAGACCAGAGAAAACACAGATTGAGCATGAAGCATACAAATTTCAAACAGCCAAGAACAAGCACAAACACCTTATGATGTATAGAGCATGTTGTTTAAAGATTTTATCAGCCCAGTACAGACACAGATATATCATGAAGCAAGCAAAATCTGTCAGTTGGGAACAAACACAGACAGAGCATGTAGAATGCAAAATTTGTTATGCTCATACTGAACAACAGAAACTATAATTGTGGTTGAAATAATACTAGTAGGCTCAGAACAGACTATTCATACCAAGGGCTGCATTGGGGTGCCACGCCAACTATGATATGATAGATATACAATCAAGAACAAATACAACAATCCTGAAGTAAATATTCAGATCATGTTCTGTTTTGCATCACGGCCTACACCAACCATAGCATTTGAGAGACTCAAAAACCAAAAGGCTTAGATGAGTACCCAACGCATACACATCCAACGTCAGTTACTAGATAATCTAGTTTTCTGTTGTTTGGAGCATTACAAATTTTGCATACTTCATGCTCTGTCTGTCCATAACAAATAGGCTCAGAACAGACTATCCATAACAAAGGCTGCACTTGGGGTGCCGCGCCAACTAGGATATGATAGATATATAATCAAGAATAAATACAACAAATTGAAATAAGTATTCAGATCATAAAGTGTTTAGCATCACTGCCTAATATACAGTTTGTTTTTGTATACTTCATGATCTATCTGTGTTTGTTCTGGGCTGGAAAAAAATGATACTTCATGTTCTGTCTGTGTTGGTTGGAGCTTATCATCAACTGTGCAGATCAAATATAGAGTAAGTCTATTAAGAGTTGGGGAACTGAGTGCCTTATCGGGACAGGGGGGGGTTATTATAGGCTCAGAAAACAGTCATTATAAGTAGGGCTGCATTGGACTGCCACGCCAACTAGAATATGATAGATAAATAATCAAGAATACTTAAAACAGGATTGAAATAATTATTCAGATCATAAAGTGTTTTGCATCACTGCCTAAACCATTGTGAGTCATTGGTGCCCAAAATTTTTGTGAATTGAGCTATTGTTAAAACTCAAAAATTGGTACTTTCAAGCCTTCATCTCTTCTCTCCCGCTCAAAGGTGTGTACTCAACTTTGAATAAATATCATGGTACACAATCAAAAATCTCTTCGAAATCATAATTTGAATTCCCCAAAATTATTTGACCAACTAATATCCAAATCAATCTCATCATTGCCTACGAACAAAACCGAAAGAAAATGCAAGAAATTAAACAGATATCATTAAAGCATTTATGAGAGTCAAATACTTCCCTCCGGAATATGAGAGATCAGACGGCTAATCACTTCCACCTCCGATCGATGAGACATTCAAAGCAAAGCACCACTCCAATCGATGCTTTAATCGATAAGGAATCCAAGTGGTTTACGCGATCTGCTGTGAGATAAGGGGTATACCCCTTTTAACCCTCTCAAAATCTGAAGAGAAAGGCGGAGGAAAGCTCAGCCGAGCTGGGAGCGATTAGGGTTTGGAACGAGAGAGAGCGGGAGAGAAGAGAGAAGAGAGGTAGGCTTAGTCGATAAGGAATCGAAGGTGTATACTGGATTCATGGTAGGGGTAGGGTTTGTCACGGGTGAGTGAAGAAAGATAGCGGGAGAGGAGCGAAGGTGGCGATTAGGGTTTCGAAGAGGAAGGTGGCGATTAGGGTTTCGAAAGGATCCTTCGATTAGGGTTTCGAAGGTGCCGTGATTAGGGTTTCAGATAGGGTGAGGAAGAGAAGAGAGGAATCCAAAGAGAGGATTCCAAGCAGATCGAGAGCGGGATTCGAGAGCGGGAGTGGAGAGCTCAGATTAGGGTTTGGAACGAGAGAGAGAGCGGGAGAGAAGAGATAAGGCTTCTGCGATAAGGAATCGAAGGGAGAGAAGAGATAAGGCTTTGAGATTAGGGGTATTCCCCTTTTACCCCTCTTAAAATATGAAGATAGAGCAGAAGAGAGATCAGCCGTCCGATCTTCATCAAGTTTGATCATACGGCTGATCGCTCCCAGCTCAGATAAGGAGCTCAGCTCTCCATCTCTTAATAGACTAACTCTATATATATATATATATATATATATATATATAGTAAGTCTATTAAGAGCTGGGAAGCTGGGCTCCTTATCGGGAGCTGGAGATCTCAGCCATCCGATCTGGTTTGATTCAGATCGAATGGCTGAGATCGGATCCCGTTCTCCAGGTGTTTTGTTGAGGGTAAAATGGTCATTTTATGAGATCCCTCAATCTCTCCTCTCCTTCTATCTCCCCGCTCACTCTCTCTTCTCTGCTCTCCCTCTCTCCCCACTCCCCAAATCGCCCCAAACCCTAGCTCCAAATCCGACGATCTCTACTTCCAAATCGAAACCCTAAATCCGACGCTCTCTCTCTTTAATCTCTTGCTAATCGATCCCGACGCTCCTCTCAATTCTCCCGCTCTCAAAATCGCCCCAAATCTGAAACCCTAACTCTCTCAACTCTCAACCCCCAAATCTCGAAATCCTCTCAACTCCGCCTAAAGAGCGCTCGACGCCTCTCTTCACTGTCGATTTTGGATGGAAGTTTATGATTATCATATATGGTTTTAAAAATTAAGTTCAATTTATTACATATTTCTTTTGGTTGTGTGTGTAGGCAATGATGAGTTACACCTGGATATAAGTTAGTTTTTCATATGATACTAAGTTGCTATAATTTGATATTAGATATAAGTTGGCAACGATGAGTAGTCACACTTGGATATTAGTTGGTTTGAGGTTGTTTTGTTGTTCTTGTTGTTGATTGTTTTGATGGTCATTATGGTGATCGGAACTAGTTGGCATGGCATTTCACTGCAGCCCTAGCAGTATGCTTTGATTTGTGAGTCAGGTGGATTGGGTGTTGAATTCAGTGTGAGTGGTAGAGGGGGCCAAAACAGTGTATGTAAATGTTGTTTTTCAAAAATGATGATATGAACATTGTAACTAAGTTACTGTTGACTCACTCAAATTTCTGCATTTGACTCACTTATACTTGATTTTTTGGAAATATTTTCAGGCACTTGTGTACAGTCCTGCAAGTTATTGGGTTTCTGAGCGTACCCTTTTTTTGGTGGTGTTATTGTTCAGAGCCTACACATTTTTTTTTGATGTTGTTGTTCTAAGCCTTCAAGTTTTGTTGGCAAGTGTTGTTCTGAGCCTACCAATTTCTACATTTCGTCTCACAATTTTTGATAAGTCCGCATTTTGTATGAGATGTCAAATTACTCAGCTCCAATTTTTATGTATCTATGGTAAACAAAGCTTTTTTTTAATGCTGTATGTGAGCTGCTCAAATTCTTTGTTTCTGGAGCTTTGATGGGTTTTCTTTGTTTTGATTAATGCTTTGATGGGTTTGTTGTTTTGGGGTTGAAAATAGATCTGGGTACGAAATTTTTTGGTGTTTGAGATGTTGGGTTGTTATGGGTATGTTTAGATCTATTGAATATGATGTGTTTTTTAGATGGATCTCTAAGATCTGCATCAAAGAAGTGGAAAATGAATAAATGAGTTCGAAGTTTGCCTGTTAAAATGAATAAATGCATCAAAGAAGGATGCTCAGCCCTCTGAGTTCGAAGTTTCAGTTGCACAGGTTTACCTGTTAAACAATCTTTCATGCATAAACTTTTGCCTATCCCAGTTTTTCTTTAATTGATTATTTAATTGTGTATAATTTATTGTCAGGCACCTCGATGGTTTATGCAGCATCCTCGATGGTTTATGCAGAATCCTCGATGGTTTATTTTAGCATCTCGGAGAGTCGTAGATGGCCATCTGTTGGAAAGTACAAAGTAGATGTGGCATCATTCCAGTCATTGGCTGTGCCTGACCTACAGGTTAGATACCGTGGGAACTTCACATGTTATATATCATATTCGTAACATAACTTTGAATACTTATCGCATCAGGTTAGATACCGTGGGAGGTAAAGCTAAATCTAAATTCATCATTCTTTAATGATTTTGCTCGCAGGCTTATGTAATTACCATCCATAAACCTTTCAAATCCATCAATTCATGTTTACCTAGCTCCTTGGGATTGTTTATTTTGATCTTCTTCAGTTTGAAGAACGAGATCCATCTCCAGCATGAGTTTACTTTTCACTGCATCTGATCAGTTTGCGTTTATTCGAGATGCATTGAGAATATAGTTTTCTTTCCAACATCTACTACATATTGAGTGTATAGAAAAGAATGAGAAACAACCTACATCAGGTTTTTATTAAGTATTTTGCTTGATTTACAGTACATTTTCAAATAGAACTGTGTTATGAGCCTACGATTACTTCTAATAATGTTTTTGTTAATTGAGGCCCATGATTATCTGGCCACCAGGAGAGCTATGGATATTGTTGGAAGTAGTGCACAAGAGCTATGGATATTGTTCATTTATTGAGTTTTCTACAACATTCTGTAACCATCCTCATAAGAGACTGCATCCTTCAATAGAGTTTACTGGAAAGTTTTAGTTATTGCCGTTATTACATTTTCTAATATACCGATGATTGTAATGGATATTATTCCTTGAACTGTTATATAAATCCTGTTTATTCATGAATATTTAGAGAGACAATAATTTCTAGTGTTCTCCTTCTACACTTCAAAGTTCTTGTTGTTATAACTTTTCATTACTCCAAGATTCTAGTTTTTTTTTAATTGATCATGTGTTTCTTTTGCTGAATAGGTAAAGAACCCATCAGCACGTGTAGAACACGAGGCGAGCACCTCCAAGATTGGGGAGGACCAGCTGTTCTATTTCCAGCAAAGAGGAATCGACCGCGAGAAGGCTGTCACTGCTATGGTTGGGGGTTTCTGTCGAGATGTTTTTGATAAGCTTCCCCTTCAATTTTCCTCCGAGGTTTATGCACTCATGAACATAGAGCTGAAGGGTTCTGTAGGCTAAAATTGCTGGTTCATGCTATAAGTTTTCAACATTCAAGCTACGAAAAAGCAAGATATTATATATATTCCTGATGTTGTGTACTTGTACAGTAAATTATTCGAGTTTTGAGCAGGAATAATGTTGGTAATCAGCTGTGATGACAATATCTAGGCAGCTATTATTTCTACTTGTACAGTCTTATGTTCCAGATGATTTAAGTTGTTTGCTCTCAATGGTAACTTTGATAAGATTGTTTGTACTTATACTGTGGATATCTAGAGAGTTTTTTTCTTCTTTTTGTGTATTCTGATGAACTGATTCTGATGGACTAATGGTCTTTCCTGGAGTAATGTAAATTGAAGTTCTCTCTCTTAAATAGTATACAAAGAACTTTGAAGTGTAGAAGGACTAAAACTACAAATTTTGTAGCTCTGTGCCTCTAAATATTCAGTACACACAACAAACGTTTTTGGTTCATATTGCTACAAATGAAGAGTTATTTTACATTGTTATGAAAAATACTAAAAAGAAGAACACAGTCAAAGCAATACTCATACCACTCCCACCAATCTACATTTCACATAGCCATATACAGTTCAGATCTTCAGTTATAACTGGAAAGATATGGCTAAAGTACATGAATATGCAAGTTAGCATTGAAGTTTTTTTCTATTGCAGCAATCTGTTTACTGGCTTTTGCAATACTAGACTTGGGCTAGCCAAGGTTGTTCTTTCCAAATAGACAAATAAAAGCTTCCACTAATATCTTTGTGATGCAGTTGTAGAAACCTCATCTCGTCCTTCCCAATGCAGTTCTTTCCCCATCAATTTCCACATGAATATTTAGAGAGACAATAATATACATAGACAACTGAATGAAAATAATCTAGGCTAGGAGTAGGCAAAAAGATCGATATCATTAACATTATCATTATCGGTACAGAGATAACAAATTTGAGGGAGTGTGGAAAGACAGACATAACGACCTGAAACATATAACTCACAAAATTTTTATGTATACATGTGCTCACATTCTTTAATTAGCTAAAAGAATGAGTTAACATAAGTAATACAATCATGAATGTTTTAGGAAAGCAACTTCAATAGATCTGACCCTGATAAAGCTTCAGGTGCCAGAAGGGCAACCAACAGTTCATATTTTTAACTGGAAGAACCATCAAAATATTCTCATCTTAAGTATATCACTTTCGCTTTTCAACTTGTCTTTGATGCGCTCATGTTTAAAGAACTTCGTAAACCATCTGCACACAACAACAAAAAAATTATGTTCACCGACTAAAGAAAATAGACATTCAGGTTTAGATGAAGTGGATGGTTTGCTTGTCGAAGTTGCAAAAGCTTCCAGAATGCTTAGATTATCCTTCCACGATTCAATTTAGATTAGAAACCACAAAACTCAACTATGGCTAATACAAAAACGGCCATATTTCAAAAAATAAATAAATCCTAGTAGTGTACAGGATGTTATAATGAACTACAACTGCAGTAATTTTATTATTATTTTTAAATTATTTTATTTCTTTTTCTGTTTGGGGATCAAAACAGAAAATGGTATTTCTTTTTCTGTTTGAGGAAATTTTTCATGTACAAGCTCAAAAGCTGTTAATCTGGATCCCTACAAACAGTTGAATTGAATCATTAGAGCATAAAGGTATGGGAGATGTAGAATGATGATCAAAATAATATTATTAGCTACACATGTACATGCATTGGAAGTGAAGAGGCAATGGGAAATTATCAAAAATGGCAACTTATCAAAAATTATGAGACGAAATGTAGAAATTGGTAGGCTCAGAACAACACTTGCCAACAAAACTTGAAGGCTTAGAACAACATCAAAAAAAAATGTGTAGGCTCTGAACAATAACACCACCAAAAAAAAGGTATGCTCAGAAACCCAATAACTTGCAGGACTGTACACAAGTGCTTGAAAATATTTCCAAAAAATCAAGTATAAGTGAGTCAAATGCAGAAATTTGAGTGAGTCAACAGTAACTTAGCTACAATGTTCATATCATCATTTTTGAAAAACAACATTTACATACACTGTTTTGGCCCCCTCTACCACTCATAATGAATTCAACACCCAATCCACCTGACTCACAAATCAAAGCATACTGCTAGGGCTGCAGTGAAATGCCATGCCAACTAGTTCCGATCACCATAATGACCATCAAAACAATCAACAACAAGAACAACAAAACAACCTCAAACCAACTAATATCCAAGTGTGACTACTCATCGTTGCCAACTTATATCAAATATCAAATTATAGCAACTTAGTATCATATGAAAAACTAACTTATATCCAGGTGTAACTCATCATTGCCTACACACACAACCAAAAGAAATATGTAATAAATTGAACTTAATTTTTAAAACCATATATGATAATCATAAACTTCCCTTCAAAATCGACGGTGAAGAGAGGCGTCGGGCGCTCTTTAGGCGGAGTTGAGAGGATTTCGAGATTTGGGGGTTGAGAGTTGAGAGAGTTAGGGTTTCAGATTTGGGGCGATTTCGAGAGCGGGAGAATTGAGAGGAGCGTCGGGATCGATTAGCAAGAGATTAAAGAGAGAGAGCGTCGGATTTAGGGTTTCGATTTGGAAGTAGAGATCGTCGGATTTGGAGCTAGGGTTTGGGGCGATTTGGGGAGTGGGGAGAGAGGGAGAGCAGAGAAGAGAGAGTGAGCGGGGAGATAGAAGGAGAGGAGAGATTGAGGGATCTCATAAAATGACCATTTTACCCTCAACAAAAAACCTGGAGAACGGGATCCGATCTCAGCCATTCGATCTGAATCAAACCAGATCGGATGGCTGAGATCTCCAGCTCCCGATAAGGAGCCCAGCTTCCCAGCTCTTAATAGACTTACTCTCTCTCTCTCTCTCTCTCTCTCTCTCTCTCTCTATATATATATATATATATATATATATATATATATATATATATATATATATGGGTAAAAGGGATATGAGCAACTTGCTCATTTAGTAAATGAGCAAGTGATGATGTGGCATGCATGTGATTGGAAAATCCTAAAAGTGGTTAGATAATAGATACTCAATGTATCACATGCATGCCACCTCATCACTTGCTCATTTACTAAATGAGCAAGTTGCTCATATCCCTTTTACCCTATATATATATATATATATATATATATAGTTGATGGTGAGGCCCAGGAGTGCGGAGGAGAAGTTGCTGCGTCTGTGTGTGTTGTGTCGACGTGGCAAGGAGGGGCCCACCCGTGATGCAAGAATGAAACAGTGGGATGTGAATTGAATTTTTCCCATATCGGGAGAGTGCAAGATTAATAAATATTAAAATAATATTGCCTATGATCAAGAGTCACCTAATTTGTTAACCACCTTTTGAGAGGCAGCCTGTGGTGGGCAGTTGTACTATAAATAATAAATAAAATAATAAAAGTGTCTGAGTATTGTGGCAGGGCATTATAAATGGTATCAGAGCCAAATTTCGACACCGATGTGGGTAAAAGTGGGGTGTGTCTTGTATGCCTGAGAGAAAATCGTGGTCAGTACGCTAATATTTGATTGAATCAGGTGTACGCCACTCCACATCAACTAGAAAGGAGGATCCTGCACTATGTTGCAAGTCCTGGCTTTAGCAAGGATGTTGAATTCTTAAGGGGCTGAATTCTTAAGGGGGGTGTCTGTAACACCTCGTGTTATATATATATATATATATATATATATATATATATATATATATATATATATATATATATATATATACACACTGGATTTGCCTGTGGGCACGTGCCTACAGCATGTCTTCGGAACGATACAACATGTGAAAGTCT
Organism: Hemerocallis citrina; assembly: GCA_017893485.1. Lineage (NCBI taxonomy): Eukaryota > Viridiplantae > Streptophyta > Magnoliopsida > Asparagales > Asphodelaceae > Hemerocallis > Hemerocallis citrina. Next base: position 63,284 of record JACEHZ010000246.1, read on the forward strand.
TGTAAACAGTAAAACAACAATTATGTAGCTCAAGTTTGAATAGTAAAACAATTATTAGTTGTAAATAAAAGTCCATGTTTCCATTAGTATATGTTGAAAAATAGTTATAAATGGGGGTGTAAAATCCAACTTCTTAGAACTTTGAGTGTGGAAAATAATGAAATTTAATTGTTGATGAGATATTTGCTATTTTCAATGTAACGTGAGCAATAAAAAATGCATAAAAAATCTGAAAATTTACAAACCTGAAATCTGAAAATATAAATTTCTGAGTAAATAGAGAGAGAATGAGAGAGAGAGAGAGAGAGAGAGAGAGAGAGAAATAAATAAATAAATAAAGGAGTTGTTTTGGGTGGATTTGAATTTGAGTTTTGAGGGGGAACTTTTGGACGGAAAAATATATTTTGCGAGGTTAGATCTGGAACATGTTTTTCAACTCTATTGAAGGAGAGCAACTTGATAGCTTTCTTTGTGTTTTATTATATACTAGGTTTGCCTGTTGACACGTGCCTACAGCACGTCTTCGGAACGGTACACCTTGTTTGATCATATAAAATAGTTTTGGAGGTCCGGCAAATTAATTGAAGTAGCAAACATATTATATGAGAAACTTTTGAGGGTCCAGCAAAAAACATATTATATGATTTTTTTTGATTTTTTTGAATTGTTTTAAAAGTTTTTAAATTTTTAATTTTTAATTTTTTTACTTTTTAATTTTATTTTTTAAAAAAAAATTTTAAAATTTTTATTTTCTTAATTTTTTGAATAGAAGAGGGAAGGAAAGAGAGAGAAAAAAAATTTAAATAAATATAGAAGTTGTTTTGGGTGGGGGATTTGAATTTGAGTTTTGGGGGGGAAATATGTTTTGTGAGGTTAGATCTGGACCTTTGATTTTTTAGGGGATTGAAGGAGAGCCACTTGATAGCTTTCTTTGTGTTTTATTATTATTATTATTTTATATATATATATATATATATATATATATATAACTAATTGGGGGAGTGCCCTATAGAATCTTCTATAGGGCGGCATTATATAAATTAATGTTGGTAGGGGGCCCATGGAAGGAAGTGCAGAAGGTTGGCTGCTTAGTTTCTTCTCCATGTGGATGGCGTGGAGGGGGTATGTGTGGGGCCGCCCGAGAGAAAGGAAGGAGGAGCTGTGCTTCTTAGCTGCTGACGTTGGGAGTGAGGATCGATGGGGGCTCTGTGTTGCTGACGTCAAAGTGAGGGAGGCAGCAGATGTGATTCAATTTGATCCCATATCGGTGATTTGCAAAGATTAATTAACTATATATATAATTTTCTGGGATTAGAGGTCACCAACAAGCTATAACACATTTTATGAGACAATCTGTGGTGGACAGTTGTTAGAAAAATTGCTGTTTTGGGCCGGGGTGTTACAGCCGAACATGTGGAGGCACGTCAACGACTTCATCCTTCAGTGCCAAGCGATAGGGGCCGTGCCTCAGCTCACCATTCTCCGAAGGCTCTACTGTATCTATCGAAAGAGTATGGTGGAGTACCGGTACTATTTATCTCCGCGTCGGGGAGTGAAGCTGATAGGCAACCCCGATTCCATCAAGTTCTGGAAGGAAGAGTATTTCTTGATCCGAGGTAGCACGCCGTGGAATATTCCCACAAGGTGGAGGGAGGAGGTGCCAAAGTGGGCGAAGGCCGAGCCGGTGTTGACTCTGTGTCATGCCCCGCTTCCCAAAAAGGAGATACAGAATACGGATACGTGACTAAGTCCAGCGAATGGCATACACCATTCATAAGCTGTCAGGATCTTTACAACAAGCACAAGTATAAACAAGAGAGATACAAGAAGAATAGTCAACCATGCATGCATAACTAAATCAATAAAGTCAACAAGATCTTGAAATGAAACAAGAATACTGAATTTTAAATAATCATTTCTGTAACAAAACACAAGTCTGGGATAAAAACCCTAATACAAATAATCCATGTAACCAAGTACAATTATTCAAGATAAGCAACAAGAACTAAATAGATATAGCAAGAACTCCAGCCAACTAGAATCTCAGATCACTTACTCCATTGGGCAGCTGATCACCATAATCTGCAATTTAACAAATTGCAGAAAAAAGAGAGAAAAAAAATATTCGTCAATGTAAGTTACGGGCCTCTTGTAGTGCAAACACAAGTACATGAAAGAGAAATAGACAAGAATAGAGTAACAGCGGAAGCAAGAATAGCATTGAAAGTGTAACCCTTGTTTTCCCAAATCTGTATATTCTGTGTATTTTTGGTATTTTAAATTTTTGTAAATTATTTTTTTGCTTTCAAATTCTTTTTCTTAAAATGTATTGTTGGATCTTTTATTAAAATCTATTTTCGACCAATAAATTTATTTGAAACTATTTTCTGTGATTTTATATTGTAATACAATCTTATTGTGGTTATTATTACTTTGATTTCTATTACTATTACTATTATTATTATTACTATTAATATTTTTATCATTTTTCTTATTATTATTATTATTATTATTGTTAGTAATTTTGACTGGTTATTAAATATCTATTTCTATGTACTAATTGTATTAGTAGTTATTTCAAACTATTTCCACATTGTAATACAAAATATATTTTTGTTATATAACCCTACATTTTATTGGTTAATTATTTTTCTATTAGTTTGTAATCCCTAAAACCCATTATCCATTAACCCATATAACCATTGACCCATTTATTCCTATCTCATTACCCAACTACCCAAAACCCATTACTTATTTAAACCCATAACCCATTACCCTGTTTAAATATCCACCTAAAATCCCCAAACCCATTTAAAACCACCCAGACCCGTTAATACCCCATCTGCATATACCCATACCGTTACCCTCACACCCGATACCCGTTAGCACCCCCCCCCCCCCCTTCAGCTATTCTCTTCCAAACTGCCTAAACCCTAATCTATTCCCCTATATATATGCACCCTGAGTTCTGAGCTTGTTCATCTTCCTACTTCTAGTCGCCTCTCAACCCATCTCCGTCTACTCTACCATGCCCCGACCTCCCCTGTCGCGCCGCCTACCGTGATGCAGCCAGGCGCCTCCCCCTCTTCCCATCGCGTCACAACACCCGGCGCTGCGGCAACACCCGACCCGTTCGTCTACCTCCCGCTCTCCTCCTCTTCAACCCATCATCTAATCTCCATCCTCCCGACAGCATCGCAGCACCCCTGCCCTGTCCCAGTGCTGCTCCCTCTGCTCTGCCTCGCTCTGTCATTGCCAAGCCTGGCCGAAAATGGATGCAAATGATGCAATTGCATCAGGCCCCCAAAATCATCAAAAAAGGGGGCCCCCGTTTTTACAAAAAAAAATTATATTAGCTTCAGGGCCCCCGTTTTCAGAAAAGAAAAAAATAAAAAAAATTATATTAGCTTCAGGCCCCTAAAATCCATGAATCATTTTATTTTTTTCTTGATTTTACATTAGCTTCAGGCCCCTAAAAAATTTTATATTACCTTCAGGCCCCTAAAATCTATGATTTTGCATGTATACTTTTTTATTTTTTTCTAATACATGAATCGTTTTTTTTTGGGTATGTGGGGCTCCTTTTTAAGAGTTTGCTTCAGGCCCCTAAAATCCTAAGGCCGCTCCTGGTCGTCGCGCCGCTGCAACAGTAACAGCAACATCACCGTTGTGCTGTGCTTTCCCCCCGTTCGCCGCGACACCAGACAACCGAGACTGTAGCCACGCCAACGACTGCCGAACCCTGGCACCCCCCTGCGCCTGACTCCCTCGACAACAGCGACAACACCATTGTACGTGCCCCCTGGCCTCCTGTCGGGCCGCTTGATGCCGTCAGCCAGCAGCGCCGACTGCCTGCCGTCTCTCCCCATCGCCGTGGGTGTTGACGATCTTGCTGTCGTTGTTGTGGTTGATCTTGCTGTTGTGGGTTGTGGCCGTGGTGTGCACGTGTGTTCTCCGTGCACGAGCTTGGAGAGTTCGTCTTGGAGTAGATCTCGTTCGTAGTTCGTGTTCGTTTTTGTGTTCGTGGTTTTTGTTCGTTTTTGGTTCATGTGTTCGTTTGTGTTCTTTGCCCGGGATCCATTCCCGTTATTCTTGCTCTTTGCTCTGTTCCCGTCGTTGTCTTTCAGGCAAGTAACTTGTATTAAATTTCTTTGCATATACAAGTACAAAATTTGACCATAGTTGCCGTTGTTAATATTGTCTCTATTGTGATAATTTGACCATAGTTGCCTCATGACACATGACATGATATAACCTAGGGTTGGCCATTTTTTATGTGCATGTTCATGCTATTTTGATATATCTGTGTTTGTTGTATTATTCGTGCTATACATGTCGAATACTTGTGAAATACCCTATACCATGTTTTTTGGACATCTAGTACACTCTATTTCGTGTTTGGAGGTGTTTTAGATGAGTTCTATGTGAACTAGTGGATTTTGTGAATATGCGATATTTTCAGTTTTGCTGACTTTTCTGTTTTGATCAGTATTTTAGACCCTATTAAGGTCAGTATTTGAAAAATTTTGTGAACATGATTTGTAGAGAATTTTGTCTATTTTCCAACCCTTTTAACGGATCTCAGTTTTGATTTACGGTTTGTGAGTTATGTCGATTTTACTATAGTGGTGTCGAAAGATTTCTAGATTTTGTTTTCTATGAATTCTGAAGAGTAATCTATTTTTATTCTGGTTTAAAATTATTATTTAGATCTGAAATTTTGCTCAGTACTTCTCGACTTGATTGGGGTTTACCCAAAATTTTGGTGGATTTATTTAAGGAGTTTTGCAAATCTTTTCATGCTTGCAAATAAAAATTTTACATGCAGAATTTTACTACTGTTCAGTAAAGAACTTGATTTTCGATCTATTTCTACTTGTTGTTTCTAAATTATTTCTGAATATGAAAGTTAGCTTACTATATCTATATTATTACCCTTTTAGCGGATTTTCATTTTGATTTATGGTTTGTGAGGTAGTGCTGTTTTCGTACTACAGTGTTTATGATATCAGATTTGCAAAACTGTCGTGTCTTGATATTTTCTGATTTTTGTTAACTACTCTATTTATAATGGAAAATTATGAAACTTGGTTTTCTATTATTATACATGTAGGGGAATACCCCAGATTTTTCGTGGATTTATTTAATGAGTTTTCATGCTGTTTTCCTGACTTTGAATACAATTTTCTGATTTCTGGCTGAACATGTTTTCTGGTTTCAATTCAGTTTTGACTCATGTTTTTGTGAAATACTATGTAACTTATATATGTTCGCTGGATTCGGATGGGAGTCTATTTTCCATATTCTTTGACAGATCCAGATTTGTACTTTTTTAACAACGGGAATCTCAGTTTTAGTGCAATACTATCTTGCTGTCCTAAACTGGAGTTTTCATTGTAGTATCCTGTTATGAGCTATCTTTCACCTGTACATGTTTATCTTACAACCTGAACCTGTTACTTGTTCATATCATTTTATTCTTGCTCTGTTTGTGATACGTTCATGCCTATTTGATTAATAATAACAAAATAACCAAGCCGGAGTTAAGGGAAAGATCTAGTAGTGGAAAATATAGAAATGTGTACTTAGAAGGGGGCCTGTATTTCCCATTTTGATTCATGTTGATACATGAACCTGTTGCTTTATGGACCTTTTGGTTCATGTACCTAATACCTGTTGCAGCATGGACCTGTTGGTTCATGTATCTGTTACCTTTTGCTGCATGGACCTGTTGGTTCGTGTACCTGTTACCTATTACAACATGGACCTGTTAGTTTGTGTACCTGTTACTTGTTGCTGTATGGGCCTGTTGGTTCCTGTACCTGTTACCTGTTGATTCATGAACCTGTTGCTACATGAATCGGATGATTCGTGTACCTGTTTGATTCATAAACCTGTTTCCTGTTACCTATTTTCCTGATCCCTGAGTACAATGCCCTATGTACTCCACTACGAAATCTATACGAAACTGTTTGAATGTAGCAACCATGTCGTAAAAGTATGAATGCATGAAGTGCTACCTAGATAGTAATAATACAAGACTTGACATATATGATATAGGGATGCTCTCGGATAAGGATTTATCTGATTCGATCCGCATCCGAATCTGATTTTTTGGCAGATACGGATATAAAAAATCTGTATCCGGACGGATACGGATACGGATTCGGATATCCAAATCGAAACAAAATTTGCATTCGGATGCGGATATGGATATTCCTAAAAAAAACATATTCGGATACAGATATCCGCTTAATTTAATATATATTTATTTAATAAATATAGTTAATAGTTATACACTTGTATACTTATTCCTAATTTCCTGTTTCTATCCCACTGTAGTAGGCGCAGCCCTAACCTAATCCCCAATTCCCCAATTCCTAAATCGACCCTTCCTCTCGACGACTCGACCCCAGTCCCCATCCCCAATTCCCCATCGACCTCGCGACCCCAGTCATGCCACCAGTGAAGCCCGGCCACGCCAGCGCCCCTGCCACTTCTCCCATTCCTTTCCCACAGCCAGAGTCGACGGGTGCACCCATGCCAGCCAGCAGTCGCGACGCACCTCTCGTCGCTGTCCCACTTCCGACGCCGAGCCTCCCGTCGTCCAGCACCGCCGTCCCCGTCCTGTCGTGCCGCCCCCTGGCCCCCTGGCTACCGTCGGAGTCGCACTTAGTTCAAGAGACAACTATTTCTGAATATATTATTCACTGTATTTTGGTAGTTTTAAGTTATCGCATATTCATAGGTGCAAAGTGATTAATTATATGTTATGTGTTAATTTTTTTTCATAGGTTCAAAATAGTGTTCATGTCTTCTCCTAATGAACAATCTATCACTCAGCTCATTAATACCGAATCATCAAGTAATTCAAATACTCAAGTACGAAAACCACCGAGAAGTAGATCGGAGGTGTGGAAAGATTTTGTAAAATATGATATGGATGTAAAAGAAATGGTGGATGGGAAAGAGATAGTGGCAAAATGCAAAAAGACCAAGTGCATACATTGTCATTTCAAAACTAGTGCGGATAGTAGACTTGGAACTACACACCTAAGGAACCATATAACAACATGTTCAAAGAAACCGAGAGCCGATATACGCCAAATGTTGATACGAGCATCCTCCAAGAAAGATGATGGAACTTGTAGCCTAGAAAATTTTCAATTTGACATTGAGAAAAGTCGCTATAAACTTGCACAAGTAATTAATGCTCATGAATACTCATTCAATATAGTGACACATAGAAGGTTTTTGGATTATTTTCACTCTTTTCGTCCCGAACACATAGTTCCTTCTCGCAATACAATCACGGAATTGTGTATGAATGTCTATGTTGATTACAAAAAGAAGCTGTTTGACACACTTTCCTCACATACAAGTAGGATAAGTTTCACAATGGATAAGTGGACCGCATCTTCACAACAAAATTCATACTTGTGTGTTACTTCTCATTTCATTGATGATGCTTGGAATTTGCAACGGAGGGTTGTCGGTTTTATTAAAGTTAGAGGGGGTACAGGAATTATTATTTGTGATGTTTTTATGTCGTGCATGCTTCAATAAAATATTGATAGTAAGATTTTTACCGTTACCGTTGATAATGACACGGTTAATGATGTTGCTATCTCTTTGGCAAAGGATCGTATTTTGGATACGCTTCCTTGCAAGGGTTCTTTTTTTTATGTGAGATGTGCCGCACATATTATTAATCTTTTTGTCCAAGATGGTTTGAAGCAAATCTCCGAAGCTATTCATAATGTAAGGAAAAGCATTAAATATATTACAATGTCACCACAAGTGCAAGAAAGTTTCTATGATATTGCTAAACGACTTGGTGTGAATGGAAGACATGTTTTCCTTGATGTTTGCACAAGATGGAATTCCACTTATGATATGTTAAGTGTTGCACTAGAATATAAGCAAGTATTAGAAAATTCCGTCTCAAAGACAACAAATACAATTCTTGCCCATCGGGAGATGAATGGAATCATATTGATACCTTGATTAATTGCTTGAAGCATTTTAGTGATCTAACTAAGTTTATTTCTGGTTCCGATTATTGTACTGCTAATCTTCTTTTCGAGGAATTTTGTAAAGTTTTATTACTTCTAAATGAATGGGAGAGAAGTTCAGATACTACAATTGTGAGAATGGCAACTGCGATGAAGAAGAAGTTCATGAAGTAATGGTTGAAAGCTAACAAGATTTTTACCGTTGCAACTTTTCTTAACCCAAGATATAAATTAGTTGCCATTATTGTATTATGAAGAGATATATGGTTTTGATGGTGCAAGACGGTTAGGAAATATTGTAAACTTAATCAAGGAACTTCATGGTGAATATTCACAAAATTCCCATGAGAAAAGTCAATGTATACCACAAGGAGTTGGCTCAAACAATTCTTCACAAAGAGTTGAAAGTGTTGGTGAAAAGAGAAAGAGTAGATTTGATCAATATATTGAGAGTTTTCAAAGCTTTCCTATGAAGACAGATTTAGACATATATATGGAGGAGGGTGTTCTTAGGTGGAATGATTCTACAATGGGAAATTTTGATATATTAGCTTGGTGGAGAGGGAATATCGGAAAGTATCCTATGCTTGCAAGGATTGCAAAAGATGTTTTTACTGTCCTGGTTCCACAGTAGCTTCTGAATCCACCTTTAGCACTAGTGGTCGTGTGATCCATTGTCATAGAAGCCGAATGAAGAAGGAAACAATTGAAGCCTTGATATTAACTCAAGATTGGCTAAGAGCAGAGGATGGAGGTATTTGCAATACTCGCGCTCTTTTTTGTATATATTTATTAATCAGTATCTAATTATCTCTATTGTGTGTTAATTTGTAGCATCTAAAGTAGAACTATTTTCTAATGATTTGGTCAATGAAAATGCAAGAACGAAGGATGAATATGTGACTCTTATACCAACAACTCTAGGTATGATGAGATTCAAATAATGTTACACACTTACACCACTTGCACGAATTTTTTGTTATTTGCACAAATATAATTATATTTAATTTTTGTTATTAAGGTGACGATGAGGTGGATGAATATATCTTGGAACAATTGGATGATGATTATTGATCTTTTCATTCTGGGTTGATGGAAGCCCGCTTTCTTTTGAAGACTTGGTTGATCATCATATGGTTTATTTATAGATGTAATGTGAGGTGACAACATGGAGGGCCATTTGTTTTAGCTTTCTGTTTGTTATTTTGGATGGATTTTGAGTTATGAATCAAAGTAAACTACTAAAGGAAAGATTTTCTCACATTTCTTTCTTCATGTTAATGTCTCATATAGTCATCAAAGTTTATTAACTTTTTTCTTTATAATATTATGTTAATTATTCTAGTAGCTGTGCACCTGAAGGGTTTAAATGTAGATATGGATGAATGAGCATGTGAGTCTTCAGGAGGTGAAGGTAAATTAGCTGCAGTGTCCTATTTGCAATGATCGACTTTACTATTTTTGGTTATAATGTATCATTAACTGATGTACCTATTTTCGTGGTGCAGAAAAATACCATGGAATTGTTCTTATCTTTGAAGGGCTTGTAGAAAGTATTCCAGAATTGTATGCACTCTTGCAGGTAGTTGTTTGTTTTTTAAACTAGTATGAATTCTGAATTCTGAATTCTGAAGCTTCAATTATAGCAATTCTGAAGATCAAATAGTTTTAAGTCTGGTTTTTTTTAATTATTATTATTATGTGTGTGCTTTGCTTGATCTAATATGTCTGACCTTTTGCTATAAATATAGGGGTTTTTAAAAAATAATTTATTATTATTATTGTTGTTGTTGTTTTTGTCGTTGAAGTCAAATCTTGATTAGAAAGTAAATTTGGGGTTAATGAGATTCATGTAAGTAAATTTGCTAGCCATGAACTGATTATGCTATATATGCCATAGGTTCGAGTTTAGAATCTCTTTAGATTACTTTTCGGTTGAGAAAGTAGCAAGATGGGTTTCCGAAGATGGTCTATTTGGATTTGTATTTTAGAGGTTTGCCCTTTCTCTTATAATCATTTGATAAGGATTGACACTAATTAGAGTGATTTGATTTAACAAGTGGATGGTTTTCTTTATTTTCCATGTTGATTTCAATAAAAATTGGAAAGATTCAATTTCTTCCCCCAAAAAAATTCAGTTGGTTTTGATCTAGCGGCCATCACCTACAAAAACAGAAGGTTGAATCTAAATAGTCTTGTAATTGATGCTAGGTAAAAGTGGAGGCCAGTCGCTGCTACCTTTGCCATATCCAATAATCCTTCGAGTTTGGATGTGAAAACATCATCTGAAAACAGCCTGCAGTTGAAGAGCAATATGGGATCATCGTTTCCAGAACTAGCTATGAAGGTCCGATTATTTATGAGCTTTAGATTCTATCCGGTAACCTTGTTTCAGTTGTTGAATATCATGTTTAGTCACCTGTATCTGACTTTCCTTATTTGCTACAGGTTAGGAAAGCTTACAAGATAACAAAACAGCGAGAGAGGTGGACGGAAGAAGAGCATAATAGGTTTCTGGAAGCTTTGAAACTGTATGGTCGAACCTGGCGCCAAATAGAAGGTACAATTTCATACCGGAAACATTAGTTTTGTGATCATTCGTGGTATGCTGTGTATTTGCCATTTTTGTCTTACGTGTAGGCTTGCTTTTTGCAAAGCACATAGGCACAAAGACTGCAGTCCAGATCCGAAGCCATGCGCAAATGTTTTTTTACCAAGGTGTCCTGTCATGCTCTTCTTCCAGTAACTATTTCGCTCTACCTTATTATGATGTTCATGGGTGGTCTTATTTGATCTTAAAGTAAGTAAAATCATTCATGGAGATTAATACCTCATGTATGGTGACATGGTAGAAGTTCTACCTGTGCTCCTTCACAGATTTAAAATGTGGTGTCTTCTTACCTGTGCTCCTTCACAGATTTAATGTGATAATATTTTCAGTGAGAGTCCTTCAGTTCATGCTCAAACTGAAATATCAACTTGCCCATATATATCCTTAATCTAATCTATGTTGCCTTTGCATTTCCTTATCTTCCAATGTCGCTAATTTACCAAAATTATCTTTACCTTCTGTTCTTATCATTTGTTAATTTATTTTTCCAAAAATAATTGAATATGCAAGCTTGTTGTCTGCGTTTTTTGTTCCTTTAGCATCTTTTCTCATTGTTAGTTTTCGCAGATATCAGTGGATATGAACTTCAGTATGTCTAACTTAGAATTTGATAGTTTAGTAGATTGGTATTTTAGGATGCCTTTAATTAATCTGCCTCCATTTTACTTCAAATTGTTTTGTCCACATATGGATCTTAAAAGTCCTATAACTAATTGCTAGTTTACTCAGCCACGTGGATCTATTTTCTAGTTTCCTACTCCAATTACCTTTTTCTTATTAGTCATAATTCAATAATTACCCTTTTACTTTGTTATCTATTTTTCAGCTTATATGTGGCAATTGATGAGATTCAATATACAGCTCTTGAAAATTTTGAGATGCCAATCTCAAGGAAAGGAGTTCACCAATGCTGATATATTAAATTAAGCCAATGATGTAAGGAGTACAGGAAGGACTTCTCAGATGGACAGTTTCAAGGTATTGTTGCATTTGGTCTCTCTTTTCCATTAACTTGCTAACTGCCTAGTATGAATCACTCTCATTTGTCCTTCTGTTACCTTCTGTTAGGATCAGAAACTGTCAAATGGATTCTTCTTTCTCGAACTTCTTAGTTCTGTGGAGCCAAGGGTTGTCAACTGGAACCTTGTTAGCAAGGGCGAAACCGGTAAGTTTCTGCTAGTTCAAGAAAAAAAAGAAATTGTTCTCGGTTATGTAGGAATTGGGACATCTAAGTTATGCTGATTTCCCTCTTATCAAGTGCAAGTTTCAATGTACATTTTCTTACACTACCTAAATCATTGGAATGTAGATGAGGAAAAGCAGTTGAATGCTACTTATATTATCAGTGTGGCAAGAAAGCTTGGTTGCTCCATCTTTTTATTTCCCGAAGACATCATGGAGGTAGTTTTGTGCTCTTATGATTGCTTTCACATGCGTATATATCTTCATCAAAATTCTTAGCCCACTATTTCCTCCTTTCAAATTGCTATCTAACTACAACTATTGTGTGATGTTTGATGTTTCATTCAATATTTGTATCAGTGTCACAACCTCGGTACAATATCAGTCACCAACTATATAGAGCCCCTCTCTAGTACTTTAATTCAACATATTTTACAGCCATCTCATATTGTTTCATACTGTAGGAAGACAGCCTCCATAAACCACAACTTATTTTCCTATTTTTGTGGATTTTCTGTTATGTACAGGATTGACAAACATTAAGTTGAGTACATGCTCTTATACGTTTTTTTCCAAAAATGTTTGCAGGGGCTCAAGTCGTCATTCCTCCATTACTGTAGTTCTTCTGAAGTACTGTCTTTTTCAATAACGCCACACCTTCCTGGCGAAAAAGGTTAAGAGTCAGATTTAAACTAATGCAAAACAGACAGGTAAGTGAATATTGTATTCATTTTTATAAGAGTTGTATATATTTGAAATAAATTTTCATTCACCTATTTTATTCTGTTGATTTTCATTTTGTGATTAGATATGAAAATCAATATCCACAATTCAGTGATATACATGTCTTAAGTACTAGTTAAGAAAAATAAATAGCAAAAATTTTATATTTGATATCCGAATTTGTATCCGTTATCCGGTAGACCGTATCCGATTCGCATCCGTATCCGAAAATTGCGGATACGGATATGATTTTTATTTTTCGAGTCATATCTGTATCCGTATCTTAACCCGTCTTTGGAATGCGGATACGGATATTGGTATAGCCAATATCCGATCCGTATCCGATCCGAAAGCATCCTGTTACCTGATACCTATACATGATACTTGATCACTTGATTCCTGTTACTTGTTACTTGTACTTGATGCTTGTTACTTGTTTACATGATACTTGTTCACTTGACACTTGATACATACCACTTGTACTTTTACATCTCGCCATGCTAGTATTCTATTTTGTAATCATGCATATTCTATGTTATTAGTTAGTTTTCCCATGTACTTGTATCCTGCACTACAAGCGGCCTGTAACTTGCATTGACGGGAGTTTATTTTCTCTTTCCTATTCCTGCAATTGTTAAATTGTAGATTTTGGAGAATAGGTACTAGATGGTGTTAGTGATATGCAATATTAGTGCTGGAATTTTGCTATTATTATTCCTTGTTGCTTGTTTTGAACAATTGTATCTTGTACTTGGATTTATTTGTATTTGGGCAATGTCACCCAAGATATTTGACTTATTCAGATCTGGATATATTTGAGATTAATATAATTGGTTCAAGTATTCTTGTTGGTATTTTGATTCATATGTGCATACTTGGTTGATTCTTTTGCTTCCGACTTTGATTATTCTTGTGAAATGTTGTAAAGATTCTTGAACAGCTTATGGATGATGAAAATCATTCGCTGGGCTTAGTCACGTATTCGTATTCCGTATTCTCTTTTGGGAAGCGGGGCTGACAGAAATATGTAACAACAAAATAGAGTAACTAACTCCAAGTCAAGAACAGGAACAACTAGCATGACAAGATGAACAAATGCAAGTGGCATGTAACAATTTTCAAGTAACAAGTAACAAATGTCAAGAATCAAGTATCATTTACAAGTAACAAGTAGCAAGTAGCAAGTAGCAAGTAGCAAGTAGCAAGTAGCAAGTGTCAAGTGATTATGTTCAAGTCTTGTATCTAATCCTATCTAGGTAGCACTTCATGCGTCTCAGATTTTTACCACATGGTTGCTATATTCAAATAGTTACATTTTAGATTTCATAGTGGATCATAGAGAGCAGTGTACTCAGGGACAAGTATCAAGTAATCAAGTATCAAGTATCACGTGTCAAGTGTGCAAGTATCAAGTAATCACGTGTCAAGTAATCAAGCCTCAAGTATCAAGTATCAAATAATCACGTAGGATCTATAGATCCCCTTCCGAGTACACATTTTTGTATTTTCCACTATTAGATCTTTTCCTTTAAACCCCGGCTTAGCTTCTTGTTATTATTACTCAAGAAAGCAAGGACGTGCACAAACAAGTCAAGAAATATGGTAAGATGACAAGGGACAAGTAAAATTTGAACAAAGGACACGAACGGATGATGAAAGACTCAAAATAGACTAAGACCACGAAAATTCTAGTTCAGGACAGTAAGACAGTACTGTACCAAATCTGGGATTCCTGTTGCCACTAATATACAAACCTGAAACTGTTAGAAAATCTGGAAAATAGACTCTCGGCCGAATCCAGCAAATATATATAAGTCATATAGTATTTCACAAAAACAAGGTCCAAAATAAAATTATAAACAGAAAACATGTTCAGCTAGAAATCAGAAGTTTTTATTTACAAACAGGAAAACGGCATAAAAACTTATTGATTAAATTCAAGAAAAATATGGGGTATTCCCTAGTATGTCTAGTATCAGCAAATATAATTTCATAATTTTTCAACATAGATAGAATAGTCAAATAAAATCAGAAGACAGCAAGGTACAACAAATTTGTAAATCTGAAATCTTAAACACTGCAGTACTAAAACAACAATAGATTACAAAGTATAAATCGAAATCTAGATCCGTCAAAAGGGTGATAAAATAGATACAGGAGGCTACATTTAATATTCACAAAGTTTTTATAAACAACAATTAGAATCAGGTTGAAATTAAGGTTCTTTACTGAACAGCATGAAAATTCTGCAAGTATAGTAGTTGTTTGAAAGCATAGAATAGTCTATAGAAGTTATCGATTAAATCCACAAAATTTAGGGGTTAATTCCAATCAAGTCTAGTTGTAATCAGCAAAATATTGGATCAAAATATTATCTTTAACATCAGTATAAAAATAAATAACCATACAGAATTCATATAAAACAGAATCTGGAATTTCCTACACATCTGTAGTAAAACAGCAATAACTTGCAACTCACAAATCGAAACTGAGATCTATCAGAAATTCTGGAAAGTAGACAGAATTCTATATAATTTATATTCACAAATAATTTTCATATACTGCCCTTAATAGGGTTTAAAATATTGAACAAAAATGGGGTAACAACAAAAACAGAAATATTCCTTATGCATGAAATCAACTAGCTCATAGGTAACACATCTAAATAATAACAAAGTGTGAAATATGGTGCACTAGATTTCCAAGCAACATGGAATAGGGTATTTAACAAGTCTACAATGAATTATATTATCACTAACACATGAAGCATCACTAACACATGAAGCACGCAAGATTCATACAACACCTCATAACTCACGAACAACATGCATGTATACATCAAGAATTTATTAGATCTAAATTATTTCATGTCGTGTGTGTAATGAGACAACTACTGGTGGATCAACACATTAGAGACAAGATCTAACAAGGGTTTTGTACAAGAATTGTCTCTAGAACACAACTACACGACAGGCGGTATTTAGTACTTGTATATGCAACAGAAAAGTATACAAGTTACTGGCCTGGAGATTGACGACGAAAACGACGAAGTAAGAACGAAAATAATGGGAACGGATTCCCGAGAGACGAGCTCAACGAACGAATGAATCACGAACCACTACCACACGAACCCACGAGAACAACACTCACCCACAAGATCCAAGCAACGGCAGTGGGTGCACGCACCAAAAGAGAAAGACGACGGACAGCGGCAGAGTCACTGTTACTCGCTGCAGTCGGGAGGGATACATGCACAGGGGAGGAGCGTCGGGGTCTGGTGTTGCTATCGAGGTGGGTGTGCATAATTGTTGTGGAGGCGCATCGGGAGAATGGCGATGGCAGCGCAGCACACGGCTGCCGGTGCTGCTGCAATCAAACAGAGGCAACACAACGCACAGGGAGGCGTTGCATCACTGCTGGCTATCGACGACGGAAGAGGAGACAGGAGGAGGGCTGAGGTCGGGCTGTCGGCTTTGGGAGAGGGCAGCACAGGGATGCAGGGGGTTGGCTGTTGGTCGGGGCTTTGCTGGCTACGGCTGAACAACGCAGGGGCGTCGCTGAAGGCACAGCGCAGGGAAGCTGCGTTGCTGGCTGTTGACGAAGCGGGAGGAGAAGGGAAGGAGGAGGGCAGAGCTCTGTTCTTGGGAGGAAAACAGAGGAGCGATGCAATGGCAGAGCTCAGCGATTTTGGCGATAGCGAGGCGACGAATGGGGGTGCAATGGTGGGGATGATGACGAGGATGATGGCACAGGGTCGAGGGGTACTGGGTTTCGGGAGCGAAGATGACGAGGTGATGAATTCGGGAGATGGAGATGGCGAAGAGATGGGTTCACAGTGGTGAGGCGGGGAGGATGATGGGTTGACGAGAGCAGGTGCGGTGATGAAGATGAGGGTGAGGGGAATACGATGAGGCAGTGACGGAGACGGGTAGAGGTCGAAGGCGACGAGGTGCACAGGGTAGGATCAGGAGTCTGGAGGTAGGAGAAGGGGTTGGCGGCTATTAGGGGTTTCAACGGTAGAGGGTTGATTAGGATTTAGGGTAGGTTTATATATATAGGGTAACGGTTTTGGGTTATTGGGTAGATGATACAATAGAAAAATGGGTAATGGATTTTGGGTTATAAATTAATTAATAGATTTAAATCCAATAGGAGAAAAATAATAAAAGTTATAGGGGTTTATAAAACATACTTATGCATATACATTAAGTCAAATAATGAATACATATAAAATAGAGTATGTTCGGCTTAAAATAAAATAATAATAATAAAATTAATAATAAAAATAATGATACTATAAATAACAGCACTAACAAAAATAAAACTGATAATAGTAATAATAATAATAATAATATATGTATATCAAAATGCAAATTCGAGTTTAACAGATTTATCAAAATAATCCAAACAATATATAATATAAATAGTCGATCAATAAATTTAAATACACCGTTATTCAAAATAAGTATAATTTTCAAATAATAAAATGAAATAGAAATTTCTTAGAAACCAGAATAATATTTTGTTAAAATTCGATCAATCGAAAATGTAACTGTTGGAAAAAAAACGAGAAGAAAGTTATTAAAAAATTAATACAGAAAATACACGGAAAATACATATATGGGAATAGGGGTTACACTTTGGAGGAGGGGGAGGTCGTATCTCCTTGCTCGTGAACCCTTGGGTTGGAAAGAATTAACCAAGGAGGTCCTCTTCGGTGGGGGTCTCAATCTGATCGACCCTAGTGTGATCTGTATTTTTCTCTGTTTTTAGTTCCAGTTTATCTCCTTCACTGCCCATCTCTTCATTTTTTTTTCTCTTTGCAGAGGCTTCGGACATGGACTTCAGGGCAATGTTGTTCGACCGGGCGGGAGTAGCCAATAAGGCCCCGAACAGGAAAAAGAAGAAGAGGACAACCTCGGGGCCGTCGTCTGCCAAAACCACGAAGGCTACAGTGGTGACGACTCAGGTGGTCGACTTGGAGTCTGCCCTTCTTGCCCCTCTTACCTCTCATGCTCCGTCCGTCGGAGGATTCACCTTCGGGGATGTATTGGCGCTCGAAGCCCCGCCTCTTATAGCTGCGGCGGAGGGGATACTTACCGAGGAGCACAAGAAGCTCTTCATCCCCGACTGACGTGTGATGAAGCACGATAGTTTCCTTGGGGACTACGCAAGCTATATGCAAGCAGTGTGGCACTTGCCCTCCTCCGGTGATGGCGGGGAGGGGACCCTCTTCGTCTCCTGGGGAGTGCGATCTTCTAGGCCCTGGCCTGCGGGGGGACCGTCCTCTAGAAGCCCTTTGCTGTTCAAGGTGAAGGATTTCGGCTCGCCTCTCATTCAAGCGAGTTCGGAGATCTATCCCCTGCTAACGGTCGACAATGACCTGACGAAGGTCTCGCGGCCCTGAGGGACTGTGGGAGGCCATGGAGTCGGAGGAAGCATTGTGAATCGAGACATGACTATGATGAGGGTGTTTCCTGGGACGACTTCGAAGAGAGCCACTCAGAGCAGCCCCCCGAGACCCAGGAGGGGCCTGCTGAGGAGGAGGCTGTTGTGAAAGAGGCTGTTCAGGCTGCAGCTGCTGAACTTGCTGGTTAAGTTGAAAAGGAACATCATGGAGTGGAGGAGGAGGAGGAAGAGGAGTGGCTCTGCGGCTGGAGGCCGCTGCTTTTCCTTTCTTTAGAGGCATGGCTTGGAAACTAACTTCACCACTGAAGTAAGGTTGGATTGCTTTTTCGTATCCCACAGACGGTACCAATCTGTTGCTACTAATTTTGGTGTGGGAGCAAACAGATAAATTTGTGGATTCTTTTGGAAACAATAAAGGCAAACATGTTGACTTTTCACCGACGTTTGACTGTTTCTTGCCACTGCCGTTGACCTGCAAAAAGTTTGATACACTGGGATGGATCCCGGCGATGAACCCTCCGACGCTCAAGTCAGTAATCAGGAAGATTAAGAAAGAGCGTTCATGTGGGAAAATATTGATTAACTTGTTATGGTGGGAGAAGAGGGGTATTTATAATCGCCTTAAGGGACAATTTAGAGATAATCATTTATCTCTATGTCCCAGTGTTTTTGGATAAGATGTAGAGTTTAAACTAGTTTCATGATAAGAGATGCGGTTTAAACCGTCTCTTAGAGATAATCACGAATTTGAATTACTTTTTAAATATGTGGGCTGGTTTGAAACGGGTTGCCACCTATGCCCAATAGGATAGATCCGTTTTTGGATTACTGGGCTTTTTAGAGAGACCCAGTTCCCATTTCAGATCCGTTTGTACGTGGAATTACTGTTTTACCCTTGAGTGCTTTAAGATTCGTGTTTGGTTTGAGCGGTCTCAATTTAATCATATTTTTAGCCATATCACTAAGATTGCTAAATAAAGGGATAGGAAAATAAAAGATCTTGATACAATTAGGTGTATTAAGAGCGATGATTCAAGAGTTTTAATAGAAAACGAAGAAATTAAGCAAATATGGTGAAATTACTCTGAGAAGTTATTAAATAAAAATTTTGTGGGCAACTTAAATATAGAGGACTCGAGGGAGATTCGAGAGCATATGTTTTTTCGTAGAATTATGACCTCAAATGTTAAAAATGCTCTATGAAGGATGAAAATAGGAAAAGCTTTCCGACCGAATGGTATACCCATTGAAGTTTGGAAGTGTCTTGGAGATGTAGGAATGGATTGGTTAAGAAGATTATTTAATAAAATTTTGAGGACTAAGAAGATGCCCGATGAATGGAGAATTAAAGCCTATATAAAAATAAATGAGATATACAAAGTTTCTCCAACTACCGAAGGATTAAATTAATGAGTCATATGATGAAAATTTGGGAGAGAGTGATCGAACATAGACTGAGACTAAAAACTTTAGTGTTTGAGAATCGGTTTGGATTTATGCTTGGGAGGTCAGCAATGGAAGCAATTTATGTACTGAGAAGACTTATGAAAAAATATAGGGAGAATAAGAAAGATCTACATTTGGTATTTAGATCTGGAAAATGTATATGATAAAGTCCTTAGAGACATAGTATGGTAGGTGTTAAATAACTATTCATATATTGAGGTAATTAAGGATATGTATGAAGAGGTAAAGACCACAATTAGAACAACCACAAAAGAGACCAGTGATTTTCATATTACTGTGGGTTTACACCAATGTTCGGCTTTAAGCCCCTACCTCTTTACTTTGGTTATGGACGAATTGCCCCGAAGAATACAATATGAGGTGCCTTGGTGTATGCTTTTTGCCGATGACATTGTCTTAGTGGACGAGACTATAGCAAAAGTCAATGCTAAATTAGAATTGTGGAGAGAAACTTTAGAAGCTAGAGGCTTCAGAATAAGTAGAACTAAAATAGAGTATATGGAGTGTAATTTTAGTGATATTCGGAACACAACTAAGAAATTAGTGAAGCTTGATGGTCAAGAGGTACCTAAGAGAGACTGTTTCCGATATTTAGGCTCGATTATATAAAGAGATGGGGAGATTTGTGAAGATATTATATGGATCCAAGCAGTATGGCTTAAGTGGGGAAGTGTCAGTGATGTTTTGTGTGACACACGTATACCTTTGATGTTGAAGGAAAAAATTTATAAGATGATTGTTAGACCAACAATGTATGGAGCAGCGTGTTGGGCAACAAAGAAACAACATCAAAAAATGAGTGTAGCGGAGATGTGGATGTTAAGATGGATGTATGGTAAAACCAGGAAGGATAGAATTAGAAACGAGTATATACAAGACAAGCTAAAGGTAGATCATATCGAAGATAAGTTAAAAGAGAATCACCTCAAATGGTTTGGACATGTCACACGTAGACCTATTAGTGCTCCGTTAGAAAAAGTGATTTGATAAGTATTGAGGATAGAGTTAGGGGTAGGGGAAGACCAAAACTTACTTGGGTGGAAACGGTGAGAAAATATATGATAGGTCGTGACCTTACAAAAGATATTGCTCTAAACCGAGCAAAATGGAAAACCCAGATTCATGTAGCCGACTCCAACTAGTTGGAAAAAATGCTTTGTTGTTGTTATTGTTGTAATCCTATCCCTTAATCAAACCTTAAAAAGCATACAATATTGTATAGATGTTATTAGAGATTTTTTTCAAAAATAGTTTTGTTATATTCACATTTTAAAAAAAAAAAATGTGAAATACTCTGAAAAACCAGCAAAAGTGATCTTTTAGACAATAATCTATATTGTTAGTGATATTTATGGAAATAGAGATTTGGAAGTGGCTTTTAATCCAATTTTTAAATAATTAAAATATACTTACTCAAAACAACTCTTCGTCTTCTCTCTTCCTTATTTTCATTTTTTTTAATAGAGGAATGAGATAATAAACACATTTAATTATGGAAAATGACATGATTAAACAGTATTATCAGCCAAGTGTATATTAGGAAAAAATAGCCAAAAAACAACCAAAAATCATCACGTGATATATGAAATTGCCTATGCACCAAAAATATTGACCTAGTACATCCATCTGCAAAAAAAAAAAAAAAAAAAAAGTTGTAGTTATCTACAAATTTGTGAAACATGAGTATAATTTATTAAAATTTACCCAAACTAAAATGGATTTAACTGAAAAACATAAATGGGCCTCCGGAAGCCCGGATTAGGCTGGTAGCGGAAGCTAAAAAGATTGTAGCCTGGACTTTAATCGTTATTGGGCTTAAAAGATACCTATTTCCCTATTCCTGAATAAGGATATAGCTTACTATCAGCTCTTTTTAAATATTATGTAAATTTAGTGGCCCATGATATTTATATCCTTATCCTCTGAATCACATGGTTCATGTGAACATGCTGCTGACAGTAAATTAAAGTCACCATTTTAAAAATGTAAATTAAAGTCACCGTTTTTAAATTTCTTTCTAAATAAATCTTATATATCCTTTGATTTTCAATCACATTTAGTGCGTTCTGATGATTTTTAAATTTCAAATTTCCCATGTTACCTAGGCTTTTATTTTCTAGAAATGTTTACTTTCCACTATTTCTCAAATTAATATTAATCTAGCAATATCTCTACTATTTTAATTGGAGAGTTTGTCACCAAACAAACTTCATTTATAATCAAACAAATACGTGCATTGTAACTCAACAAACCATACAATGCACATGCATAACTAATATAAAAGAGAACTTAGGTTTGATGTCAGACAACGTCAGATTTTTTTTATAAAATATTTATATAAAGACGTGCATCACATGTGTAAATTACTAGTATTTATAATTTTTTTTTTTTTTAGAAAAAAGGTGACTTCGTCACCACTTCATTAATCAATAAATTAACAAAACTAGTAGTACAAAAAGTATACATCTATCTGTTCCTAAAATGGAGCAGTAGAGAATAATTACAAAGCTAAGCCTACATTCCTAGTTAGTCCCTCCCCTAGCTAAACTTGTAGACGAGGCATCTGCACTCTGTTCTTCCACCCAACTCTCCCAGATGGAATTTGAATTCCAAAAAATCTAATTTGAAATTCAAATTCCATTCAAATAACTCTCCACCCCAAAGACTTCTTTCACCTTCCCCTAAACGTCCACCCGTCAACAACCATAGCCACCATCTCTTACTGCATGCTAACTCCTCTCCCAATGATGTTGTCGCCGTGTATCCGTCACACCAACCCCACCGCGACGTCATCTTCCGATTGCGTTAAATCCAGCCCTCAACAGTAGTCGTTGTTTTCAACAAACAGGTCGTTGCTACCAACGAACATCTCCGCCAACGAGCACCACTGCCTATCAAATGAGACGCTTGCCCTCACCGAACACTCCACACATGTAATTTGGATCTCAAATTAAAATCTAATTCGTAATTCATATTACCTCAAGATAATCTCTCCATACTCCACATTCTATAATTTGAATTTAAAAAATACATTGAAATTCAAATATCATCGAATTCTCTCCCTCCACACTCCAATTCAAATATGAATTTGAATTTCAAAAACCTAAACTGAAATTCAAAAATCTGTTGGATATATAGGTATATTCTCAATATAATAATATTATTGTGTATAATGTTCTATGGGGCAACACGTGCTTTGCACATGTTATCTGTTTAATTGTTGGACCGGGTCAAGTGGGCATAAAGCCCAGTACCCTAAACCCAGTTCATCTCATATAAAAGCTGGTCTAGAGATAGTGCTCTGTGATATTCCAATACTGATAAGCAGGGTATAATATCTTAAGCGGCCATGAGATAAACCCTAACCCTATTTACTCATCTTGATCTTTAACAATCTTAAGATATTAGTAATTAAAAATACTGAGATTGAGAGAGAGAGGGTTCGTCGAAATCAGCGTTCGTCGGGATCTCATCGACGAAGGTCATTGCCGCCAGGCCAGTCGTTGTCGGCGTCCATCCAAGCCGCCACCATCGCTATTGGCGTCGACGAAGGCCATCGCCACTAGGCCAGTCACTGTCGGCGTCGATCCAGGCCGCTACCATCGCTATTGGCATCGATGAAGGCCGTCGACGAAGGGCCAGTTGCTGTCGGCATCGATCCAGGCTGCCACCATCACTGTTGGCATTGACGAAGGCCACCGCCGCCCAGGCAGTCGCTGTTGGCATCGACCCAGGCCGCCACCGTCGCTGATGGCATCGATGCACGCCGCTGCCAACCCAGGCCAGTCATGCGCTCAGACAAAAAAAAGGAGAAAGAAAGGGATCAGATCCAGATCTGATTTTTTGATTGGTTGGATTCGGTGTTTTGTGCTTTGGAGAAGAGATCAGATCCTCATTTGACTTTTCTCGATCTGATCTGTTGATGTGTGCTTCCAATTCAGATCTAACCCTCCACTTTTATCTGATTCTCATCAAGATTGTTCCACTCTAAACTTGAAGATCTGTGCTGTATTATTTGATTTAATTTTCTGTGTTATTGTTTATTATGCAGTTTTACAGAAAACCCTTTCATTTACGGAAGTTACGCTAGTAGTAATTATTCAGAATAAATCATCTAGATTTTGGAATTTACTGTTTATTCCTTTAAGATGGAAAAACTTAATTGTGCATACAAGATTCTGAAACTAGAGACGTTCAATATTTCTGAATTTAACAATTGAAAGAAGAAAGCACAATACTAGATGTGGATAAAATTTATTGTAGGATATTGTTTTGAATAGATCCAAGTATGATTGGATTAGATCAGATCTAAAATTAAAGATAAGTTCTTTACCTGCTGATATGGCTAAAAATGGGGTTAAATCGGAGCCGTCCAAATCAGGAACGAATCTTAAAGCCTAGGGGTAAAATGGTAACTTCACCTACCAATGGGTCTGAAGCAGGTACTGGTTCTCCTCCTCAAAAATCCATTAACCCGCGAACGGATCCACCTTAACTGGGTGCGGGTTTCAACCCGCAGCAAACCCGGTCCACCAGGATAGAATTAGGGTTTCTGATTAATATTAATCAACGGCCTTGATTCACATCTATCCTTTCACCAGGGGATTAGGGATTACATTCCTTATCTAACCACAGGGACTACATTCCTAATCTGACCCCCAACGATGCCTATAAATACCCCCCATCCATCTCCATTAAGGGGTAATCAATCTTTTGCCAATTTACGCTCTTTCATAATCACTTCTGGTTACTGACTTGAGCTTCGGAGGGTGCGTCGCCGGGATCAACCCCAGTGTCTCGCATTTTTTTGCAGGTGAATGGCGGGAGTCAACGGTCAAACTCCGGCGAAACAGGTAACAGGTTTGCTATTCAAAGTTTTCCAAGAATCCACAAATACTATCTGTTTACCCCCACACCAGATTCAGCGGCAACAGATTGCCGCCGTCTGTGGGAATCAAACGAATAGTAGCCTCCCCTCTTCCCGTTGGTCAGATCTTCTCCAGCCATGCCTCCTAGGAAAGTAAGATCCAGAGGGTCCAACCGTGGACCCAACCCCGATCAGCAACAGGACTTCCCCATCCAACCCGCTCAGCAGCAGGGACAACTTCCTCCTCAAGCAGAGGACCCTCTCCAACAGGACCAGCCTCATCCTCAGAATCAACAACCTCCTAAAGGTCCCCCCGGTCCTCAAAATGCCGGAGCAGGGGTCTCGCGTCCCAACCCGCAGAAACAACCTCTCCATCAGGACCACATCTCCATCCACAATGCCTCTTCGGATTCTATGGCCTCCTACAATCCCCGAGCTTCCGACCTTCGCAACACCATCCTCAATCGGCAGAAGGATGAGGATCTTCACCGCCGTCTGGATGAAAAGCGGGCCCGAGAGGGAGCCTCCCGCCAACAACGTCTGGATGAGCGATCTCCTCACCGCCGAGACTACAGAAGGTCCCCTACCCGAAGGGGGCGGAGAGAGTCCCCCGAGCATCACAGGAGAAGACCACATTCCCCTGCCGGTCGGCAGCATCCAAGGAACGATGAGGCACCCATCACCCGTGCCGAGTTCCAACAGTTCCAAGCAACCATCCTACAAGCTCTCAACCTCCGACCCAACAACACCAATGCTCCAAGGATCCCCACTCCTCCTCCAGTCCGAAGTCCTCGCCGACGGTCCCTAACTCCTCCCCCAGCTCCTAGCAACCCCCGGCACATTCCTAGTCCTCGCTGCTCCAGGAGCTATCGTCGTCGTAGCCCCCGCTCTCCCTCGTACGAAGACGAGTCTAGAGGCTCGGTTGATTACCATCGAAGGGATGACGCTGTCTACTGCCGTCTCTACGAAATGGAGAGGCGCTTGGGTCAGTTAGACCGAGAAGAAGAGCTTAGAGGAAGGACCCTTCGCCCTAGTTGACCTCCTTTTTCCCGAACCATAATGGAGGCGCCTATACCAATTGGCTTTAAACCTCCTTAATTCGAGACATATTCCGGGGAGAATGACCCCGTCGATCACATCGAAAGCTTCAAGACCCTCATGCTCATCCATCAAGCTTCCGATGCTCTGCTATGCAAGACCTTTCCCGCAACTCTCAAGGGTCCGGCTCGAGAATGGTACTCTCGCCTTGCCCCATCTCAATATTCTCCTTTGAGCAATTTGAGACCCTCTTCGACACCCACTTCGCGAGTAGCTGCCGAACTGAGAAGACCAGTATTTCGCTACTCTACCTCAACCAGAAGAAGGGTGAGAAGCTGAGAGACTATGTGAAAAGGTTCACAGCGGAAACCAGTCAGTCGCTGCAGTAGCATTTCAATCCAATGTCCTCAACTCCAGCCCCCGCTCCTCCCTCGCCAAGAAGCCCCTACAGAACTTCTCTGACCTCCTCCTCCGGAGCGAAAAGTATATTCGGGCCGAAGAAGCTGAGCACCGCCCCAATTTGGAGGGGTCTTCCTCCTGGTCTAAGAGAAAGAGAACAGAAGAGGAAGGGGCCAAGAAGCTCCAGAAGGATAATGGCGGCCAGCGCCGACCTCCTCCCAGATTTGAAAATTTTACTCCCCTTAACGCCAACATCTCCACAATTCTTATGGAAGTTGAGAAGGAGGGGGTGATACCTCCTGCACCAAAGATCAACACCCCGGGCAAGAAGAGGGATAAAGAAAAGTGGTGTCGCTATCACCGGGACCATGGCCACGATACCAATGATTATCGGGCCTTGAAGAACGAGATAGAAGCCATCATCCAAAGGGGTCAGCTAAACAGGTTTGTAAGAAAGGACCGAACCGACCCTCCTCCCCCGCCTCGGGGGGCTAACAAGCATCCTGAACGCGATGAAATGCCCGACTTCGAGGAGGAGCGCGTCCTGCACCTCATCCATGGGGGTCCAATGGGGGGCTCCTCCAACTCCTCTCGAAAGGCATTTATTAGGGAAGTTAATTCGGTCCGCGCCACACCTCCTCCTGAAGGCCTCGGAGTGCCCGTCACATTCTCAGATAAAGACCTTGAAGGTGTCCGAACCCCCCATTGTGACGCACTCGTCGTCAATCTTCATATGGCGAACTTTAAAGTGGAGAGGATCCTGGTGGACAATGGAAGCTCCGTTAACATCCTCTTCCTCGCCGCTTTCAAAGGCCTCAGACTATCCCGAGACAGACTCAAGCCTGCCGGCTATACACTCCATGGGTTCACGGGAGTGCCAGTGACTATTGAAGGGGTGATCACCCTCGACGTAACCGCTGGAAAAACTCCTACTACTCGAACGGAGTCGATGGACTTTATGGTCGTGGATGTCCCTGCAGCTTACAATGTCATTTTGGGCTAGCCCGGCCTAGCTGCCCTTGAAGCCGTCCCTTCCGCCTATCACCTCAAGATGAAATTCCCTACCCGGACAGGAGTAGGGGAAGTAAAAGGCAATCAGGAAACGGCCCGCAAGTGCTACATGACCTCTACCCTCGGTCCAGTCCTCTCCCTCGAAACTCTGGAAATCCTCTAAGATGTTGCCCGACCAACGTCCGAGCCGGTGGATGAGTTGAAGGAAGTGCTCTTCTCTGAGCAGGATCCAAGCTGAAAGTTCTTTGTTAGCAAGACCCTCCCATCCGCCCTATGCTCCGACATAGTCCAGTGCATCCGAAGGAACCGAGACCTCTTTGCTTGGTCAGCTGCAGACATGCCCGGAATTTTCGAAGAGCTTTTGGTCCACCACCTCAGTGTTGCTCCGGGGTCCAAACCGGTCCAACAGAAGAGGCGCAAGTTCGCCCCCGAGCACCAGCTAGCTATAAAAGAGGAGGTGAACAAGCTCTTGAAGGCCCGGTTCATACATGAGGTAAACTATCCCGAATGGTTGTCGAATGTAGTGATGGTGAAGAAGTCCAATAGGACCTGGAGGATTTGTATCGATTTTACCGATCTCAACAAGGCTTGCCCCAAAGAACCCTTCCCTCTTCCAAGTATCGATACTTTGATTGACGCCACTTCGGGCCATGAACTCCTCAGCTTCATGGACGCCTTCTCAGGCCACAATCAGATTCGTATGTTTCCCCCGGATATCCCGAAGACCTCCTTTGTAACCGATCAGGGCCTCTACTACTACAGGATAATGCCCTTCGGTTTGAAGAATGCAGGTGCCACTTATCAACGCCTCGTCAACAAGGTTTTCCAAGCTCAAATCGGCCGAAATATAGAGGTATATGTTGATGATATGCTTGTGAAGAGCATCCATGGGTCCGATCATGTGACCGATCTGCAAGAGGCATTCGACGTACTCAGGAAACACAATATGAGGCTCAATCCGAACAAATGTGCGTTCGGAATCTCGTCGGGGAAATTCCTAGGCTTTATGGTCAGCCAGAGAGGAATCGAGGCCAACCCCGAGAAGATCAAGGCCATATTAGACATGGCTCCTCCGAAGAATGTCAAAGAGATTCAGAAGCTAACGGGTCGCCTGGCAGCCATAGGGCGTTTCCTTTCCAAGTCAGGGGAGAAGTGCCTCCCCTTCTTCAAGGCTCTCAGGGGGGCTAAAGGCTTCGAGTGGGGTCAGCAGCAACAAAATTCATTCGACCAGCTCAAGGCTTACCTAGTCAATCCTCCTCTCCCCAACAAACCAATTCCTGGTGAACCCCTCTACCTCTACCTAGCAGCCTCCGAGCAGACCCTCAGCGCCGTTCTCGTGAGGGAAGAAGATAAGACCCAAAAGCTCATTTATTACGTGAACAAAGTACTTCGGGATGCCGAGCTCTGCTACCCAAAGATAGAGAAGATGGCATATGCCCTAGTCATGGCCGCAAGGAAGCTTCGCCCATATTTTCAGTCCCATTCGGTGGTCGTTCTTACTGACCAACCGCTGAAGCAAGTTCTCCACAAGCCAGAAACCTCCAGTTGCCTTATGAAGTGGTCTATCGAGCTGAGCCAGCATGATATAACATATCAGCCTCGGACTGCGATCAAGGCTCAGGCCCTAGCAGAGTTCATAGTTGAAAGTACCATCCCCGAGGTCAGCCAAGCAATGAAGGGACCACCTATCTGGTCGGTTTATGTGGATGGGTCCTCTTGTAACGAGGGAAGCGGAGCCGGGGTCATTCTGGCCGGCCCAGATGATTTCATCCTCCAATACTCCCTCCGCAGCAACTTCAAGGCCTCGAACAATGAAGCAGAATACGAAGCACTCATAGCCGGCCTCGGAATGGCTCGCAGTGCAGGGGCACAGCGCCTCCGGATCTTTAGCGACTCCCAGCTGGTCGTGAATTAGGTCCTAGGCGAGTATAAGGCACGAGATGACCGAATGGTTAAATACCTAGCCAAGGTCAGGAATCTCATGGCCCTATTTGAAGAAGCCCTCATCCAGCGAATCCCCCGAGAAGAGAATTCCCAGGCCGATGCCCTCTCCAAGCTAGCCTCCTCATCCCTCCAAGGTCTCGAGCAGACCGTCTTGATTAAGGTACTCCTGAAGCCAAGTATAGAAGACGAAACTTTCGATTCTATGGAGTCTCTCGTTGAGTTCCTGAGGGATGGGCTCCTCCCCGAAGATCCTAAGGAAGCTCGCCGAGTGAGAACCCGAGCAGAGCGATACACACTTATCGAGGGCATCCTATACAAGCGCTCCTTCACACAGGTAGACGAAAGGCCTTATTTGAGGTGCCTCTCCCCGGAACAAGCCGACTACGCCCTGCAAGAGCTTCACGAAGGTATCGGCGGGGCACATTCAGGGTCCAGATCCCTAGCCCGCAAAGTGTTGAATTACGGATATTTTTGGCCCACTATCCTACAAGACGCCGAACGGCACGTTCGGCAATGCAGCTCTTGTCAGAGGTACTCCAACATCCGTCACCTCCCATAAGCTCCACTCACTTCCCTATCAAGTCCAATCCCTTTTGCAATGTTGGGGATGGATTTACTAGGGCCATTCCCACCAGCTCCCGGCCAGTTCAAATTCTTAGTCGTGGCAATCGACTATTTCTCGAAGTGGATAGAGGCCGAGCCCTTGGCCACAATCACCGAGAACAAAGTACTTCAGTTCTTCTGGAAGAACGTAATCTACTGATTCGGTGTCCCTCGAGTCCTCATAACAGACAACGGAACCCAGTTTACCGGGGCTGCCTTTCGAGCTCTATGTGAAGACCTCGCCATCCAATAACATTTCTCCTCCGTCTCCCATCCACAGTCGAATGACCAAGTGGAGAATGCCAACCGACAGATCCTCTCCGGTATTAAGAAGAGGTTGGATAAATGCTCTAAAGGCTTATGGGTCAATCAGCTCCCCAACGTGCTATGGAACTACCGCACCACAAAACGGACCCCCACAGAAGAGTCCCCATTCAATCTCACCTATGGATCCGAAGCTATGATCCCCCTAGAAGTTGGTATACCCTCTCCTCGTCTAATGGCTTATGAAGAAGAACAAAATGCCAGAGAGCTCGGAACAAATCTAGACTTGATTGATGAAATTCGTGAAAGAGCTGCCATTTGTCAACAAAGCTACCAGAGAATGATCGAGCTGGCATACAATAAGAGAGTCCGTCCTACCGACCTCAAAGAAGGGGACTTGGTCCTCAGAAAGTTAGCCATCTCTTTTCTTGGTCAGAAGAGTAAACTAGCTCCAAATTGGGAGGGACCTTACAAGATCGCCAAAGTAGTTCGGCCCAGGACATACAGACTAGAAGACCTCAAAATACCAGGTCTTGGAATGTCGACCATCTTTTGAAATACCAGGAGAGAGCATTAACGCCTCTCTAAGTATTCTGGGATGTCGAACCGTTCCTCTCCTTTTACTTGTGATTTTTCCTTTATTTCTCTCTTGTAATAACGGCTCGCAACTTTAGAAGTAGCCAACTATTAGTTATTAATAAAGAAAGTTTTTTCACATTTTACTTGTAAAATTGCTTATATCTCTCTGCTTTTACTTTTCACCCTAACGACGAGTTCGGAGTCCAACACTTGGTTCGATTCTGCTCCGCAAGCTCGCTCTTAAGCAAGCTAGGAGTGGTTCGCCATTCGGAATTGCTCCTACAATCGTTGAACAAACTCTAACGAGTTCGGAGTCCAACACTTGGTTCGATTCTGCTCCGCAAGCTCGCTCTTAAGCAAGCTAGGAGTGGTTCGCCATTCGGAATTGCTCCCACAACCGTTGAACAAACTCTAACGACGAGTTCGGAGTCCAACACTTGATTCGATTCTGCTCCGCAAGCTCGCTCTTAAGCAAGCTAGGAGTGGTTCGCCATTCGGAATTGCTCCCACAACCGTTGAACAAACTCTAACGATGAGTTCGGAGTCCAACACATGGTTCGATTCTGCTCCGCAAGCTCGCTCTTAAGCAAGCTAGGAGTGATTCGCCATTTGGAATTGCTCCCACAACCGTTGAACAAACTCTAACGACGAGTTCGGAGTCCAGCACTTGGTTCGATTCTGCTCCGCAAGCTCGCTCTTAAGCAAGCTAGGAGTGGTTTGCCATTCGGAATTGTTCCCACAACCGTCGAACAAACTCTAGCGACGAGTTCAAAGTCCAACACTTGGCTCGACTCCACTTCTCAAGCTCTATCAAGCAAGCTAGAAGTGGTTCGCCCATAAGAAAGGAGGTTTGCTTATGATTTTGAGTAGTTGTTAAAAGTTGGAAGAGTTATACTTAAATTAATACCAGCCAACGCAACATTCGAACAACAGAAGCAAAACAAACTTTTTTATTAGGAGCCCGGACAAGGCTGACACTACAACGAATTTTTACAATAACTTGAAGAGCATAATACAACTTATTTAACGCTTCTTTGGTAGGGGAACGCTTCGGTTCAGAGACACACGAGGGCAGCGTCGCCTTACCTCTGAGCTCAACTCTAAACCAGCGAAGCGAGAACCCCCTTCGCCGCTAATTCTAGCTGTGGCCCCAATCGAGGCACCACTAGACGAAACGGCTACACCACTCTGAGTGTCAGCAGGGCTCCGTCTAACGGCAGGCGAACGAGTCGCAAGTTCGTAGAACGAGATACCTCTTTCGCTCTCTTCGCGAGTACATGACGTACTGCGAACATTGGCTC
Source organism: Hemerocallis citrina (assembly GCA_017893485.1). Taxonomy (NCBI): domain Eukaryota; kingdom Viridiplantae; phylum Streptophyta; class Magnoliopsida; order Asparagales; family Asphodelaceae; genus Hemerocallis; species Hemerocallis citrina. Next base: position 94,697 of record JACEHZ010000246.1, read on the forward strand.
TTACGGGCTGAGGTTTCAGCGTCGCGATTTTCTCCTCTAGCTCGATAATCCTATCTCTCAGAATATCATCTTCCGCCGATGCTTTGAAACGGGGAAGTTTGGACAAGCCTGCGACATTAGTGCTATCGGCCACAATACGATGGAGATGAGTCACTTCGATACCTCTGTCGATCGTGATCCTCCTCAGTTTGTCAATTCTTGCCAACAACTCATCACGCTCGGACATCAACTTCCCCACCTTCGAAGCTAACTCCTCTTCCACCGCCGAATGCTTTTTCACCGTTACCTCTAGATGACGAACCTCTGCCAGTAGTTCACTATTCTTTTGGTCGACATCAAAGAGATCCTTACGGCGCAACTCTATCTCGCCTTCGAGACGAGTTTGTCGAGGTTGCTTCCGCAGTTCCCTCAACTCGCGAAAGTACCCTCTCGCTGTTGCTTTGATATCCTCCAATTCCAAGAATTCATAAAATGCTTTATCATGCCAGCGAGAAAGAGCCCCCTTCGTTTTCTCCAGCTCAGTACGAAGATGGGAGACCTCAGTGATCGGGCCCAACTCGACCTGGAAAGTTGAGGAATATCAAAAGAAGTCCTCAATACTCAAAGACACAATCCGAGCAAAAAGAGTTGAATAACTTTGCGAAATTTTGTAATGTTCAGCCAAAAAGAAATCATTTCATTAAAAGTTCGAGAGCTACAAAAAGCGGTGGCCAGTCCGCAGTTAGGCATTACAAAAGGGAAAAAAAAAGAACAAGAGAATGAGAAGAGGCGACAAAGTCAGGGGTCGACCTTATCGTCGCTCGGCACAGCTACGATCGCACCTTCGGCACCACCCTCGCCTTCGGAGTCTTCGCCCTCCAGCCTCAGATCGAACTCGGCCAAGGGCAGCTCTTCCTCACCCTCCTCGAAGTCGTAGAAATAATAGGACGAGACGTCGAACCCGAGGTTCCGAGAGACTATATGCTTCAGTGCTCGGCCGTACGCCTCCTCCATGTTCGTCAGCATGTGGGCTTCGGTCTCGTCCCGAACAGCCTTCTCTGCGGCCGCCACCTTCGCCGCTTGCTCGGTCAGGGCCTCCTCCGTCGCCTTCTGAGCTTGAGTCAGCTCTCCTTTGAGCCGAGCCCTCTCTTTTTCAAGGGTTTCGACCATGGAAGCCTCGGTGGCAGAGCTCCTTAGTGCCTCGGCGAGCTGAGCCTTTAAGTCGGCGACCTCGGCCTCGAGCGAAGTAGAACACAACTGTTCGGCCTCTAGCTGCTTCACCGCTTTGGACCGCTCCGACCTCTCCCGATCATTCAGAACGGTCATCTCTTTTTCCTTGCTCGTGAACTCCTCGAGCAGATAGTTGAAGTGGCAGAGGATCTACAAGCAATACAAGAAACAGTCAAGCACGAGCGCAAAAACTTAGAAAAATTTTGAAGAAAGTACTCGGCAACTTACCGACATGGTGTTCCGAGCGATCTGCATCGCGTCGTCCCCAACTTCACCTGCCTTAAGCGCCGCTCGGTCTTTAGGGGTCGGCAGGTGCTTCACCGCCTGCATGCAAATGTTACCGTCCCCTAAGAACCCATCGACCTTCATGACCCGCCAGTCGGGGACGAAGATGCGCTTGTGCTCCTCGGTCAGAATCTTCTCCGCCTCGGCTGTGAGAGGTGGGACATCGAGAGCCAGCACCGCACTGATGTTGAACGCTCCGCCGGAAGATCCTGGAGCGTCTGTTTGCGTCGTTGGGGTCGACGCGTCCGAGGCAGGTGGGGCGGTCGGCATGACAAGGCTTTGATCAGGCTCGACCAAAGGAGCCTCGACAACCTGTCATTCGGGGGTTGGGGAGACCGAGGGGATCTTGGGTGCTCGGCCGCCTTGAGGTCCGGACATGGTCCTCTTTCTCTTCCTCACCTGCTGCTCCTTAGCCGCTCGGGCCTTCGCCATCAGACCTTTGTAATCCATGCCGGGAGATTCTGCACAAACCGAGTGAAAAAAGTTAGAAAATTTTTCCAAAACCTCAAAGACAAAACAAGATTTGGAGAAGCATACTATGGTCAATCGGACTGAGACCCCCTCGGAACAATGCCTCCTCGGTGATGTCTTTCCAACTGAGGGTCGGAAGCCCGAGCAACTTCTCTACGATTTTCGCCTCCTCGTTGCTGAGAACGGGCTCTTTCTTCGCCCGCTTCGGCAGATCGTCCCTCGACCACACCGTCGGGATCACCCATGGCTCGGGAGCTCGGATGAGGAAGTATTTCTCCTTCTAATGCTTGATCGAGTCCGGGTTCTCGATCAGCTTCACTCCCTTCCTCGGCGAGAGATAGTACCTCTGCTCATTTTTGCTTGGCTGGCAAGGTCGGTAGAGGCTCCGAAGGATGAACATGTTGGGCTGTGCGCCGACCTCCTGGCATTGAAGAACAAACGCCATGACGTGTCGCCAGGTATTCGGCATTAGCTGAGCCGGACACAAGCCGTACCACTGCAGCACCTCGACCACGAAAGGGTGCAGCGGCAGCCGAAGTCCGACATTCAGCGAGTCGGCGGGAAAAACACATATATCGGTTGAGGACGAGGTGCACGCTCGGAAGCCAGGGCCAGGGAGAAGGAGCCCGTACTCCGCGGGAATTCGAAACCCACTCCGGATACGGTGCAAATCCGCCTCGGTCAGGACCGAAGAGATATGATCCACCTCGGAAGTTTCCCTCGGCTTGTTCTCCTCGATCGACTTGGCGGTGCCCTGCGTCTCCTTCTCCAACAGTTCTCCGGAGTAGCTCTGCACACCGCCAACGCTCGACAGAATGCTCGGCTGCCGACCCAGCTCCCTTGCAGTCTTCGGGTGCTCAATGATCATTTCCACCCCTTCCCCTTGCTGGCTCGGACCATTACTTTCTGAAGAGGTTCGACAACCTCCCCATCCGTACTCGTCCTGACAATAGTCTCTTCGGTCGGGGCCACAACCTCCTTCCCTTTATCCTTGCTCGGTCTGACCGCTCGGCTGACGCCTTGGTCTGAGGTGGGGGTCTCATCCGTGGAAGAAAACTTAACCATTTTAAAGATGAAAAGAAGGACTGACCTTGAAAAGACTAGTATGGCCGAAAAAAGATTGCCGGAGTTTGAAACGCCTCACCTCGACAGCTAGCAGCGCCACTCGAGAGCAAAAAACTTCGTTAAAGAAGTAAAAACCAAGAGTGAGAAAGTGAAAGTGAGAAATGAGGTGAAGTGTTGAGGAGGTGAAAACTTATAGTGAAAAAGATGCCTCTTGGGCTTTGTAATGTAAGAGCGCAACTCTTGGGCCTCAATTGAAGCATTACAAAAGCCCAAATGGCTAAGTAACGAATAGCCATAACTGTTGGCAAAGGAAGCTACGTTTCAACCCAAGTAAAGTAGCTCGGCACCTCACATCCAACGGTCAAGATCGCCCCACGTCCCTCGGATCCAACACCCGAGCGACAGGCGATCCGAGCCATTTCGCTCGGATTCCGAGCAAGAGCCAATCCGAGCTACGAAATGGAGAAAAACAACTTTCCCCTCAAAATTTGCGTAAGATTTCGATCAGATAGCCCAGATCATGTCAGCACCACTACACGACAAGATAGTGTTTTCTTGGAAACTGAGCCAGCATCGAGATCTGTGCCATCATCCAACGGCCAAGATTGCCCCACATCCCTCGGATCCAACACCCGAGCGACAGGTGATCCGAGCCATTTCGCTCGGATTCCGAGCAAGTACCAATCCGAGCTACGAAAGTGAAGAAAAACACTGCCGAGCGTCTCCGACCATTGGATCATTACGAAATTCACGCCTGAGATAATGGATGGCCCAGATTGCGCCACGTCCACTAAACGACAAGATGGTGTTTTCTTGGGAACCGCGCTTGCCTCAAGATTCGCGCCAAGATCCAACGGCTCAGATCGCTCCACGTTGCTCGGAATTCCAAGCCAAGCGACTAGCAATCCGAGCCACTTGCGCGACGGAAGAACCGAGCCACTTCACTCGGATTCCGAGCAAGTGCCCATCCGACCCAGAAAAGCGAGGAAATTACTGCCGAGAGACTCGGTCCATCCGATCTTTCAGAAATTCGCGCTCACTCAGGATCAACGGTCCAGATCGCGCCACGCTATAATTCGGTATTTTATCTATTAAAATCGTTTTATTTATTTAAAAATTGTAAAAAAAATGATTAAAAATTCGGGAAAATTAATTAAAAATCCTAGAAAATAATTATGAAGTCGGGAAAATATTTTTGAGCCCCTGAGTAAATAATTATTGCCTGGGACCATTTATTAAGACCCCCGAACGACGAATCGACACTTTGCAAAATTAAGTGAATATTCCGAGAAAATAGATAAAAATCACCAAACGTCCAGAAGGGCTCAAGAACAACTCAGAGCACGCAACTAACTTAGAAAATCACCATACTGCCTCCTGCAAAGATTCGAAACCTTCCATTTGAACTCCGATACAACTCCGCCAGCCATTAAAACAGTAAAACTACTCCTCAAAGGCTGATCAAGCTCAGTCTTCGGGAGTGGGGGGCTCGTGATATGGCTAAAAATGGGGTTAAATCGGAGCCTTCCAAATCAGGAACGAATCTTAAAGCCTAGGGGTAAAATGGTAACTTCACCTACCAATGGGTCTGAAGCAGGTACTGGTTCTCCTCCTCAAAGATCCATTAACCCACGAATGGATCCACCTTAACTGGGTGCGGGTTTCAACCCGCAGCAAACCCGGTCCACCAGGATAGAATTAGGGTTTCTGATTAATACTAATCAACGGCCTTGATTCACATCTATCCTTTCACCAGGGGATTAGGGATCACATTCCTTATCTAACCACAGGGATTACATTCCTAATCTGATCCCCAACGATGCCTATAAATACCCCCCATCCATCTCCATTAAGAGGTAATCAATCTTTTGCCAATTTACGCTCTTTCATAATCACTTCTGGTTACTGACTTGAGTGTCGAAGGGTGCGTCGCCAGGATCAACCCCGGTGTCTCGCACTTTTTTGCAGGTGAACGGCGGGAGTCAACGGTCAAACTCCGGCGGAACAGGTAATAGGTTTGTTATTCAAAGTTTTCCAAGAATCCACAAATACTATCTGTTTGCCCCCACACCAGATTCAGCGGCAACACCTGCATATATATTTTAATTAATTGTTGTTGCTATGTGCTAAAGTATAAAAACCGTGTTAACCATTATTTAATTAAACACAAGTTTGAATAATTGTTAGCTTTGCGCTAAGGATCAAATATCCATTTTGATAAGTTAAATTATAGATTTTGACTGTAAATTTGTATCTCCAATTAAATTATTGTTAGAATAAAATGTGCTAATAATTTGTTTAATTGGCTAATTTTAACAATTTGATGATGTAGGAACTTTAAAGTTACTTACAAATTGGGTGTGTTGGAAATGATGGATGTGCATCACGGTTGAATAATTCTGCACTATGCAGGCTTCTCCATCGAATTTGGAAAACACTTCTAACTTGAAGTGTCGGTATGATCTACTCTAATTTTTCTTAGTACTTTCATGTGATGAATGTGTTAACATTTTGTGCGTTTGATCACATGATTGGGGTTTTAGATCATAATTATTCTCGCCTTGAAAACTAGCATGTATAGGGTTGTTAAGTGCTTTATCATACTATGTGTATAGATATTTTGACAAATCCATTGTTTGTAGTTTGTGTGAGATTATATATTTGGTTCTCTAATAAAATAAAATAAAAATTGATTGATGTATAAGATCTATAACAAATGTCTGTAACTTAGATAAGAGCATTCTGTAATGTAGGATATCACTCCATTAGTTACGTTTTGTTCTTTCTCGTTCATTGTACTGTATGTACAAAGTTGAATTATAAAATATTAGTCATGATCTCGTTTAGCGTTCCGAAGATGATGAAGAACGAATAAAGAAAATTCTGCTTACTGTGTTTGAGCAAGTGGACATTATTAGAATCATTAGAGAAAGCAAACAATTTTGTAAAATGTGGTAGAGTAATTTTGTATTAACTCTTATAATGTTCATATATTGTCAATCGCATGTATAAGTTGAGTTTAACAAATGAGACAATTAATAATAATAGTTCTAATTGTGTATAGTTCCTGAATATAACATAATTGGCTAGGATTTGAGAACTATATATTAAATTATTTGTTCTTGTTAAAACTCATAACTCTGCTAAATGACACTCCATTAAATATGACAAATATGAAAGTTGTGCTCAGATTATGATCACTAGAAAATTATTTAGTATGGTCTCTAGGAGCACACAACTTCTTGAGTCAATACATTCTGATATTTGTGATCTCAGTAGCTTTGTGATTAGATGAGACGATAATTGGTCAGATGTATTTAATCACCTATGTAGATGATTATTGAATATTTGTCATACATATATGGAGGATGTAACACTCGATATTGTGATAAATTAAAATCTAGTTAAATGCTAAAAATCATGGGTTCAGTGTTGATGGAGGTGGTGAATATGTTTAATAATTTTAGAGTAATTTGTATTTGGCATAATCTCTAGTACACTATATTTACCATTGTCAAACAGTATTAATAAAGTTAGAATCAAACACTCAGTGAGATGTTGAATTCTATGTTATTGACTGTTAGTTTGACTTTGAGTAATTATGAGTGATGTTACATTATCAATCATATTTCGAATTTGTTACCACACTCTAAGTTACTTACACCTTGTAGATTAACAGTATAAAAACACAAATAATTTTGTTAAAGTAAAAATTTTGTGTTGTGATACATCTGTTAGAGTACATGACTCTAAAAGGCCTAAAGTAGGACCTACAACAAATATTTATGTGTGTTTAGAAAGTGCAGAATGTAGTTCGGTGGACAGATGTTGGATCTATCTAATTTGTGTTAGAAGAATCTAGACTTGCAGAGTTTTTTGAGGATGTGTTCATTAAAGATAAATGTATGAAATAATCTAGTCCTACAGACACGCTCAATGATTCACAGTTGGAATCAAGAACTAGTCTTACTGACACTTAAAACCTGAATGACAAATGAGCTAAGAAGAGTCTTTAGTAGACAATGAGATGATTTTGTGTCATACAATAATACTTTAACTTAGTTGCTCTGCCGAAAGGGGCTAAAACTATAGTAAGTAAGTGGAATTTTGTAGAAAAAACTTAATTTTGATTGTTCAGTGGCAATTTTAATGCTTTTTAGTATCTAACAGATTGACTGAGAAAAATGAGGTAGATTTGTTTGATGTCTACTCACATATTTGTCATATTGCTACAATAAGTATTCTTCTTACCCTTACATCTATTGAAAATTTTGTCATTCATAAAAGATATTTAAAAAGTTTTGTACTGAACAGTTTTGTACTGGAAAGTTTTGAACTAATATGTTTAGTGAACAAGATTTACAATTTAGTAAAATCATCGTATGCTTTAAAACATGTAATATAGCTAACGTATAAATAATTTGACAAATTTTTCAAAGAGCCTAGTATATGAATTAAGTAATTCAGATCAGTGCCTTTAACTTTATAGTGTGTCAAATATAATGGCTATTATTTATTTGGTTTTATTGACATACTTGTTGATTGAAAGTGACATCTCTATTATAAATGGAGCTAAATTGTGCCATCCAAATAAATTTAGCATGAAATACCTAAGTGTTGTGGTCACCATATTATGTATAAGGGTGTGTTTTGGTTGGCAAGGGATAACCCTTAGTCAAACTCGATAAATCAATAATGTATTTCAAAAGTGGGGATATAGTGATTAAAAGTGTGTTTTGAAACACCTTATGATTATGATAAAAAGGTTGACACCTAATGATGGTGCAACTATGAGACATGTTGAAAGTCTCATGTATACAAAGATCTCCACACAAAAAAAAAAGACATAGCCTTTGAGGTAGGTATAATCTGCAGACTCACTAATAATCTCATACACATTTGAGTGCCCTTAAGAGGCTAATGAGATACCTGAGTGGTACTTAAGAGTTTGCTTTGTGCTACTCAAAGTTTAGTAAAAATCGACAACTAATGGATATGTGTTCACACTAGGAGGAGCAGAAAAATTATGGAGATTAATAGGCAAACAGGCATTGTGTTCTCATCCAAGATACTAGACCTCTATGTGTTATCCTCTGTAGGGGAAGAGGCTGAGTGGATTGAATGACTTATTGCTAATCATCCATTTGAGAAGTTTAATGTAAATTCTCTAATTCTGTTATGCGACTATCAAACTATAATGCACTGTAGCTCATAACTCACTTTATAATAGTAAGATGAGTATATTATGGCTGAAAGAAGCCTAGTTGAATTTTCTCATAGATAAAGTGCAATTGTGACAAGTATGACCAATGCTCTTGCTAAGAGACTTGAAAGTGATCTAATTATCAAAACTGTGGGGGAAATGGAGTTAAAAGCTATTGAGTCAAAAGCTTTAACATCCAAGTTGTTTTGAGATTTAGAATTCAATTGGAGCCATAGAGAAGTTCAAACTGAAGCATCAATTTTAGGCAGTTGACATGCTTTAGATAATTTGAAAAGTTCTATGTAAATTCTGTTAATATATAATTTCTTTCCAATTTTGATGATGCTATATATTTTCATAATTTACTTAGAATCATCTCATTATTCCAAAGAAAGCATGAAAACTTGTCGATGTGTTTCCGATGTTTAGAATTGTTGTTATATCATTCCAATTTTGATGATATAACTCTTTTATGGATTCATGTTTCATTCCAATTTTGATGATTCAGAATTAACCATAATTGATTTGACTGTTCTATCATTCCAATATGAAACATAGTATAGTTCTTGTGCAGAAACTATAATAGTTCTTGTTCTTTATTTTGTTAAAGAAACTTGATTGTGATGCTTGCGTTACATTTTGCTGAGCTATCGTTGAATTGTACTAAGTTCTTTAGTAGAACCAGATACTTTATGAAATTTGCTAAAATTCTTAGGGATGTGTCTCTTGATATTCTTGTTTTCAATAAGCTAGCAAAGATGGAGGAGTTGAATCTGTCAACATAGATTTCAAAATAATAATTTGCTCAAAATGGAGGAGTAAACATAAAGCAGTTTGCAAGAATATAGTTTTGGTTTATTTCTCTGAGGAATAACTTTGTCACTTGCTTGATAAAACTTCTGTTGAGTTTAAGACTCTTGTAGTCCTGAGCTTAAAACTCATATTTTATTCTTGAAGTTTATTTGCTTTGGTTGATTTTGAAACTATGACAGGTTTCTCTAGTTCGTTTAGTCATTGTGAACTATTTTGTTTTGATATGGTATTTGAACTATTTGATTATTTTGGTTTAGTCTCATTTGAACTATTCGAGTTATAATTGATTTAGTTTGTGAACTATATTATTTTTGTGAGCTAATGATTAAACGGGGCATTGCCTAATATATTGAGAATATATGAGGAGATTGTTGGATATATAGGTATATTCTCAATATAATATAATATTATTGTGTATAATGTTCTATGGGGCAACACGTGCTATCTGTTTAATTGTTGGACCGGGTCGAGTAGGCATAAAGCTCAGTACCCTAAACCCAGTTCATCTCATATAAAAGCTGGTCTAGAGGTAGTGCTCTGTGATATTCCAATACTGATAAGCAGGGTATAATATCTTAAGCAGCTATGAGATAAACCCTAACCCTAATTACTCATCTTGATCTCTAACAAAATCAACATCAAGCACACTCCCCCTTCTCCTTCACCGCCTATTCCCTACATATCCTCTCCTCGCACTCTTAATATATTTTGAATTTCAAAATCTAAATTGAAACTCAAATTATAATTGGAGATGAGTTAAGGGAGAAATTTGGCCTTCAGCCTCGAACCCTGCACCCTCACAACGTTTGAGAATTTCCACTCTCCAACACGACAACGTATGGGGCTTGTCCTTTTCCTCTTTTCTTGTCCCACTAGCCACCTTAGTTTGTGCTATTGTCTCGAAAGCTTAGAAAGCTTCACTACCTCTTCTTCCTCACCATCTCCATACCTCCCCTGCCTCCCTTTGTACCTGAGCACCTCATATTCTTCTTCTCCACCATCTTTTGTCCCTTGAAATGTTGACTTTCTTCCATTCGAAGGCCCATTAGCTTGAGCCTCCACCTCCATGGCTTCTAGTATTCTGACTTCATGTGACCAACTTCTTTGCAATAATCTATATAATAAAACACAAAGAAAGCTATCAAGTGGCTCACCTTCAATCCCCCCAAAATCAAAGGCCCAGATCTAACCTCACAAAACATATTTTTCCTCCCAAAATTTCAAATTCCAAAACCAAAATTTCCCCCCCAAAACTTAAAAACTCATTATTTTATTACTCTCTCTCTCTCTTATCTTTTCACTTTTTCATATTTCTCTCTCTCTCTCTCTACCTCTCTACCTCTCTCTCTCATTCTTTCTTTATTTACTTAGAAATTTAGATTTTAAGATTTCAGGTTTGTAAATTTTCAGAATTTTTATGTTTTTTTATTGCACATGTTATATTGAAAATAGCAAATATATCTATTGAAATGTTAAATTTTCTTATTTTCCACACTTAAAGTTCTAAGAAGTTAGATTTACACCCCCATTTATAATTATTTTTCAACATATACTAATGGAAACATGGACTTTTATTTACAACTAATTATTGTCATACTATTCAAACTTGAGTTACATAATTGTTGTTTTACTGTTTACAGGGTTTTTCGTGTTTTGTATCGTTTCGAAGACGTGTCGTAGGCACGTGCCCACGGACAAATCTAGTATTCTTATAAGTTTTATTGATTCTTCAAATGCGTAACAATTATCATCATTTCAATGTTTTTTTATATTAATATTGTGCAAATAAAATAAGTATGCACTATCTATATTCACACTACTATTAAGAGAAGGAGGAAAATTTTGCCGTACTGACCCACTTTTTGAAAATATTTGGCGTTCTGACCCACTTCTGAAAACAATTAGCAATCTGACTCAGTTTTGGACACGTCAGCATAAACCGTTATTGAAAATAACGGCATAGGTTATTTACGTGCCGTTATTTTCAATAACGGCATCTATATTTAAAAAAAGTGTCATGCCGTTATTTGGAGCAACGACATAGGTTATTTTATTTTTCGACAGCTTGTAGTATCCATTTAGAGAAAAAATTGCAAGTGTGAAAACCTTATAACAGATGCCGTTATTTCAAATAACGACATTCTCAATACTGATGCCGTTATTTGGAATAACGACATCAGTTATAAATTTTTTACATAAAAAAGTAACTTCTTATTCATCTTCTCTGACGAATAAGTTAATTAAAAAAAAAATTACAACTGATGTCGTTATTCTAAATAATGGCATCAGTTATAATTTTTTTAATAAAAAAGTAACTTCTTATTCAACGGCATCAGTTATAATTTTATTATATAAAAAGGTAACTTCTTATTCATCCTCTCTGACGAATAAGTTAATTTTAAAAAAAAAATTTAACTTATTATTCATCCTCTCTGTTTCCAAACAATGGCAAGAGTTCATTTATATAACAACATCAGTCATTCGAATGCCGTTATTGGGGATAACGGCATTATTTATAAGTTTTTTTCACACTTAGAATTTTTTAAAGTTAGAAGATTCACACTAATAAGAGGAATATACTAATGCCTTTATTCCAAATAACGGCATGGTAAAAAAATATAAAATAGATGCTGTTATTGAAAATAACGGCACGTAAATAACCTATGCCGTTATTCCAATAACGGTTTATGCTGATGTGTCCAAAACTGGATCAGATCGCTAATTGTATTTTGGAAGTGGGTCAGAACGTTAAATATTTTCAAAAAGTGGGTCAGCAGGGCAAAATTTTCGAGAAGGAGGGGATATGTCACGTGTATCTCGCTGGCCGACTTCTTTTTTCATCACTATTTGTTTCTTTTTTAGCTAATTTTTTGTCCATGTGCTTTATAATAAAGACCAATATTTAATAAGAAGAATGAAGTAAAATTCATAAATAAAAAACAAAGAAAAAAACATATGATACATCTGCACATAAAATCAGAGTACATACTATAGATTTTGAAGAAAATAATCATAGACATCCTTTCCTATTAGTAATTAGTAAAGTTTGTCACTATCATAATTTTTTGTTTCTTTTCTATATGCTATGTACATGCTATAACATCAAAACTTAACAACATACTTAACAATTAATGTTAGCTTAGATTAGCATAAATCTTATATATCAATTACTCTTAATTCCCCTAATTAATCCCTCCATCCCCATTTCCTACCCCTCCACTTTCCCGCTTAATCCATCCCAAATCCAACTCCCCCATCCAACGGCCAGTCTACCCCTCCAACGCAAATCCAACGGTCATACTCGCATACCACCCGACACAACACCGAAATCCGAAACGCTACCATCTCCGTATCGCCGTCCCCTTCTTTCCCTCTCTTCTCTCCCAAACTCACCACCTTTCCCTCCTTTCTATCTCCTCCCGGCTCCCTCCTCTTTCTCTCTCTAAAACTTTCCCACTTTCCTCCCCAAACTTTTAATTATTTACACTCCACCCCCTCTTCCTCCTCCTCTTTTATCTCCACCCCCAACCCTCCACGTCATCATCTTCTTCCCCCTATTTAATCCTCTCTTTCTCTCTCCTAGGGTTTCCAATCTCTCAAAATTCCCCAATCTCGCGTTCGGTAAGTAATATCATCTCTCTCCCTTCCCAAATTACAGGGTTTCGTTCTTAAAAATCTCTCCTTTTTGTTTCAATTTAGGGGAATCCATGGCGATTGTGCGGTCGAACGGAAGGGTTTCGAGAGAAGACGACGAGTTCTCGCCGGAGTTCATCTCCGCGGACGAGTCGGACGACGAAGACGGCGTCGGTGGCGGTGGTGATCTCTCCGATTCGGTTTTGGGGAGCGATTCGGATCCGTCCGATGCGGATTCGGGTATGGAATCCGACGAGTTCGATCTCTCGGAATTGGGGGAGTCGAATACCGAGTTTTGCCAGGTTGGGAACCAGAGCTTCTCGGTTCCTCTCGAGCTCTATGATCTTTCGGATTTGATGTCGGTTCTTTCGTTGGAGACGTGGAATGATTGCTTGACTGAGGAGGAAAGGTTCCGTCTTTGCGAGTTTTTGCCTGATATGGATCAAGAAACGTTGGGGAGGACTCTGAAAGAGCTTTTCACTGGTAAAAATTTCCACTTTGGTAGTCCTGTTGTTGATTTGTTTGATAAGTTTAAGGGGGGGATGTTGGATCCTAGGGTTGTGCTTTATTGTCGTGGGTTGGGGTTTTTCCGGAAGAGGGAGCATTACCATTGTTTGAGGGAGTATCATAATTCGATGGTGGGGGGGTTTGTTAAGATGAGGAATGCTTGGAGGAACTGTGCGGGTTATGGGGTTGCGGGGAGATTGAGGGTTTGGAAGATTGTGAAGAATCAGAGCAGTTTGGAGTATGAGAGGGAGAGGGAGAGGGCGAGGGAGATTGATGGAGGGTCGGATACGGATTTGGAGAATTCGGATGATCGGGTTCTGGATACTGTGAGATTTGTGAAGGCTAATAAGAAGGGAATTTTGAAGGTTACTCCTCCAAAAATTTATGCTAAAAAGGAGTTCGCAGGCGTGTCTCAGTGTGGTTTGCCGAATAAGGGGTTGAAGGGGATTCAGGGTTTTCATCAACATGAACAGGTTGAGAGGTTTGATTCGAGAAGAGATGTTGAGGGTGACGGCACCAGGGTTAGCTTGTTGAAGCAAGGGAAGAAGGAGGTATTGAAGCAAAATGCCAGGCAAATGGAGAGAGATTTTGATGGTGAAGAAGAAATAAAAGGTTTTGTTGGGAAACCGGTATATAGTAGTAAGAGTAGGGTGGCTGATCAAGGGGTCACTATAGCTGCTTATAATCCTCATTCCTTTGAAACAATGAACAACGCTAAGTATCCTGCGAAAGATTGGACGTATAAAGATCGGATTCAGCATCAGTTACAGAAGGGAGCTCAGCCTTTTCGGCATGGCAGAATGAATGAAGTTGAGGAGTGGAGTGTTAAAGGCAAGAAATGGAAAGCTGAAGATGGTTTTAAGGGTGGTAAAAACAGAATTGGTGACTCATATGCTAAGACAGTACAGGGGAAATTCAAAGGTAAATCTGCCTACAATGGTGGAATTGGAATGGAGCACCATAGAGGTGGTACTATGTTCGATCATAGTGATGAGACCGAATCAGATTCGTCAGAGCAGTTGGAGGTGGAGGATGAAGAAAACTCAAGTCCGTACGTGAAAGAGTTTGGGTATTCTACTGGTGCTCTAACGGGTATAAGTATGTATAATTCTAGAAAAAACAGCAAAGCTACCAAAGTCAATACCAGCAAAGGAAACTTGAAAAGTAAAACTGCTGAACCCAGTTACATCGATGACATTGTATTGGTGAAGAAGACCCAAGTGCCTTATTACAGTGGAAAGTCACAGCCCCCTTCGAGTAAGTCATACTCTGCAGATAAGAAACGGAAAGGAGCAGTTGATCTCAATCGTTCTTCAGAGCCAAACTACATGCTTGATTATGGCAGCGGCACGGTGGATGAAAATGCCAGACATATTGCCGTCACTCACGAGGTCAATCAGTATGGGACATCAAATATACCCTTGTTAGGGTGCAGTACAATGCCCAAGAAACGAAAAGGAAATGCTGATACGATAAATCAAGATGACACTGCGGAACTTGTTTATAGTCCCATGCAGCAGTTTGAGGAGCCCAATTTTATAAAGAAGAAAGGGAAGAAGAAAATAGAAGCTGCGACTAATCCCTTGTCCGTGGTAACTTCTGATGCAGTGATATCAGAGAAGGAAGTGGAAGATGTTGTGGAAGAGCCAAAGCCTCAGAAGAAGCCATATACACCGATCACCCCTTCTAAACACACAGGCTTTTCATTCTCCATCGTACATCTTCTGTCAGCCATCAGGAAGGCGATGGTTACTCCCAATGTGGAAGATACTGCAGGTGATGACAAACTGAAACCAAAAAGTGAAGAGAACATGGATGTGACTGGTTCGGAATCTGCACGTAAGAATAATTTACCTTCTCTTACAGTTCAAGAGATTGTCAATAGAGTGAGAACAAATCCAGGAGATCCTTGTATTCTTGAAACTCAAGAACCACTTCAGGATCTAGTTAGAGGAGTACTGAAGATATTTTCATCAAGGACAGCACCTTTAGGAGCGAAAGCTTGGAAGGCACTGGTATCATATGTGAAGTCAAATAAAAGTTGGTCTTGGGTGGGTCCATTTTCTTCCATCTCATCTGATATTGATACTGCTGAAGAGGAAACTTCTCCAGAGGCATGGGGTTTACCCCACAAGACACTTGTGAAGTTGGTTGATGCATTTGCTAATTGGCTAAAAAGTGGTCAAGAGACCCTTAAAGAAATAGGAAGCCTTCCACCTCCACCTGTTGCACTGTTGCCCCAGTTGGATGAGAAGGAAAGGTTCAGAGAACTAAGAGCTCAAAAGAGTCTTAACACTATAAATCCAAGCTCCGAAGAAGTAAGGGAATATTTCCGTAAAGAGGAGAGGCTAAGATACTCAATTCCTGATAGGGCCTTTTCTTATACTGCTGCAGATGGGAAGAAATCTATTGTTGCTCCACTTAGAAGAGGAGGGGGGAAGCCAACATCAAAGGCACGAGATCATTTTATGCTTAAACCTGATCGTCCGCCACATGTCACTATTTTGTGCCTTGTGAGGGATGCAGCTGCGAGGTTGCCTAGTAGCATTGGAACAAGGGCAGATGTATGCACTCTAATCAGGGATTCTCAGTACATTGTAGAAGATGTATCCGACGAAAAAGTTAACCAAGTAGTAAGTGGAGCTTTAGACCGATTGCATTATGAGCGTGATCCTTGTGTTCAGTTTGACACGGATAGAAAGCTGTGGGTTTATAAGCACAGAGATAGAGAAGAAGAGGATTTTGAGGATGATGGTACCTCATCCACAAAGAAGTGGAAAAGACAAAGAAAAGATCCTGCAGATCAACCTGACACAGGTGCAACAAATGATGGAGGTGATTCTGGGAGATGTGATTTGAACTCGGATGTTAATGCAGATTTATCATCACTTCAGGGAGGGATGGAAGATGGGCATGGGTATGGTGATCTCAGACCCACTGTGGAGAACATCCAGCCATTTGTTGGCCCGTCAACAGGTGATAGGGATCAAGGCAATGCCATGAACTGGGAGCCTCTTGAGTTAAACCCCTTGCATGAAAGAAAATTGCTATGTCAAGAGAACTCCACAAATGAAGATTTTGATGAAGAAGCCTTCAACAGAAGGAGGCCAGTTGGACTCGTGAGTGCAAGCCTATTGTAAAGGATGGATGATCTTCATCTTTTCCATGGTGGCTTTGCTGCAAAATTGACTGAGGTAATTCTTTGGAACTAGACAATATCTGGTCTTTTGAAGGTTTTTTTAATAACTTATTTATTGCATTTCCTGCCTTGCATGTAAATGCCTGATTGTGTGTTTTAGCTTACTTTTGCTTATCAAAATTGACAAGTTATTAGTTGAAGTTCCCAGTTATTAATTGATTTATCTATACTTAAATTTTGTAAGCTACGTGTTGAGGATTTCTGAGTTCTCTTGCTTGAATCTCTTTCTTCGTCTTAGTACAACCACTGCCACTTTTCTTGTTTACAGTTATGTGATTAGCTTTTGATAGTATATTTGTCATATCCTGATAAACATGTAACAGGTGGCGGCTGTGCTAAGTAGTGCTGTCTAGATCTTGACTAATTACTATGATGTTGGCTTTAGCTGGATATGTTTGAAACTTTTATTTGTCTGTTCTCCCTATTTTTACTTCATAGTTTTTGGTTATATGTGTCTTAACTGAAGCAGTAAAAAAGGATACCTTAGGGCTAATTTGGTAGAAGAAATTGTCATTAGTAGAGTTGATTAGTAGAATTGAATGGAGCGAACAAATTCATTCAAGAGATTTCCACAAAGGCTTTTATATTTTGGTTTTCATATATATACTAGGTTTGCCTGTTGACACGTGCCTACGGCACGTCTTCGGAACGGTGCACCTTTTTTGATCATATAAAATAGTTTGGGAGGTCCAGCAAATTAATTGAAGTAGCAAACATATTACATGAGAAACTTTGGGGGTCCAGCAAAAAACATATTATATGTTTTTTTTTGATTTTTTTGAATTATTTTTAAATTTTTTAAAATTTTAAATTTTTCAGTTTTTAAATTTTTAATTTTTTTAAAATTTAAATTTTTTTTATTTTCTTAATTTTTTGAATAGAAGAGGGAGGGAGAGAGAGAAAAAAAAATTAAATAAATATAGGAGTTGTTTTTGGTGGGGTATTTGAATTTGAGTTTTGGAGGGAAACTTTTGGGAGGGAAAATATGTTTTGTGGGGTTAAATCTGGGCCTTTGATTTTTAGGGGGACTAAAGGAGAGCCACTTGATAGCTTTCTTTGTGTTTTATTATATATATATATATATATATATATATATATATACACACACACACACTAGATTTGCCCGTGGGCACGTGCCTACAGCACGTCTTCAGAACGATACAGCATATGACAAGCCTTGTAACAGTAAATCAACAATTATGTAGCTCAAGTTTGAATAGTATGACAATATTTAGTTGTAAATAAAAGTCCATGTTTCTATATATATATATATATATATATATATAGAGAGAGAGAGAGAGAGAGAGAGAGAGAGAGAGAGAGAGAGAGAGAGAGAGAGATAAATAAATAAATAAAGGAGTTGTTTTGGGGGGAATAATGTGTTTTGTGATGTTAGATCTGGGCCTTTGATTTTGGGGGGATTGAAGGAGAGCCACTTGATAGCTTTCTTTGTGTTTTATTATATAGACTAGATTTGCCCATGGACACGTGCCGTAGGCACGTCTTCGGAACGATACAACACACGAAAAACCCTGTAAATAGTAAAACAACAATTATGTAGTTCAAGTTTGAATAGTATGACAATAATTAGTTGTAAATAAAAGTCCATGTTTCTATTAGTATATGCTGAAAAATAATTATAAATGAGGGTGTAAAATTCAACTTCTTAGAACTTTAAGGGTGGAAAATGATGAAATTTAACTGTTGAAGAGATATTTGCTATTTTCAATATAACATGTGCAATTTAAAAGCATAAAAATTCTGAAAATTTTACAAACCTGAAATCTTAAAATCTAAATTTCTAAGTTAAGAAAGAATGGGAGAGAGAGAGGGAGAGAGAGAAAGAGAGAATATGAAAAAGTGAAGAGAGAAGAGAGAGATAGTAATAAAGTAATGAGTTTTTTAGTTTTGGGGGGGAAATTTAATTTTGGGGTTTGAAATTTTGGGCGGGAAAATATGTTTGTGAGAATTAATATAGGCCATTAGTTTTAGGGGAGATTGAATGAGAGCCACTTGATAGCTTTCTTTGTAATTTATTATATAGATATATATATATTGTGTTTGCCTCCTGCCGAATTATATTAGCCCAAATGTTTATATGAATGCAGCCTTTATATTTTGGGATAAAAGCCTTTGTTATTTTGGTCTATATGAAGGATAATTCCTTATTCCTAATAGGAAGAGGGAAAAAAAGAAAAATATTATCTTTAAAAGAAGTTACTGAAGATCTTCATGAGTAATTTAACATACAGACAGCAATAGTCTCGTCTCATCAGCTAATTAATCAAGACTAGTAGCTAAAGGGATTGCTGTTGATGATCCAACTGTTGCATAAAGTAATCATCCAACTGGCCGCCTCTTATTAAGACCTGTTTTTCAACTGTTGGCAAATTAATCGTCCAAATGGTGACCTCCTAAGAAGACCTATTCTGCTTATATGTTATGAATTCTTCATATAGCAGGGAGATAATTCAATTGCTAAACAATTTTTTTAAAAATTTATTTTGACAACAGAACTTACTCTTTTTAAGAAACTTATTAAATCATAATTTGCAGTTTCTGTTTAGAAAGTTAAATTTGTTGAAGTTCCTAGAAAATTTGTCATTACAAAACTTGCAATTCTATTCTTGAGATCCTAGGATAGAAAGAACTGAAATGTACATTACTTTCAAAATCAATTACTAAATTCCTATTGTTGTTCCATTAAGAAATAAATTGAACATCTGCTATAAGTAGCCTTCACTGGTTCCCTCTATATGATCTGATTAGAGTGACCAAATGCTAAAACTAGCTACTTTGAACCCAACTTTCAGCCTGACTTAATTAGTTTAGCATCATATAGATAGCTACTGTGGATTGTATTTACTGTTTAACTCATGGATAATCTGGGCTTTTCAAAATTAATATTTAAGTGCTCTTTGAGAAGATTTTGCACAAATGCACGGGTGGAGCCAGAATTTACGCCACAAGGGTCGTCGGTATCTGAACAATTATGTATTGAAACAAGTGTATAAGTTTTAGGTTGAGAATTTCAAGGGTGAAGATGTGTGTATACAGTGGAGCATTCTCATTGCCTCAAATTTTTAAGAAATTCAGTGGACCCATGTGTGTCACATTAGATAGTGTAGCATATGTAGGGTATATTTAGTAGCGACCATAGCATTGTCGTGTTTAAACAGATGAATTCACTATAACACTTTAAGAAAGTTGTAGCTATTCTCCCTTTTCCTATTGCAAGCTCCTATTTATAGGCGAGATGTGTACTATATTGGTGCATTACAATTTAATATATATGTGGAGTATTCTCATTGCCTCCTTTTATCTCTAGGGAATTGGGTCCAAGGTCCAACTGTTGGACCTAAACCAGGTCAGATAATCTACAAACAAGCCCAATAGTTCCTATTTATCTCCAGTCTGATTGTTTGATTATGATTTAATATGATTTTGTTTGCATATAATTCATCATGAAATGGATTGTAGAGGCATATTCTTGAACACAAAGGAGTTTCTGCAAAATTGAGTAGAGGTTAGGGTACAAATTAAAATATTCATATGGCTAAGGGTCTATTTGAAAGGAAAAAAAAACTAAAAGTGAAAGGTATTTTTGAGATGTCATGCCATAGCCTATCCCACCTCGTTGATAGGGAAACCTCATTATTACTATCATCTTGAAGAACTCAACTTTTTTTGAAGAACTCAACATCTGTAAACCATTTTGGATGTAAAATCCTAGCAAGAGGGATATCCGATAAGCATAAAACCCTTTTAAACACATGAAAATATTGATCTAAATTCTAAAATGGGGAGAGGGTGAATATAAGATTGTTTCAAACTAATC
Source organism: Hemerocallis citrina (assembly GCA_017893485.1). NCBI lineage: Eukaryota > Viridiplantae > Streptophyta > Magnoliopsida > Asparagales > Asphodelaceae > Hemerocallis > Hemerocallis citrina. The sequence goes on from JACEHZ010000246.1 coordinate 114,920, forward strand.
ATAAATCCAACTACTATCAAAAACTTAACTGTGATTTCTTAGGTTCCTGTTACTCAAAATAATAACCAAATAGTCTCTTGATCAGATTGGTATCAATCAGAATACTGATTTTTTGAATCTAATCAAAGCCCTTGTCTCTAGGCCAAGCTGTCAACAACTTTGTTCAAAAGGGCAACATCCCCCCATGGAAACTGAGGAGTGGAGCCCAGGGCCCAACTCTGATGAGGGGCACAAAATTTTGTAAGTATAATGGGTTTGTAATACTTTAACTAATTAATATTTGAACTAGAAATGCAAACGGTCATCTAGTTGAGTTGGTTAGAGCACCCATTTAGTAAGTGGGAGATCTTGAATTCAACTCTCAACAAAAGCAATTTTTCTTTTAGTTTTTATATTCTTGTTTACTAATTAATGGTTATTTACTTTTTATTTTATACTTTATATTTTTTTATTTTTTATTTTATATTTATTTTTATATATTTATATATTTTTTATATTTTTATTTTTTTAATTCATGTTTGCTAATTAATGGTTTTCGATTTTTAATTTTTACTTTTCAATTTCCTATTTTCTAATTAATGGTTCAGTAGTGTTCTTAGTTATATACTACATTCTAAATCAAGCTTTAATTAAATTAACAAAAATGTAGTGAGTAAAAAGTTGCAGACTGAAGATATGCTTCTTGATGTTGCAATTAATAACTTGAAAGTGTTGGTTTCATTTTTTTTAAATATAGAGAAAATGGATTTACTTCTGCTATGATTGAAGCTAAAAAATTGCATCTGAAATGGAAATTGAGCCCTTATTTCCTTTCAAACGTAGAGCTTTTAGAAAGAGACTTTTTGATGAGGTTTCTGATACGGATAGAGAACAACAATTTGCTCACGAAATATTTTACAACTAATTATTTTCTTGTTTTAGTTGATACGATTCTTTCTCAATTGAAGAGTAGATTTGAGCAAATGCAAATTTTTGAATCTATATTTGGCTTCTTATTTGATGCATCATGGTTAGTTTCATTGGATGATGATGAAATGAAAAATTGTTGTATGCAATTTGAAATTGCTTTGAAACATGGTGAGATGTCTAATATTGATGTAAATGATTTACTTTTAGAATTACAAATATTGCAAGAAATGCAACAAAGTGAAGCATATGAAATAGATAAACCATAACATTCTATTAAAATTATGGAGTTTGCAAAAAAAAAAAAAATGATGTTTCCAAATATTTTAGTTGCTTATAGGATTTTATTGATTGTACATGTGACTGTGACATCTGTGGAAAGAAGCCTTTGTAAAATTAACTATGACTTAAGCTTAAGATATGTTAAATGGATTAGCAATTTTAAGTATTAAAAAGAATATATTGAAAAATATTGAGGTTGAACAGATAATTGATGATTTTGTTTTATGTTCCCCCACCATTACATCATTTTTATTAATATATATAAAAATACATGCGTGTCTAAAGGGCACAATTTTATTTTTCGCCCCGGACCTTAAATACTTCAAGATTGGCCCTGAGTGGAGAAAAGAGAGTTGTAGTGAGAGGCTTGCATGTTGCAGTAAGAAGATGAAAGGGGCAAAAAAAGGAGCAAAAAAGGAGCAGGAGGAGATAGTCACCATACTGAAGTTGGTGTAACCCTTAGAAGCATCACTTGGGCCATCAGAAACGCAAGATGATATCAAACCTAAATTCTACATAAGAAAAAGGAATTACGGATTTATAAAATTTTCCATGTTGTGTAGGTGAACAACTGCTTCTTAAGTTTAAGAGCACCCACTATTTATTTATTTTTATAAAAATTATTGGAAAATTTTGGATCTATAGGGAGGGGCGGAGGGCCCTTCTCGAAATATGAAGTACCTTGAATTCTTGAAGCATATAGTAGTTATGTTAACATGTACTTTATAAAATAATCCTATTTATTCATCCATTGTTGTATATTTTCTTCATAAATATAAATTATTTAGTCATATTTCCTTCAGAGTTAGGAGATGATTAACAAAAGGTGAGTATACTGGTATGTTTATGGAACAAAAAAATATTTGTTTGTGTTAACAGTTGTTTGTTTGTTTATTTGTTTTGTTTTTTTCCCGGTGTGATAACAGATTGATCGCTAGTTCTTTGTATGTGCTTCTTTTTACTAAATCTAAGCACATAGAGAATCATCTCCTTGGAAATTGACACTGGTATTGAATTTCCTAATGTGTGCTTAGAAAATTAATGAGTTGTTGTGCTTTGGAAAAGGAAAGACAGTTCTCAGCGTGTGCCTGGAGAACTGATGAATTGTTGTGCTTAGGAAAAAGAAAGAGATCAGTTTACTTTCTAATATTTTCTTGTTTGGGCTTAGAAAAGCAATGAATTGTGTGTTTAGGAGAAAGAAAGCACGTATGATGTACGTCACTTGAAGAGGTCAACTTCATGCACAAAGGTGGCTAGCTTCATCATGATTGAGTTTCTAACATTTCCCAGTATGTTTATGCCTGAAAAGTGATGGGTTGTTGAAAAAGAAAGGCTGATCTATAAATGTTCTATCATTTTCCAAGTTGTTCCTAGAAAAAGTTTCTATCATTTTCCAAGTTGTTCCTAGAAAAAGTTTCTTTCATTTTCCAAGTTGTGCCTAGAAAATTGACAACTTGTGTGCTTGGGAAAAGAAGCATGTGATCCACGTGCTAGGAAGAGGTTTGCTTCACACCCCCCTTGGGTGGTAACTGGTCAAAATATGGCTTATTTTCTTGTTTTGTGTTGTTTCATGTGTGATCGCTATTGTCTGGTCCAAAGCTTCCACACAGGAAACTTCCAAGAATTGACATTAGGGCGTGGCTATGATTTGCATGTGTTATTCAAGTATACATAAATGTACTCACTCCTCTTCATTATCAATTAGTTCTTGATTAGGGAGAACTGACTTGACCTTCACTTGATTGCAAACTTATGACTTGTGCATGAAGTAACCAGTGCATCCGTCCTCATGTTTCATGAATGCTGCTATCTACACATCTTATTAGCTTATCTCTGCCAAAATATTATTCCAGATAAATTCATAATTGTACATTCTCAAGTCAAACATTCTATCTTTAACTAAAAGACGTTGGAGCTAAATCCTTTGTCATTATCTTTTTTTAAAAAGAAATTATTTTTTGGGTAAAAATATCTTTATCTGTATTGGTTGTGACATTCTTCAAGGTCCAAATGATTAGTACTATATAGTTGTTTTCCATTACAGTTTTCATTACCAAATTAAAGCAGATAGCTTCCATTGTTATTATTTTTAAGTTCTTATCACCTTTTTTGTCATGTTAACTATCAAATAATAAAAAAATCTTGGATTGCTTTTGTGAAAGAAGGTCTTGTGTAGTAAACAGCAGAGTAACTCGAGGAGAAGTTGTGAATTACCAGAGTAGTTCCAAAGAAAACCATAACTGTCAGTTCCAGTATGTTTCAAATATGTTCGGCCTTGATCTGTTTCCCTTTATTTGTATGGAAATTTCTACTATTGCCTCTGCTGGTACATTTGTGTTTTCTGTTCTGCTACATCAAGGAATTCCATTTCAGCTTGGCATTTTCCCATCAGTTGCCAAGTCAAATATATAATGTCTTGCTTTAGTTCGGGACAAAGATATAAGACCCATTACTCTAGGTAGTTATGTAACCTGGTTGTGCTCGTAGATGAAACTTATGATTCAGATATATTGTTTTATCTATATTGCTAAGTATTACTGTCAGTGTCTTCCTTGTGGTTTCATCTTTGTAGAATTTGGTACTTCAAGAAAGATAGATAAATGCATGAAACCTCTCCATCGTTTTCCACCCGCGGACGTTATTTTTTGGCAATTGAACTCTTTTTATGTTAAATTTTCGTTCAAGTTGTATTATGTTATTACCTTTTTACACCCTTTACTTAGCGGAAAGTTAGTTGGCCTTTTCCCCATATTTATATTCCTTTTATTGCCCATCAGCTCTTCCTGATTGCCATTACACCTTTTACTTTGAAGACCCGAACTCTCTTGGAATGACAATGATAAATATCAAACTAATACATCAATGAACTTTAAATTGTACTTAAGGTTGTCAAGCATTTAACCCAGATGATATGCATAAGTTTGGTTATTTTTTCATGACGCCTTCTCAATTAGTAGGAACTTTTTTCATAAAACGAAGTTGGACAAAGTCTTAAATAATGGGTCTTTTCTGACACATCCAAACAAATTTGGTATTTCCATATCTATCCCCACAAATCACTTTTCCCATATTTTTTCCTAACAATGATGGATGGTACCCAAAGATTAGTAGTCTTTCTAGTTAGCATACATTAAATATTCCAATATATTCGATTAACTATGGAAATTTACCATATTACGGCCCTCATCCTCGCTCCCCTTCTAAATCCCATTTTCTCTGAACGCATCGGCAACTCCAACGTCTACTTCATCTCCTCCCAATATGTCCTTGATTTTCAAGTTTGGGGGGAATTTGAGACGGTGGGATGCGTAGACTTTTATTTCCGTTGGGAGGCAAAACCGTCAATTGCCAAGTTTGAGCAAGGCTTAATCATAACTAAGTTGTAAAACCTTAGTAGAAGGATTACTATTTGTGTGAGTCCTAATGTGAAAATGGTTGTGTGAGTCCTTATATGGAAATAGTGATTTACAGGGTTCAGATATAGAACTACCATATTTGTCTAACCGCCGTGTGAGGAACCAACCTAAGAAACCTGTGAATTAAATATCATGCAAATTAAATTGTATGTAATAGATTATTCCTAGAGTACCCCATTTGCAATAATGTGTGTCCCTGCAATTTTCTAAAATCTTTCTTATTTCAAAAACTTTGGTAACCGTTCTTTTAAAAATATTGGCAACAAGTTTTATTCCCTTTTTTTAGAATTTGGCAACCGATTTTCTTAAAATCTGACAACAAACTTTTTGTTAGAAATTTAAATTTGGCATTATAGTGTTTTGCATCTAGAGATTTAAATTGATTTGTTAAATGTTAAGTTCGGGCATTTTTGTCATTACAGACGGAAATGCATCTGCATCTGCATCTAGCAACGCCCCTCGTGCTCAGTAATATAGTAGATTATATTGAAGCAATGTATTCGTGTTGGATGCCTATCAAGTGCCGATACTCGGGTACTCTTGGGTGTGCGCCCAACGAGTACCCAATTTATTAATATATTTTAATCACTTTTGGACACAATTATGTTTAGATATATGCATTGACCTCTAGTATAATTTCCAAAAACTTGTTCACAGTTTTGCTCGTACACAAAGCAAGTACACCCAAAATTTTGACATTTGGATATCATTTCTTTTTTCTCCATATATTATTTTAACTAATTTTTATAATTTATGCTTCCATTTTGAACAAGATATATAAACTGATTGTATACAGATATAATATTAAATATAAAAATTGATTTTATTTTTGTAACAATAAACCTAGCATCTCCCAAGTATATAACTAAGGTTGCGTTTGGCCTAGCTTTTTTTGGGCTTTAAAGATACTTCAGAAGGAGAAGTCAGAAAATAGAGCTTTGAAATTAAAAGCTGAAGCTGTTTGGATAGTCAGCTTTTTTTTAACTTTAAAGCTACTTTTATATATGCCATCTCTTCTTTCAGACTCCAATTGTCCATCGCTATGTTATTATGCAATTCCCTTTTTAAGCACAAACAGACACAAGATGGATCGTTAGTAAAAGATTGGCAGATCATAATCATAACAGAACTAGATAGTTAACTTGGAGTAAGCAACTAATTGATCAACAATCAAACCGGTACAATTTATTAAAGTCACAAGGAGATTCTTATTGCAGTTGGAGCTCCCACAAATTTGGGTGTAGCTCCTGTATCGAACTCTCCTGCAACTCCAATTACTCTAATTGTTGTAACTTGCCAAAACATCTGTCAGCAAAACCTGTTAGCTGAAATTGGAGCCACACAAACACAACCGCCAAAATTATTGTTCCCACTTTCAACTGTAAACCCTACCTTTTGCTATTAATATTCTCAGACAAGAGTAAGCCCAAGTCAAAACCCATTCACTGTCATGAAAATTGCCATTTCATCTTTGCCGAAAACCCTTGCCACTGGAACATCGATGGGAAACTCATTCACAATCATGTGGGTGCAGCAATGAGAAATTGAAAGTCCAAAATCTTTCAAATGGAGCAAGATATAGTACTACAAGCAACCATTAACAAACCACGGCGAGCGTGCGACTCTTCGATGGCGACTCTTCGACGACGTTCGATGGCGGGGTTCCCCGGTCGCGAGTATTCAGCGAGGAAGGGGAAGGGAAGGGGGAAAATTTTTGTTGTTAGGGTTTGATATGTGGGAAGGGCCAGAAAAAGAGAAAAGGTAAAAAAAAGAAAAGGAGAAGCCAGAAATTGCTCTCGAGAGCTTTTTTTGAAGCTCATTTTCTTCATTAAAAATAAGCTACTTCTCATTCTGTAGAGCTTTTCAAAATATGCGTTTGGCCCAGCTTCTCCTTCTAAAGGAGAAGAGAAGCTAATTTTAAGCTGGGCCAAACGCTACCTAAGTTTGAAGGTTTGAAGGTTGTTACTAACACTTGGTTAGGGTGCTCGTAAATTCTTCAGAATATTCTCTCTTTTATAGTGAAAGCTGGTTGCTTTGTTTGTATAACTTTATAAGATTAAGTTAAAGCACTTGGTTTTCAACTTGCATATGGTGTGGTTTGGAAAGATAATATATTTATTCAGCAAAAAAGATCATAAATTTTAATCCTCGGTAAGAACCCTAGAGCCGACGCTTATCTCTCTCAAAGTTCATCCTTTTTCAGGCACATATGTTATAAAACAATAACAATGAAATACAATTCAACATAAATTTTCATTTCAGCCTAAATTTTTTTCTTTCTACGCATACTTTACATAGCTGATGAAGAGGTTCATTTTTGTAGGCTCTGGAGGTTCATTCTTCGAGTTAAATGGAGATTAAAGGCATGGCTTCTTTTTACCTGTACAAATTCCACTGGCCAGCCAACTGTAATAATCTTTCATGTGCTTTTTACGTTGACACCAAGAGCTTTACAACCTGAGAATGTGAGCTTCTATTTATGACATACACGACCAGCTCATTCTTTTTATGAACTGGAGGAGAGCAATGAAATATGATGCCTACTAACTCTGGTCGGCGTGTGGATGGGGGTTTGTACATGCAGAAGAGTTACTTTTTGTTGGAGACCTCGGTTCTTTGTTGATTTGGAACTTAGGACAGGGAGCTTCGTTACTTTGTTCAAGCTCGGGTACTTTGTTCATATGTCTATATTGGCTAAAGTTCTTGAATGTGCAATCATAATCCTAGTGCAGTTATAACGAATAGTTTTGACATGTAGGGAGTATCTATTCTCTTTTTTTTTGTCAATTTCTTTAGCAAAATAAAATTTATCTTACGGGCATGTTTCTTTTTCTGCATTTGTTTGTTAATGTGGTTGGATATTTTCAGTCTTACTATTTGAGTATTTGAGATGTTTGAGGTACTTACAGCGGCTGATATCCGGGGAGAGTATATGCATTTCTTATCTGTCATTTATGTGGATTGTTGAAGAGTCGGTGTTGGCATTAATCAAGTCGGACGGTCATGTACTTAAATGAGGTCGGCTCTGATGCACATTCAGTAACTGTTTATTATTCATGATACTAGCAATTGAGATTGACATCAATATCCAATGTTACATAAAAGTTGGTGGACAAAGAGAGATCGGGGATGGAAAAAAAAAGCTTTCTGAAAGATTTCTTTATTGTTCTTAAAAGAGAAACTTGTTGTTATGAAAAGGTGGAGATATTCATTTTTGTTCGTGAAGTCAGATATTGAGTTCCACAATTTGCAAAAGAAAAAGTTCGTGAAAAGGAGAAGGGCAAATTTTTTTAGTATATTGTGTCTAAAAAAAGTGAGCTAAAAGAATTTTCCCAAAGCCAAAAGTTGACATGATCAATTCTAGATTTTTTTTTAATGTCTTTTTTCGAAATTATTTGTAGAAAGAGAACAGTTATCAAACTATTTGTGTTCGGAGACTCAACAACTAGACTTGTCATTTCCAACGGCGAGTTTAGTTATTTTGTGCTCGCCGTTAAGAACGGTGGGCCTAATTTTATTTTTTTTGAGAAAATCGTTGTTGTGAACGGCGAATTTAGTTCGAAATTATTAAACAAGACTCGTCGTTGAGAACGACGAGGTTCTTTATACTAGATTCAATGTTGGGAACGCCGAATTTAGTTCAAAATTATCAAACAAAACTTGCCATTCTCTACGGCGAGGTTCTTTATACTAGACTTGCTGTTGAGAACGACGAGGATATATGAAATTTCACAGAGAGTGAATTTCGCTGTTGGATTTAGTGAATTTTCCAAAAAAAAACCTCCATACAAAATATTTTTAAACCAAACTTGTCATTTTCAACAGCGAGTCTAGTATAAACCTTCTCGTTGTTGGAAACGGTGAGTCTTGTTTGAAAATGTTAAACTAAACTCGCCGTTGGGCACAACGAGTTTCTCACAAAAAAAACTACACTCGCTGTGTCCCAACGGCGAGCACGAAATAACTAAGCTCGCTGTTGGGAACGGCAAGTTTAGTTGTTGAGCTCCTGAGTGTAAATAGTTTGACAATTGTCATCTTTCTGCAAATAGTTTCGAAAAATAGTATCCATAACAAAAAAATAAAAAATCTCAATTCTACAAAGAAATTCGGTGAAGATAAAAGGATTGCAAAATAAATTTCAGTTAATGTGGGGTTGACTTAAATTTTTCATGCACATTTTCCATGACAATCCCACTCCAAATTGCTAGAGGTCAGTCAGTTCAGGTTTGGATTCTACCACCCGGCCGTTACCCTGTATACCCTTCTTCTACCCAATATCTCTATTTCCAGTCCAAAACCCTAACCAAATAAGATTTTATTCATGTTTCATCTCCAAGCCAAAATACAAATAACCCCGGTATTATTTTCCAAATACAAATTTAAATAAACCCATATTACTTTCCAAATTCCAAAACTAAATATAATTTTCCAAATCCAAAGAAAACAAATAAACCAATATATTTTTCGTGAATCCTCTCCTACCCTAATCTAGATAAATATCCCTCCACTCCCTCTCTTTATACACACTCATAACCACCGGCCTTTAAAAAAAGAAAAACAAAAGCATCATATTCATCTCCTTCAACATTCTATACAAACACACACATCACCATCATCTACATACACCAGCCACCATTTACATATACAAGTAATTTGCACGTGCGATGCACGTCTTAATAAATCTAGTTTTTTAAAATAAAAATTTAGACATAATCTGGATTTGAACTTAGAACATCCTTTATAATAGTTATGTACATGTATTGCACGGGTTGGTAGATTGACAAAACATTTACAAATGACACTAAGGTCTTCTCCCATTATAATATTAGAGATGGGAGTATTTCTTAGTTTTTAAAAATAGTGGGGGTATATGCTAATTTTCACATTTTAAATGGGGGCATTTGCTAAAATATCATTTTTTTAGGGACTGCACGTGCATTACACGGGTATGTTTGGTGGATTTAGTTTGTCGTATATTGCACGTGTTGACTCAGTTACAAAATTAGGGTTTGTTTGTTTACAACCCCAACTCTCCCATTAAAATAGTAGAGATACCTACATGCATCCAATCATTCACAACCTATCATCCCTCTATGTTCTTTTTAGCCCCCACTGAACCCCTCACCTTCTCTGTCTGTTTCCGAATCCGAGCGAGCTTGCTGTAGCCACTGTTTCTGCCGATGCTCCTCCTCGCCGTCAACACGCTGTGTATGTATATTTTTTAAGGGAAAACAAACATGTTAGGAAAGTTATGGGCAGAACCTACCCCACAACTAAAGTGAAATTGAGAAAGTGAAAATAAAGTGGACACAAATATTTTACGTGGAAAACCCCCAAAGGAGAAGGGGTAAAAACCACAGGCAAGGTAGTTGAATTTTACTGCTGAGAGTAGGGCTTACAACCTTCTCTCTAAATATAAGGAGAGTACAATTTCCACTCTCTTATAATAGAAGAAACACTCTCTCACAAATTTGAGGAAAGTACAAATATACAAATTATCTCTAAGGGGATACAATTTTATCCCTCTTGAGAACACTCTTGTAATACTCTCTTTCTTTTCTTAATTCCTCTTTCTTTTCTTAATCCTCACTGAGCTCTTGTTGCTCTGCTGCATCTAAACCATTTCCTCCAACTCATATTTATATCTATAGGGGAATGAGTTGTTTGATTATTATTATTATTATTATCACTACTAATCGGAATGGATATAACGGCGTATCTATACCGGCGTCTATGCCCAAACGCCGCGATAGATCGGCATTATAAAATATTTTTTAATAGCGGGCCTCTATAACGGCGGTGCTATATTATGCCGTTATATATATAATATATAACGGCGGTGGTATAGACACCGCCGTTATAGACCCCGCGGAAACATAGGCTAATCAGTAAACTAGCGCTAATCACTAATTTCAGCTGCCGCCTGCCGAAATTTTCATCCCGCTCGCTCTTCATTTCCCCCCAAAATCGAAAACCCTAATCGAAAATACCCTATCCGCTCCGCTCTTCATCCCGCTCCGCTCTTCTTCATCCCGCTCCGCTCTTCATCCCGCTCCGAATTTTTCATCCCGATCCGCTCCACTATCCGTCTCCAAAATCTCTCTCTCTCTCCCTCTCTCTGACCAGTCGACCTCTCCCCCATTCGGCGCATCTTCCCCTCTCCCCATTCGGCTTCGTCTCCCCACACGGTTGCAGAAGTTTACTATCATTTTGTCAGTCGCCCTTCTCCATTCAAGAAGAAGCTCCGTGTGGATTCATTCTCTATTTGATTGGTACATTTCACATTCTCTTAGTTCTGATCTCACTTTCATGTTATTGGGATTAGGGTTCTGTTAACTTTGCTTAATTTGAAATGGGTTTTTGTAAAAATCCCTTCTTTTTGTATAATTCTATAGAATTTGGAGTGGGATGTTTATATTTACTTGTTTTTACTTTGCTTAATTTGTTGTTTATATTTACTTTTGTCAAAATCCCTTCTTGTTGTTGTTGATGTTTAACTTTGCTGAATAATAAACCCATAGAGGACCAATCCTGTTTAAATTTGACACCATTCTCATCTTTTGTGGTTCATAACATAGGTAGTTTTTTCTGGTTTAGTTTATGATTAGTTCATCGAATTATAGTTGTGCATTCACAGTTTACTTTAGATGATAAATATGGTTGGATTTGATTGTTGCGTGGTTCTTGTTTGTGAAAATGCCCAAGTGAATCTTAAAGTACTTGTTTAGTAAAAGATTGATGTGTTTACCATTTAGATGCAAATTATGTGAATGGATTTTCATACTATTCGCACATGAACACTTCATCTCTCGCTGGTTAAGCCAATTGTCCATAATTAATAATTAAAATAACATACTTGGCATAAAGAAAGCTTACCTAGCAGAACAAGCATATGATACTTTTGTCAATGGAGTAGGTCTTTTGTGCAATAACTTTATCTTCATTATATTTTAGATCCAGAAGACCATTTCTACCCTTTGGCTGGACCTTTTTGATGAATGTTTTTGTCAATGTAGAGCTTGAATTTAGTATGGTTTTGTATATAGAAATCTTCCGGATTGACTTTATATAATAAACTTAGTGCAGCAAAGGACGATACAAATATATCGATATCCGGTACACTAAATAGTCAATTGGGTGAGAGGATTCAGATATAATAACTGTATTGATGCTTCTAGCTTCATCAAAATTTTGTGTGCTGATTTTACCTAGATCTTTTAAACCTTCGTCAGATTGCTTACTTGTACTTGTCTACTTCAAGGAACAATTGTTGAATCTTTTAAATCTTCTTTATATTTTAGATCCAGATGACCATTTCTACCCTTTGGCTTGTCCCTTTTGATGAATGTTTTTGTCAATGTAAAACATGAATTTAATATGGTTTTATATATAGAAATCTGCTGAATACCCTTTATGATAAGAAACTTAGTGCAGCAAAGGATTATTGGGTACACTAAGAAGTCAATAGAGTAAGAGGATTCATCTATTCTTGATATAACTGTATTGCTGCTTCTAGCTTCATCAAAAGTTGTTTCTTCTGATTTTATCTAAATCTTTAAAGCTTCTTCAAATAGCTTACTAGTCTAGTTCAATTTATCACTTCATATTTTCATTTGTTCACTTCTCTACATTCGATTTCTTGCAGTTTATCAACATATATAATTGGTTGGTATTGTAAACTTATTTCCATCTTCTCCTGCTTATTTGACAGATCATTTTTGCAATTCAGTCATCATCAGTGCAGTCCTTTGATAGCAAGGGAAATCAGTGCTTTGTTACAGCTAGCAGGTTTCTCGTCTGAACCCATATAATAAACTTTTTACTATTTGTCATGGGCTTTAAATAAGATATTCTTTTGCAGTGCTGATGAAAGATATCCTGATTTTGCTTCAGATCCTCGGAATGTGATGAATTAATCCTAACTGAGCTTTATTTTTCCTCGTTGGTTTTAAGTGATGATGAGAAGGATTATGTTTCTGAAGTTGCACACTATGAATCATTTATTTAATGATTTGTAGGAGTGACTTGTGATGAATTAATCCTAACTGAGCTTTATTTTTCATCGTTGGTTTTAAGTGATGATGAGAAGGATTATGTTTCTGAAGTTGCACACTATGAATCATTTATTTAATGATTTGTAGGAGTGACTTGTGATGAATTAATCCTAACTGAGCTTTATTTTTCCTCGTTGGTTTTAAGTGATGATGAGAAGGATTATGTTTCTGAAGTTGCACACTATGAATAATTTATTTAATGATTTGTAGGAGTGACTTGTGATGAATTAATCCTAACTGAGCTTTATTTTTCCTCGTTGGTTTTAAGTGATGATGAGAAGGATTATATTTCTGAAGTTGCACACTATGAATCATTTATTTAATGATTTGTAGGAGTAAGTGAGTAACTTGTGATGAATTAATCCAAATGAAGTGGACCGTGGGTTGTTTTTGAGTGGACCGTGGGTTGTTTTTGAGGACATAGATAAAGCACCAAATGAAGTTCAATGGCTCATGCTACCATTGTTAGAAGGAAAGGTATGTTTATCAGTTTAAACTTATGTAGTTGAGCGAATATAAACTTATGTTGTTGTTTTTTCCCCCCTTCTTTTTCGGACTAGGCTACTTATACTGATAGTGATATCCATAGAGAGCTTGAGCTCAAAGCTTCCTCCTTCGCAAGATTGAACAAGTTATCAATATCCTTAAATCTGAATGATATTTGGCAAGTGGTTTTAGTATGAGCAGTATTGTCATTCCTAGAACACACATTCAACTACTTGATTTGTGTTTCTAAAACGTGATTGTAAATTGTTCCCTAACAGGTATTCAATTAAATTCAATTTTCTGAGGCATATATATTTTCTATTTGAGATATGCTTATGTGTTTTCCTGTGTCATATTGAAATGATTTATGTCTGTCTCCAGCGCAAGTCACTTTTGGAGGTGATCAAACAAACAATATTGGACCATCTTACCAAGAAATGTCCTCCACATGTGAGCCCCTTCTTTTTGTTCCTATACTATTTTAATCAAAATATTGTAAGAAATGAGAATCATGTAAATGAGTTTATGTAACATTATCCATTTTCCGACAACAGGTCCAAGTAATTGGATTGCTTTGTCGAACTCCAAAGAAGGATAGTAGACAAGAACTACTTCGACGAGTGGCTGCTGGCGGTGGTGTATTCAAAAGTGATAATGTAAAAGTTCAACTTCCAGCAGCAAATCTAAATGATATTGCAAACCAAGCTGATGACTTGTTGGAGGTAAGACATTAAGAATATGAAGTAGCAGCAGTTTTTTTTTGTTTCTGTTAGTATGAAATTAACCATTTAACTTGTCCTTAAGCAATATTAAAAGAAAACACAACTATATTGCATGGATACAAACGCCGCACCACAAGCACATGCTAGTTGAAATCTTGAATAGACAAGCATATTCCTTATAGCAAGTCATATTATCTGTGATTGATTTAGTCAACTTACATCTTGACTTTATGCTGTTATACTATGACAACTATGAGCATATCATTCCTAATGAGGTGATCTTCATCTTTGTTGCATGCGCCATACCATCTCAAGCTATTCTTCATCATCTTATTCTCAAATGCAGTTATCTCAAACTTCTTATGAATACTCTAATTTGTTATCCTATCATTAAATGTATCGTTGTTCATCCATCTCAAACATTCTTGTTTTGGCAAGACTTGTATTGATTAGAGAAGAAGCTAGAAACATGATGGGCGGGGGGCTTTTGAATGAAAGAAATGATCGTGGTCTAAGTACACTTCCCGAATCAGAGGTATCTTGTCAATTTTCTGTTATTGTTCTTCATTATGATTAATGGATTTTTATTTTTTGGATGCTAAAAACTGGTGCACTATATAGCATTTTCATTATTTTCGACTTCAATATAGTGCTTCTAGGAAAAACCAATTCAACTGCACTAGACTGTCATGGTTAGAGGTAGAAAATAACTACTATAGATCTACGACTTGATCTATATGCTATACAAGATGAATAGACGAAATTTCATATGTTTTGGGACTATTGTACTCCTGGGTGTTCATCAAATGATCACAAAAATGAAAGGTCTCTCAACTATGTAAATATATAACCTTCATGATCTATGAGTTAGCAGTTCAAAAAACACAATTTTCATTCATAAGTGCTTTAATGTATCTAGACCATGATTGAAGTTTTTTGTTCAGTGGAAAAGCATAGAACATGAATCTATAGATGATTCTCGTTATTGTTGGAAGTCATTCATTTTACAATCATTTGCAATCAGTTGATGCATAAGTGAAAAGTATTCTCAAAATACGTGAATTTTCTTTTATAGACATATCATGACATTTAGATCAAAATTTCGTGAATAGTCCATACCATTTTCTAAGTACATGCATTTTCTTTTACATTTAGATTAAAATTTCATGACATATTCACTTACATCTATAAATATCTTCTTGAAAATCTTAATATCTTCTTGAAAATCCTAATATTGTTGAAAATGGTGCATTTTGCTATCACTTGATGCATAAGTAAAAACCATTCACAAAATACAGAAATTTTCTTTTAAAGACATTTCATGACATGGAGACCAAAATTTCATGACATTCACTTGCATCTATTATGATCGGTAGGATCTACTTAGGATCCAAACTTACAAAGCATTTATCTAAGCAAGAAAGATCCAACTTAGGAAATTGTATGCCTGAAGAAAGATACTGTGGATGGTTGGTTGATAGTATTAACAATTAATCATGCACAGGGATTTCAATTGTAATAAGTTTCAACACAGTCGATTTGCTACCATGAGGCCTGATGTTACCAAGTGAAAGAGGGTTAAAAGTGAGCTTATCACTTTCATTAAACAGACGCTTAAATAGCTTGTAACATTTGTAATATTTCTCCTTATGTGCTTTTGGGAGGAACTCGAGGAGAGTGGGCATGACAACTGACTTGTAACAGATCATAAGTAAGGGCCTATGGCCATATAACACCTGCACTTAAATCATGGAGCCCTACTCGTATCGAATAGTGCCAGTTGTCGACTGCCAAAGTTCTCACATGTGTCCTATATTTTATATACCATGTTTCAACTCTTCATGAACACTTGCTCAAATATTTTCTAAAGACATAATCAACTGTTTCCAATCTTTTTTTCTTCACAGTTGTTAATTCTTATTTTGGTGAACAGTTGTTAATTTTGTGTCCACTATGGAGCTTCTCATATCCTGTAATTAGATATGGATCTATGAGAAACTATTATTACTTTTGGAGGGACTATAGATATTTTATTTGATTATAAAATTACAGCCATTTGGATTAGATATTTAGATATGCATAATTATAATTATAATTAATATGATTGATGATGTTAATTTTCGCTGTGTCCAGTTCCGGTACCAATATCCTTTCTTCCTAGGTTCAAAGCATTCCTCCAACACAAACCTTAAAAAGGCATCTCCTCTATGAGGAAGATGGTTTAAAGGACTTTATTATGAAATGAAAAGTTATAAATTGTATCTAGTTGTCAAAGATGTGTCAGCTGAATGCTTGCATATTTTGGGGTGTTAAATATGAGCTCGGTATACCTTAGAATTCAACTTTTTTTTTCTAATGGTTTTTTGTTTGTTTGTTTTGGATATTAACCTGGACTGGAAGGTGGATAAGAAGTCTTCAGATATTTTTGTTCCTGATAATAGCAGCAACAAGAATATCAGTGCCGGAAACAGTCCAGTAAGCAGCTCTCTAGATTCTGCTGTCGACGAGGAAGCACCCCTCCTAGCTGTCTCAAGACTTTCCTACATTGGCAGATCAAAGACAAATCAATAGCCCAAACTTGCTTCCAAACATGAAAAATTCATCAATCAAACTTCTTAATAGATGATAACTTCAAACTTGTGATATGAGGACACAGGCCTTACTGACTCAAAACAGCCATATTCTCAACTCAGTACATCTCTAATTGTTCCCCTTCGGGTTGATATAGCAGCTGCTTTTTTCTCCTCTGGCCAGTCTATGTTAAGAGGATGAGAAGTGTATCTTGTAATGAATTCAGTCTATATCCTCTTTAATACCCTGTAGATACTTTCACTTTTGGTAGGCAGTACTGTTATTGGTAGTAATTCTTTTGTTACTTGAAAACTACATGTGAATGAATCATAGTTTGGACGAGTGATGAGTGATGGATCATATTGAAGTATGAGTTTCATCTTTTTTTGGGTCACCCCGGGGTCCTTCTAGTACTGAATGCTCAATGCTGTTTAACTATGCAATTCAGAATTTACTAGTAATTTACACGTGCAGTGCATGTCTTAATAAATAAATATATTTAAAAGTAAAATCTTCGATGGCCTCGAACTTGAGACCTACTATAGATCTACGACTTGTAACGGCGTTTTAAACAAGCGCCTTAATAGACCTACGGGCTGTAACGGCGGACTTAACAAGCGCCGTAATAGACCCACGAATTGTAACGACGCTTTTAACAAATGCCGTCATAGGTTACGAGTTGTAACGGCGGTTTAAAAATACGCCGTTACAAGCAGTACACATATAGCGGCGTTTGTAAGAAACGCCGGCATAGACCCCCCACCTGCAACGGCGCTTTTCTGGCCGCCGCTATAGGTCATAGGCCTATAGCGGCGCCTTTAAAGACGCGCCGTTGTAGATCTATGGTCTGTAGCGGCGGTCTACAAAAGCGCCGCGATAGCTATGCGATCTGTCCCGACGGTCGATGCAACGGCGCTTCTCGCGGCGGTAATTATAATGCCGCTACCTTCTATGGCGGCGTTTATAAATGCCGCCATAGACCGAAAAAATGCCGCTATAGACGTTAAGTGTAGTAGTGTATTTTTTTTCTTTCGTTTTGAACCTTTCGTCAAAGGCGGCACCGAATTCGGTGCCGACCTTTGACAATTGGGTAACAAAACAAATTTTTCAAAGAGGTGGTGGGTGGCCTGTCCCTATCAAAATATTATACAATTCTCTGTTGCTTTAAGAAAATGTTTGTTTTTGTTGCCTTAGATACATCTGCAACTAAAATGCATAGCTTTTTACATGATTAAGAATGGAAGATATATATCCTAAAATATGATAATTACTTATCTTGTTATATATGTACTTCTAATAAGTACTAGTGGAAATTTATGCGCACGTGGCTTGTTGCACATAAATATAGATTTTTTTTTATCTAAACACACTTGCATTTAGCACACGATATTCTTCACACTAAAAATTCGACTTTGTCAGTCATCTTAATAAGCAAACCATGAATTCAAAATTACTTCAACGATAACAAGCTCATCGAAATCAGATTTGAAGCAAGCATCAAGAACTCAAAGCTAGACAACAACATAAAGATATAATTATTGTATTTTTCATAAAATTAATCATCATTTTCGACTTTAACTTTCTTGAACTAAAAACTAATATTAAAAAAAGATATTAAAAAAGAACAAATTAGTAAATCCTAAACTGATATCATCGTATTTTTCATAAGACCAATTATCACTTTCGACTTTAACTTTCTTAAACTTAAAACTGCTTGTAACTTCTTATCCGTCCCTTTTAATTTTGCATCCAGTTAATATTCTTGTAGTTGTTCTTCCATATGTGACATCTTGTGATTTGATAAAAAAAGTATACTCATCTCCAATGCATTTCTTGGTCCTTCTATCAAATTCTTCAACATTATTTTCCTGCATATAGAAATAAGAAATTAGCTCTTAATTATTTTTAACACTATGAGAATAACATATTATACCTTATTCTTAATATGTTCCAGGTCTTGTGCGGAATAGCCGATGATGCATCTTCCTTTCTCATCAAATAAAATCAATTCTGCCTTCACACTTGTATCTATTATTATGACTTTGAATACATATATGAAACAAGTTATTCTTATTTTATTTTATTTTTAAATTTTTTTTTTTTTTTAATAATTTGATTGAAGAATGTAAAGATGGAAAACTAACAATATGTTATTTTGTATACCTTGGCTCATATTCAACATTATTCTTTTTATATTTTCGACAATAAACTTCATCATTTTCAAAATTGACTTTTATTGAACAAACTTTGCATGCAATGTACCATGGATTTCTAACGTCTTTGACACTTATGATCAAAATTTTGCAATAATAGTATTTTGCCTTGAAATATTAATTTTTTTTGAAGTCATCAAAATATTTATAGACATATAGAGAATTGAACAAAATATTTAAAAATAATTTCATTATTTATAATATCTCAGAAGAATCCTCGTCTGCACAATAGAGAATGTCAGATAGTTTCACTTCTTCCACATCCATTACTTTTCTTTTGTTTATTTGCAAGGAATTACTTTTTATAAAATTTCATTACAGTTTATCCTAAAACAAACTAAAAGAATTATGGTAAATGATACTCCAAATGGCAACAATTAAAGAATTAAATATACAAAATAAATTATACCATTCTCGAATTTTATATGCTTCTGGTTCATTCGGATTTATCTCTATTGTAGTGTTGTTTGTTGATGTGAGAGAGCATCATGTTTTAAAAAATCAGTAATAAATAAGTAAAATATATAATGAATTACATTATTAATTTTTGTTGTATATAATTACCGCCAAAGTTTGAGGTTTTTATAGAGGTAATTGCAATAATTAGCATGTTGGGTGATAATTCTTTCAGAGCTTTTCATTCCTTGATTGCTAGTTCTCCCCATAATGTAAGTAAGATTGGTTTTGACCTTAAATTAAGATAAAGCGTATGAATTCCAAAACAACTTGTAAATTTCTTAAATGTTTCTACCAATTAAATATTTTAACAGTATTATATCTTGTGAAGACAAACAATCACATAAGCAATCAATACAATTATGAATAACTAGTAGTTTACACGTGCAATGCACGTTTTAATAAATATAGTTTTTTTAAATAAAAATTTAGACGTAGTCTTGATTTGAACCTAGGACCTCCTTTATAATAGTTATGTACGTGTGTTACACGGGTTGGTAGATTGACAAAACATTTATAAATGACACTAAGGCCTTCTCCCATTATAATATTAGAGATTAGAGATATAAGTTATTTAAACACAAATGAGATGCAATATACAATTTTTATACAACAGCATGCTCTCATGATTCGCAGTTTAAAAACTTTGGAGACTTTCTCATTTGATTTAAAATAGTTAGGAATTTTTTGCTACACAATGTGAAGCTCAAAAATTGCTCATTCAAAATGAACAACTCAAACTGCCCCTAATGAATCGTTGATTATAATGTACAAACCTCATGCATAATTACATACTCATCATCCTACACCATATTCACTATTCTTGTATCGGGGGAATAAATACATGTAGTTGTAGGCACACTATTAGGAATTAATCATTTCTCTTATCCATGGTGTCCACTTGTTAACTTTAAACTCCTTGTAGAATTCAGGTTGGTATGGAAGAATATAGAACACTGTAAAATGCAAAAGAATGATCTATATAAATGATGCGGTTTGTTTCTGGGAGACGTGTGGATGCACCAGGTGTGAGTTCGGACTTGATTTGTATTGAAGGAGAATGCTGCTTGTCAGTCGACCCTCGGCTGACCGGGCGGTACTTGCGACGGGCACGGAGGGAGGTGGATGTCTGGGCTCGGATCAGAGGGTTCGGATCTGAGGTCTTGTGTACCTGCAGACGGTCCTGAAACACCGGGGTTTATCCCGGTGGCGGACCCTCCGACGATCTAGTCAGTCTCTGTGAGAGAGTAGCAATAACTAGGTGAATTTAAGTGGCAAGAGATTGATCACCTCAAAAGGTGGGTGAGGGTCTAGTATTTATAGAGAATTCCAACCGGGTTTGGATCCGCTTGGGGGCCGGGTCTGAATCCGAAAGCCCATGGGCCTGACGTGGCAGAAGGCCCAGGGGGTTTAGGGCAGACGTGACAGTACCAGGAGTGGTATAGGGCTGACGTGGCAAAACCCTTGGTGGTATTTGGAGCTGACATGGCTGATCATGGGTCTCCTGTGCCTCTGGGAGAATCGGAGGGCCTAGGCTGTGCCAGGTCATCTCCATGCCTCGCCAGGATGGGGGGACGGCCCGTGGGGCTGTCACGGATCGGAGGCCGAGGACCATTGAGGCTCGTCGGATACGAGGAGACCAGTTCTGTGGGGGTGAACTTGAGGCTTGGCGCCGACCCTTTAGTGGCTCGAAGCCGAACGAGATTGCTATTTTTATTATTTTTGAGTGAGAGTTGTATTGGGCCCTGGTTGGGTCCCAAGCCCTTTTTACCCCACCACACAAGCCCCCCACTCCTGCGGGGGTGCGGGAGCTAGCCGTGGAGGAGTGTTTATGGTTGTAGAAATGGGATGACGGATCGCTGGGCCTTCACGAGGGGGTAGTCCTGATGTTAGAGCGATCCTCGAGCCGGCGAGGATCTATGGATCGGCAAGGGTTGTAGCGAGCCGTTGACACTTTCTGAGAAAATTACCCTGGTGCTAGACCTGACCTCGAGCTGGCGAGGGATTACGGGTCAAGGAGGGCGATGGTGAGCAGTTGAGCCTTCCTGAGAAGACTACCCTGGTGCTAGACCTGACCTCGAGCTGGCGAGGGATTACGGGTTAACAAGGGTGATGGCGAGCCGTTGAGCCTTCCTGAGAAGACTACCCTGGTGCCAGACCTGACCTCGAGCTGGCGAGGGATTACGGGTCGGCAAGGGCGATGGCGAGCCGTGGAGCCTTCCGGAGAAGACTACCCTGGTGCTAGACCTGACCTCGAGCTGGCGAGGGATTACTGGTCAACAAGGGTGATGGCGAGCCGTTAAGCCTTCCTGAGAAGACTACCCTGGTGTCAGACCTGACCTCGGGCTGGCGAGGGGTTACGGGTCGGCAAGGGTGATGGCGAGCCGTGGAGCCTTCCTGAGAAGACTACCCTGGTGGTAGACCTGACCTCGAGCTGGCGAGGGATTACGGGTCAACAAGGGTGATGGCGAGCCGTTGGCCTTCCTGAGAAGACCACCCTGGTGCCAGACCTGACCTCGAGCTTGGCGAGGGATTACGGGTTGGCAAGGGCGATGGCGAGCCGTGGAGCCTTCCTGAGAAGACTACCCTGGTGCTAGACCTGACCTCGAGCTGGCGAGGGATTACTGGTCAACAAGGGTGATGGCGAGCCGTTGGCCTTCCTAAGAAGACCACCCCGGTGCCAGACCTGACCTCGAGCTTGGCGAGGGATTACGGGTCGGCAAGGGCGATGGCGAGCCGTGGAGCCTTCCGGAGAAGACTGCCCTGGTGCTAGACCTGACCTCGAGCTGGCGAGGGATTACGGGTCAGCAAGGGTGATGGCGAGCCGTTGGCCTTCCTGAGAAGACCACCCTGGTGCCAGACCTGACCTCGAGCTTGGCAAGGGATTACGGGTCGGCAAGGGCGATGGCGAGCCGTGGAGCCTTCCTGAGAAGACTATCCTGGTGTTAGGCCTGACCTCGAGCTGGCGAGGGATTACGGGTCAACATGGGTGATGGCGAGCCGTTGAGCCTTCCTGAGAAGACCACAATGGTGCCAGACCTGACTTCGAGCGGGCGAGGGATTACGGGTCGGCAAGGGTGAGGGCGAGCCGTTGAGCCTCCCTGCGAAGACTACGCTGGTGCTAGACTTGGCCTCGAGTCGGCGAGGGATTACGGATCGGCAAGGGTGAGGGTGAGCCGTTGAGCCTTCCCGAGAAGACTACCCTGGTGCTAGACCTGGCCTCGAGTCGGCGAGGGATTACGGATCGGCAAGGGTGAGGGCGAGCCGTTGAGCCTTAGAATGTTTGAGCGGGGTAGCACGCTGTTTTTGCGGAGCATTGAAGGCGCTCCGGGATCTGTGTGATGTTCCAATTTCCCAGGGGCCTTAAATGCGCCGCCTAATAAATGCATGGCGCATGGGCTTCCGTCGTTTGGCTTTCCCCATGTCATAAAGGCCGGCCTGTGGGGGAGGCTATAAGTACCCCTCCCTCCGCAGCGGGTTTGATCACAGCAAGGGTGGTCCATTGGCCATCAGAGGTGTCTGCTCCGGCGGACGCCTGTCTCTTGCAAAAAATTTTCCCCCAGTCGTGTCGGAGAGGTGGTTACTCTGCCGTCCGGATCTTCTCTTGGGTCTGATGGGTCTGATACGGCAGCCAGATCCAGGGGAGATCAGGGCGAGAGGGGAAGCGACCGAAATCCGGACCGGTGGGTAAGGAGCCTCGGATTGGTGGTGGCTCTGCCGTCTGGATCCTTTTTCGGGTCAGACGACCCTAACACGGTTGTTTGGCCCGAGAGAGATCCGGACGGGAGGGGCACCAACCGTATTTCAGACTTGGGGCTGAAGAGCCTCAGATAGAGGGGTCGTCTCCGATTGGAGGTTGGCCAATCTGTCTTCCGATAGGGCTCCAGGTGATGGTGGTTTCTGTCCCACCCTCGAACAGTTCGGGGTTTCGGCTGCCGAAGCTGTAAGCCCCGAGCTACTCGTGGGTGAGAGGGGAACCGACCGAGCGCTGGAGCCCGGGACGTCTGTCGAAGGACGGCGCCTTAAATCTTAAGTAAAATGTTTCCTCTGCCGAATACTCCATCTGAACTGTCCCCTGCTTCTGGCTGCCAGCCTGGCAGCTGATGACGTCAGCAGCGCACGTTTTGAGGACGTGGCACGATTTTCCAGGCGGCAGTTGCACGTCACTCGGTGAACAGTAATTGCGGAAATCGAGGAGTCGTTTTTATCCTCTATAAGTATTCCCCCCTCTCCCCCTCTCGCCCACTTCTTTCTCGCTGCTTTCTTTCTCAAAAAATCTTCCAACCCTTCAGCGCTTGTCCCTGCAGTTTGCTGCACTAGGCTCGTCCTTCCGAAGCGACCCCAGGTTAGTTGGTAAGTCTGTTTAGTTTAGGCACAGATGGATAGGGCTCAGTCTGGCTCGTCAGCGTCGACGTCTAGGGGGAAGTGAAACCTGCCTCCAAATCAACGTCATGGGAGGAGCCCGCGCTTGAGGAGGGGTCAGTACACGCTGCGGAGCCTTCCGATTCAGTTTCGTGGGAGGAACCAGTAGGTGAGGGGGAGGTGGTACACAAGGTGAGGCCGTTACGCTCCCGACATCCCTTCGTGGTGGAGAGTAGCGAGTTGGAGGAAGCCAGTGATGGTTCGGATGGTGTCCGTGTACTGGAGTTGTCTTCCGAGGAGGAGGGAGGCGAGGGCAAGGAGATCCACCGTTCATGGTGCGGGTTCGAGTTCCATGCCGACTGCTCTGGGGCCATTATCTACCCCCTCGTTGGAGCGAGCCAAGAAGAGGAAGTGGGCTCCGAGGAAGGCAGGGTCGAGGACTGGTGATTCGAGCCAGGAGCCTGTTTTTCGCAATTTGATGACAGGTTCGCCCATACAGCCGAAGCCTTTCCGTCAGTATCCCGACGACCTCTCTGATAAGGAGCTCTTTGGTTGCAGCCCTCTTCGCCGAGTCGGAAGAGGGTGATGATGGATGCGATCCCGACCGTCTTGAAGGGCGGGGACTTGGAGGTTTTGCAGCTGGCATACCACATAGGGCCCGGCTACGAATTGTTGTTGCCGAGCTCTACTCTGCGCCCCACCGATCCCCTTTCTGCTTGGTATTGCGTCTTCCCAGTGGACGCCTTCATCTCCGGGCTGAGGCTGCCAGTTCACCCGTTTGTTCGGGATGTGCTGAACTGGGCCTCCTTGGCGCCGATGCAGTACGGGCCGAACTCCTGGAAGCAGATTATCTGCTTTGTGCTGATGTGTGAGGAACAGAAGGTACCCCTGCAGCTGAATGTGTTCCGAGCGATGTTGATGATCAGCTCGGCGGCTGAGGGTGTTTACTACATCTCTCCTCGGAGTAAGGGGAAGGTCGTTCACAGCCACCCGGACTCCATCAAGGATTGGAAGAAAAAATATCTGGTGATCCGGAGTGAAGAGCCTTGGGACATTCCCACTCGATGGAACCACTCCAAGCCGAGCTATCAACCGCCAAGGCCGAGGGATTTGACGGCCGAGGAGTGGGGGTTTGTCGAGCGCCTCCGTCTGTCACCTAGTATTGATTGGACGAAGGTGACGGAGGCCCACCTGGCGAGCATTGGACTGAGCCCAGCCGTTCTGTGTATGTAGTTGTTTCTTTTTTCTCGATCTTTTCATACTTTCTTGCTCATTGCTCTTAATGGATTTTTCTACAGATATGGATGAAGCATCGATCAAGGCAAAGAGGCTCGCCCTGAAGAAGGAGAAGGCCGAGAAGAAGGGGGAGGCGGCGAAGAGGCCGAGGGGGTCGTCCCTAGTCATCTCGGAGGCCCAGCTCGAGCCGGGGACGAAGAGGATTCGCTCGGAGACGAGCAAGGGGCTGCTACTTTGAAGGGCCAGGGTCAAGCGAGGGCATCCGATCTTGACAAGGGGAAAGGTCCCTTGGTCGAGGTCGAGGAAGAGGACCCGGTGGTGGAGTTGCTGCGGCAACGGTGGGCACCGGACTGGTCAGTTCGGATGGGGGACTGTCTGACCGAGGAGGCCCAGGCTGTTGAGGTGGTGGAGAAGTTGGCAACCCCTCGCGACCGCAAGGCGATGGAGAGCGAGCCCATGGAGGTGGCGTTCATGCGCCTGGCGCAGGCCACCGTGTTGGTAAGTCCGTCGACCCTATTCCCCTTGTTAATTTTTCTACGGAAGTCTTTTCCTTATCTACGCTTGTCGGTCGCAGGCTTGTGTGCAGGGGACTAACATGAAGAACCTCTACGAGGCGTCCCTAGCACAAGAGCGAGCTCGGGCGGATAAGAGCGAGCGGGAGATGAAGGAGATGCGGATCGAGCTCGAAGGCTCGCACAAGAGGGAGCAGTAGATGAAGCTTGAGCTCGAGGCCAAGGATGCGGAGTGGGGGAAGAAGGTGGCCTCCTTGAAGAAGAAGTTCACCAAGGAGAGGGAGGAGTTGACGAATGCGGGTCAGATGATGGTGATCAAGGCCCAGGACGAATGTTATGCGAAGGCCCTCAGTCATGTGAGGCACTTCTACCCGACCGTCGATCTGTCCAATTTTGAGTATGACATGGAGATCGAGGGGACACCGAAGACTCCTGGCGAAGAAGGGCCCGCTCTCGACCCGCCTGCCGACCCCCCTGTGAATCCGTCTGTCGACGCTGAGGTGGGAAAATAAGTTGTATATTTTTGCCTTTCTTTTTCCCTCTCTCGACTGTATTTGCCTCCCGCGGACTGGCCACCGCATTTTTTGTAAGAAGCACCTAAATTTATAGAAAAAGATTTTTGACCGGCCAAGTGTTTTGACCTCGGATATTTCCGAACCTTCTTGCGTATGTGTGTTGAGTTGGCTGGTTCTCTTGTAGGTTGCGGTTCCCCTTCCCGAGGTGGACCTCCGTCGTTCCGACGTGGCGTGGCTCCGGAGCAAAGTTGAGGCCCTGGAGGCCGCGTTGGTTTGCTACCGAAGGGGGGCTCGTGACACTGATGCGGCTTTTAACTATTATCGGAATAAGTCTGAAGCCTTAAGTGAGGAGGCGAGCCGGCTGAGGAGGGCGATGGTGGATCGGGAACTCGGCGGTGCGAGCCTTGGACAGGCCGTGTCAAGTGCCTCGGTGCAGAGGCCCTCTTCTGAGAGGTTGCTTCGCAATGTCTTTGTGGAGAAGGAGATGGAGATACACCGTTACAAGATTATGCTGGGTGTCTCGACATCTTCCTCAGTGGGTCGGCAAGCGGAGGGGGTTCCCTCTGCGCTGCTGCTGTTGCAGCGTATGCGACCGGATGACGCCCAGAGCTCCGTGGCTGGGGTGTCGACCGTGGCTGAGCCTAAGGACCATCATAACGAGGAGAGGGCTCCTAGTTGCTCGGTCGGAGTAATCCCGCCCTTCGTCGGACCTGAGGGGCCCTAAGATGGCGACTTCCTCTAGTTTGAGATGAGTGGAGTGGTCCTGTAACGGTCTTTGTTTGTTTTCTTAGAACAAAATAAAAGGGTATGAATAAAGAATTCTTTTCCTTCTTTGCTCCGGCTAGTAGTGTAGTGAATGATGGCGGAGGCAAGGTTCGGCTCCGCCGATCCGCGAGGGATCGAAGTGGGGCCTTAGGAAGAGTCCCTAGTCTGGATTCGGGTTGAGCCTACCGAGGCGTTGGGGACGATACCGGAGTGAGGACTCAGGTGCCGATCTCATTATCTGGCGTTAGGTTGGATCTGCCGAGGCATTTGGATTTTGACAAAAAGAGATCTCTTTCGTATAAGATAGGGAGGGCCGCTAAGACGGCCCTTTACACATGAGTGCTTACACAAAAACATATTTACATTCAGCCAGGCTAGAACCTATGTTCGTCCCTCAAGGAGCTTCATTAGGTGCTCGGCGTCGACTGGGACCTCCTCCAGCTTGACGACAGGTTTGGGAGCAGGGTCGTCCCTCTCAAGTTTGAATTCGACGGCGTCGAGGGGGAACACACCTCCTCCGACGGTGGTCATGTAGCACGATCGCGCTGCTTTTTGGCTGCCTCGGACGAGGCCGACTCCTCGCAGGGTGGGAAATTTAAGTTTCAGATGGTAAGCCGAAGGCACCGCTTGGAGGGAGCATAGTCCGGGTCGGCCGAGTATGGCGTTGTAAGCCACCTTGATGTTGACTACCATGAAGTCCATGGACTCGGTCCTCTTGACAGGAGCCGATCCTGCGGTAACGTCGAGGGTCACAATCCCTTCTATCACGACAGGGACGCCGGAGAACCCATGCAAGGTGTATCCGGCCGGCTTGAGTTTGCCTCTAGGTAACTTGAGATTTTTGAAGGCATCGAGGAAAAGAATATTAACCGAGCTGCCGTTGTCGACGAGGATTCGGCGGACTTCACAATTAGCCATGTGGAGACTAATGACGAGGGCATCGCAGTGGGGTAGGCGAACGCCTTCGAGGTCCTCTCCTGAGAAGGAGACCGGCATCGGTTGTAGCTTGGGCGAGGGGTTGTCTTGGACAGCATTCACCTCTCGGATGAAGGCTTTTCGGGAAGTATTTGATTCTCCTCCCATTGGCCCTCCGTGGACACAGTGCAAGATGAATGGCGTATCTGCGGCTCCTTCGGATTCGGGATCCCAACCCTGGATGCGGTTCGGAATAGGGTTCGGAGGCGAGAGCCTCCGGTTCTTAGTATCTCGCCGATCCCGTGGGCCTTCTCGGGTAAATTCTCGGAGGTACCCTCTTGATATGAGTTCCTCAATTTCGTCTTTCAGGGCCCGGCATTGATCGGTTTCGTGCTCGTGATCTCTGTGGAAGCGGCAGTAGAAGTGCTGATCTCGATTCTTGTTGTTATTAGATCGGGGAGGTAGTCGGACAATGCCTTTGTCTTCGATTTCTAAGAGGATGGCGGATACGTTATGCGTCAAGGGAGTGTACCTCTCGAAGCGGGGGACCGGCGGGACCTTTTTCATGGCCCCCGCGTCCCTCGGAGCTTTCCTTGATGGTTCGACTTCTTCGGCTTTTCGCTTTCCCTTCCCGGTGGCCTCCTTGGCATCTTCGGGGTTGAGGGCTTCTTCTGCCCTAATGTATTTCTCGACCCTGTTGAGGAGGTCGGGAAAGTCGACGGGGGGTTTCTTCGCCAGAGAAGCCTTCAGCTGTCCATGACGGACGTTGTGCCGAAATGCTGCGGAGGCGACGCCAGGATCAAGGGAGGAGACCGACCTTGCCTCTGCGGTAAACCTCCGGACGAACACTCTGAGTGACTCCCCCTCTATCTGTCTGAGCCCAAGTAAAGAGGCGCTGGTTCTTTCGGCTTTCCGGCTGGTGACAAAGTGGGCGAGAAAATTGCCCTCTAGTTGGTCGAAGGAGTAAATGGAGCCGGGGGTGAGCTTCGAGAACCATTCACGAGCCGGACCCCGAAGGGTGGCAGGGAAGGCTCGGCACAGCAGGGGATCCGAGGCGCTGTGAATCATCATTAGGGTTTTGAAACCCTCCATGTGATCAGCAGGATCTCCCTCGCCGTCGTAGGTCTCGAATTGAGGTGGTCGGAAATTTCTGGGTATTTCCGCTTGGAGGATGGGGGCGGAGAAGGGAGGACGGACAGGTCTGTAACCCTGAGCCGCTCGGTGGTCGCCGTCTCCAATGTGATCGAGGCGATCCTCCATTTCTTGGAGGCGCCTTAGGAGTACGCCCTCGTCCTCTGGCTGGATTGTTGATAGGCGGGACACGTTGGCCTCGGCGTCCGACCCGATTTGGGAATGGAGGGTTTCTTCCCTGGGGGCCCGTCGGAGAGCCCCCAGAATTTCTCTTCGGAAGTCCTGGAACTCCTTGTGAGTGACGGGGGCTCCCTCGACCCTGTTCGGTCGGTCTGAAGGTTGCCTTCCGACGCGGCTGAGCGCTGGCCTCCGTCCCTTGGGCGGCGGTCTTGGATGGTTCGGGGCCGGATTGGAAGCGGCCCTTCCCCTGCTGCGGTTAATCTGTCGGTTGACGATTATCCCCCGTAGGTCGGGCTGGACTTGACGGGTGACGCTCCTTTGGGATCCCTGATGGGAAGCCCTGTGTTTTGAAATGCGTGGCCCGACGTTAGCAGTTGGTTGGGCGAGTCCCGTCGGTTGACGGAGGAAGCAGCCCCCTTGCCCTTGGAGGCCATGAGAGTTCGGCTGTCGAGGTCCCTTGATGGTCGGGCTCAGGTCGGCTTCTGAAGCAGTGTTCCCACAGACGGTGCCAACCTGATGCGGTTTGTTTCTGGGAGACGTGTGGATGCACCAGGTGTGAGTTCGGACTCGATTTGTATTGAAGGAGAATGCTGCTTGTCAGTCGATCCTCGGCTGACCGGGCGGTACTTGCGACGGGCACGGAGGGAGGTGGATGTCTGGGCTCGGATCAGAGGGTTCGGATTCGAGGTCTTGTGTACCTGCAGACGGTCCTGAAACACCGGGGTTTATCCCGGTGGCGGACCCTCCGACGATCTAGTCAGTCTCTGTGAGAGAGTAGCAATAACTAGGTGAATTTAAGTGGCAAAAGATTGATCACCTCAAAAGGTGGGTGAGGGTCTAGTATTTATAGAGAATTCCAACCGGATTTGGATCCGCTTGGGGGCCGGGTCTGAATCCGAAAGCCCATGGACCTGACGTGGCAGAAGGCCTAGGGGGTTTAGGGCAGACGTGGCAGTACCAGGAGTGGTATAGGGCTGACGTGGCAAAACCCTTGGTGGTATTTGGAGCTGACATGGCTGATCATGGATCTCCTGTGCCTCTGGGAGAATCGGAGGGCCTAGGCTGTGCCAGGTCATCTCCATGCCTCGCCAGGATGGGGGGACGGCCCGTGGGGCTGTCACGGATCGGAGGCCGAGGACCATTGAGGCTCGTCGGATACGAGGAGACCAGTTCTGTGGGGGTGAACTTGAGGCTCGGCGCCGACCCTTTAGTGGCTCGAAGCCGAACGGATTGCTGTTTTTATCATTTTTGAGTGAGAGTTGTATTGGGCCCTGGTTGGGTCCCAAGCCCTTTTTACCCCACCACAATAAAGAATGTATAGAAGATTATAAGAAAAATCATTCAATGTTCCCCTCAACTTAGATATTAAAAAGATAATAACATAACTATCAATAACAAAGATCAACTTTCCCCTCAGAATTTTTACCTGAAAATTTGTACACGTTCAATGGTAAAACATAACCATCAATAAAAAATGATAATAACAAATTTCTAGAGCCAAAACATACAGAATTAGTAATCAACTTGTAAGTGCATTGTATTTGACAATTGATCATATAATTGAATTACTAAAAAACATGGAGATAGTAACTATACAAAGTAGTGGTAATGAAAGCTTGCTAATTACCTGAACTTCAAATTTCCCAAAAAATGAATTCCTGTTGTACTTGAGCAGGAGGCCAACTTTTTGTAGAAAGGCCATGGCTGGGAAGATATATGAAGCGCTAATCGACCTATATATAATGCACAAGTGATAACAATTGTGCATTATATGAGTACCACATTCCCCATGGTATTTGAACAAAAACTTTTTTATGCTGATAGGAATAGGATTATTCCACCGAGGAAATGTATTGGTGATCTCTTTCGCCTGTACTTCAATCCAAACATCAATTTGAGTTACTTTCCTGGTGAAGTTTGCTAGCCTGGTCATCTTCTGAGAACTTCTTCAGATCTGAGAAATTATATTTTTAATCTCATATTCAGATGTGTATTGACTGCATTCAGTTCTATCATCTCCACTGCAGTTCCAATTCAAGTGGCTAGTTGTGGGTATCATGCATGTTCAGATTGGTAAACCTTACTCTCTGAAGGGACAGTTACTGACTCTACAAAAACTGATGAAGGACAAAAATAAAGCTTTTTCAGAAGTATCTATAATTTCTGGCTATTTTTTATTAATTTCAATTATTTTGATTTTTTACTCTACAACTTTGCAATTATGTCATCAGTAAGAGAAGAAAATAGTCTAATATAAATACTAATAAGTAACATTGTAGTAAAAAGAACATTTTCAAGTAGTGACTTGGGAAAGAACATCATATATCACCTTTAGAAAGTTGTATTCAAACTAAAAGGTAGCATCAAAAGAAAAAGTTGGCATGTTGAATGGCTCAGGATGCAGTGCTCACGAACCTACATGTCTCCGAGACAACCCTCCTTACATATCATAATATTTGCTCTAAAAATATGCATGAGTACCATGTTTTTTGAACATATTTCTCCAACAAACTGGACCAAGTTCCTTTAATATATTTGTTATATTCCTCTAATCTGTGATGAAGCTTACCCCAAGCTAGCAACACACTAATGCTCCATGTTCATATCCTCAATGTAATTAACAAAATACTCGGTACTAAAATTGTTGATGTTTAGTCCATAAAAATTAATGAATCAAATGTAAGCTACTGATGCATCATGCATGCCTTCTCAACATTGAAACATTAGAAATATGAAAGTTAAACTAATTTTCTTATTTGGCTTCAATAAACTTCTAGGTTCGAGATCACAGAAGCGTAGATTCAGGATATCATGGATCTCAAGATTCTCAACATGAGAACACAACGCATGGAGAACAATAAGAAAATTGGTACAATCAATACATAATGAATCTCTTGCTGGATGCACCTTGTATTCCTTCTGTGTGAAAGAGAGACAGCTTGTGCATTAAATATATAGGTTAAGATCAAAAGTCCCGATTAAGGTACTTAATCATTCTATTATTACAAGAGTAAAAAAAAAACTTTATTCTAAAACGTGAAATATACGATAACTATTAGATTAGTATCACATTGACAGCCCTTAGAAAGTCTACATACATCTATATACGAAAAAACATGAAATGGCATTAACGACAGATAATCTAAATAGCATTGCAATGCAATATGAAGAAGATAGCAAGTGGTCAACTCCTCCTGAGATTTTACTGGATACTTGTTATTAAAAAGACCAAAATTGTTCATTGAGAGGCATACCCCTATCGAAGAGATTAGTACTTAAAACACCATAATAATCTCTTCTGTAGTCTCTGATTGCTCCACATAATCTAGTCCGTTAGCTGAGATCAGAATCTAAGACACAGGTATTCAATTATAGTGCCCACTATCAATCTTCTTATCTCTATTATCAGATCTAAACAAAAGCAGAACAACAAAGACAACTGTGAAACAAAATATCAATTACAGGATGTGGGTCCTCATTGAGGCAATTCTAAGTGTTCTTTTGCCTTCTCGTACAAAATCTATACCTTTTACATAGTTTCACTGTGTAGCTGAAGTAAGAATACTAAGATGGATGGACAGCAAGGATTTCAAAATATGTGCATAAGTTACCAATAAATGTATTGGTTATGAGGTCATCCTAAAACAATAATTCTAAAAGAATTTATTTTACCATGTAAATGTATGTTATCTTAGTCATTAACTGAATTAATTGATGCGTGGGATAGGTTGGGATCTTCTCATAAATAAAGGATTTTCAAAGTAGGCTATGCATAGAGAAGAACTATACAAACTTGAACATGGCTTCATTATGAAATTCTCATAGGAATTCCAACAAATAGTTTATGGGCGCGTAATCATATAGAAGAAAATTTGTAGTAAAAATAACGGGAAAAAATATCGTCAAATTTTACCATACGCCATTAAAGTTACTTACTTTCACAATCCTACTCTTCTGCACTAAAAATTGAGAGGAAATTTTTTTTTCTTTTAAATAAAATTTATCAAATTTACTGACTTCACAAGCCTACTAAATTTAAATCTTTCTACTCGGAAAAGCTAGGGTTTTTCAGATCACGTAGTTAAGGAAAGAAGGGAGTTTATTTGCGGAAGATGCAGAAGAGAAGCTCTTTGTACAAGCAAGACTAAAGAGGAAGAGGGAGCAGAGGGTTTTAGGTAAATGAGTTTATTTATTTATTTATTTTTAATTTCAAGGATGGAGACAGCGAGGATGAGGGACTTTTCGCTCGAAGTAGACGGCAAAGAAGAGGAGGAAATGGAGAGGAAGATGGATTTGTTCTTGTTTGGATTATTATAAAAACTAATTAAAGAAAGCAAAAAACCAAAATTAATAATAGCCATTGATCATTATGGTCTATCTTCATGTCAGATCTATGGTTTAGATGATGTTTAAATGAATGGTTAAGATCGAATTGTTGAAATTGATAGTTAAGATTGTTTATGGACAGATTTATTATGACTTTTATAATAGAAAATAGATATATATATTAAGTTATTCTATGAGCAAGGGAATACTGAAATATTCGTTATTTAATTTATCTTCATGCTTAATGCTTACTGATTATATATTCAAACAAACTTTATGCTTAGATGCTTAATGCTTAAATGTGAGGTATACAGTCATTTGTTTTCTGGTTAAACTCGTTCGATCTCCACATATTAAATTTGAAAGTGCTTCACTATGTTAGTTTTTGTTTAATTAGAAAATCAGTAAACTAAATATACATGTAGGTCACATATGGGGGAAAACGTACGAAGAACAATCAAATGGTTAATTAACATCATTTCCTAATTGGCTCAAAACTTCAAACGTAAGGAAGAAATGTTACCTGTCTACATCACCATTTCTGCCTGTAGTATATATTTATTAGTTCCATCTTCTTCAGTTGTATATATTCTTGTGTGGAGTTGGCCGAATTAATTGCATGCCTCCTTGCAACTGGAACATACTGCACAAGAGCAGCAAGAGCAATTGCATCATGCTGAAGACGACGTACGTACGTTATGCAAATAACATTATACGCGATGCCTAAGGCAGATTAATTAGGAATAAATAATGGGATAATAATAATAATTAAAAGAGTCCAATTCCCCATATAGAATCCTATTCACCCGTAGAGTTTTAAATTAACAGTTAATTAATATTATAAATCTATGATTTTGATTTTCATATAAAAAATTCTGTTTTGGAACTTTATTGATTGAGAAATGTCCTTTCTTTACTCAAGCCTTAGGAGATTCTGTGAAACGAAATTTGTAATAAAACAGAAGTGTAAATGTGCTATTGGAATACTTACTATAGGGGGGGGGGGAGTAATGCTAGAGCCACTACCAATTTCACTACCATTTCCTTCACTACCTTAGGTGGCATACTCGTATTGGAGAACTCTCCCACC
Source organism: Hemerocallis citrina (assembly GCA_017893485.1). Taxonomy (NCBI): domain Eukaryota; kingdom Viridiplantae; phylum Streptophyta; class Magnoliopsida; order Asparagales; family Asphodelaceae; genus Hemerocallis; species Hemerocallis citrina. Next base: position 149,058 of record JACEHZ010000246.1, read on the forward strand.
TACTCTATCATTCCCTACCTATTGGAGTGTGCCACCTAAGGTAGTGAAGAGAAATGTAGTGAAATTGGTAGTGGCTCTAGCATTACTCATATGGGGGGTAAAGGTGTTATTGAAGATGTAATGTAATTAACTCAATGGAGGGAAGGGGAGGGGAGGGGAGGGGAGGGGTTTTTTAAAATATTTTTTGTTTGGTTTATTTTTTACGAGGGGAGAGGAGGGGAGGGGAATGGAGGGGTGCAGCATCCCTCCTAAGTCAATTTTGGCTCCCCTTCAATATTGGGGGATTTGGAGGGAAGAGAAATTGAGTCAAATTTTTGTATAGTGATTGGACTAAATTACTCGTTACATCTAAATCCATTTAATCACACCATTAAAATTTGTAATCGCTCCATTTTAAATTAAAAAAAAAAATAAATTTTAGAATACATATATAAAATTGAGATTCCTGGTAGTTTGATCAAGGATCAGTACGAGTCAGGCTCAATAGAATTTGATCGATCATTTTCGGTCATTAGGTGGAAAACTGAACTGAACTGTACTTCCTTCCGAAGATGGGAGCCGGATTTGAGCTGCTGTGCTTCTTCTCAGTGCACTAACGCTGTTGCCAACAAGGTAAAGTTAACTTCACTTCAGACAATGCTACTGTTCTGTACATATAGCTCTGTTTACCCATGACATAATACAATTTAAACCAAAGAGGGAGTAGGCAGAGAAAAGCGCAGGCTCAAATCTTATTACATTCAAACTACTACAACCAATGCAATTACAAACCAGTAACAAACTCTACACTGCAAGTATATGGAGGTACAAATTGTGGGAGATACACATGAGAAGGTATGTTTATCTGCATGTATATGGAGGTACAAACTCTACACTGCAAGTAACGTCGGCCAGTTGAAAGGCGCATTGTCTGAACCAAACTCAGATAGAGGCTAGGCCATGATTTTGCTTGCAGAACAAATCAACAGATAGAGGCAATATTAGCAAACTCACATCTTCAAATATTAGAGACACTTATGTTTTTTTGTGGTTGAGTTTTGTTATGAAATATAAATGAGTATAAAAGTAATTTTATTATAAAATCTCTTCCCTCCCCTTGTGAACCAAACTAAAAGATAATTATTAATCCTTTCCTTCCCCTCCCCTCCATTAAAATCCCCCCCTCCCCTCCTTTGAACCAAATAGTCCCTAAAAGATGGACACCTCGTCAAAATTAGTTGCTTCTCCATAAGGTGTTGCTAGCGCCTCTTGAATTTGTTTCATGTTCTCCTTCTGCTCATTAATTTCATCCATGGTCTTGCCTACATCATGAATTTTCTTGTAGAAAATACAGAAAATTAAAGAAGATCAAACCTTAAATCCATGTGCAAATGGTTTAATTAAATGTTTGCCATCAACAAATTAACCAAGTCATCATCATAAATGACTAGTTTCTATATGGACTAAATATAATGAAACCTCACTTAACTATTGTGCAGTTTAAAAAACCACCAAACTTTTTTTTTGAAAAAGAAAAAACTTACACAACTATATTTTCCATGCATGAGTGAGTAAGATTTTTTTTAAAATAAAATTTGTGTTAAAAACGTAGCTGGATAAGTTTTTTTTATAAAAAAGTAAAGTGCGGTTCTTTTAAAATGCACAATAGTTGTGTAAGATTTTTTTATAAAAGCCTTCTATTTGATCTTGGCCATACACGTGCTAGATCAATGTAGACACTAATATGAAATAGCTCATTAATGGTAATGACTTGTTTAATTTGTTGGTGGCAATTACCTAGTAGTTTCCATGTGGATTTAAGTTTAGTTAGAGCTTTTTTCGTTGCAGGAATATTGATGATGTAGACAAGACCATGGTTGAATTAATGAGCATACGGAGAAAAGAACAAATTGAAGAAGAGCCAGCTGAATTTTTTTCCCAAACAGTCCCACCTTTTGAAAGTTTTTTTCAAACTGCCCTACCTTTTTTTTTTAATTTCAAAATCTTCCCACTCGATTTTTGAAAGACCGAGTTTAATTAAAACTAACTCGGTCTTTGAAAGACCGAGTGTTAGTCTTGGATTTTTCGAATTCTAACACTCGGTCTTTGAAAAGCCGAGTTATTTTTAACTAAACTCGGTCTTTCAAAGACCGAGTATGTCATTTTGGTAAATATTTTTCAAAGTGGGTCAATTTGGTAAATACTTTCAGAAAAGTGGATCATTTTGGTAATAAGTTCTGTGAATGCATAACAAAAGAATATTCAGAATTATAAGTGCGTAGCAACATATTCTGTAATCTGCTGAGTTGATTGATTTTTCTTCTGTATTAATTGATTTTCTACCATGGTTGTGTATAGATATTAATGAATATATCAAGTGTTGTGTAGATATTAGTCAGGAGAGTATATAAAGTTACTTGATATTTACATCAACAACTTTTGTCGACATTTTACCACTAGTAATTAACTAAATGAGTTTGACTTTATTTGCTTGCATTGCAGATTCCTCTCGGTCGAATAGGAGGGAGAGCTACCCATATAATTTGACCACCACAGTGAATAGGCAAAGTAGAGAGAAAGGTTCAGCCAAGGAGTGTTTCATTTTATTATTTTCTGTGTATTCTTATACATTTCAAGGATCTATACACCAGATTCAATATACTGGTCCTTCCTAACTGTTCAACACCTGCATATTTAGCGAATTAAACTCCGAGTTGTTATCTTAACAAATCAAGTCAATGCAATACCATTTTCATTTATGTCAAATATATTTGTGGACCGCACCTGTGTCTGTATTTTGCAAGAATTATGCATATATCCAAAGTTTAATAAAATTGACTTCTTTCAATGCTATTCTTGATTTTAATCTTTTGGTTTACTTACTTATTTGTAAGTGGCAAATGATGGCCCTTTTTTATAGATAGATGTACAAGAAAATAAGAACAAAGATCAAGGATGCACAAGAAGAGTGATATATTGAGCATTAGCTAAAATTAGACATGAAACTAAAAGCTTTGTATGCTATCATGAAGTTAAAAGCTTATATAGTGTGTCAATACCAACTTGGGAATTAAAATTGATTTTCTTATGACATTTATTGAAAAAGAAAAGATCATTCCTGTATAGTAGTAATGGTAGATTTGTAGTGAAAAACCATTTGTTTATGTGAAGTTTTAGTACCTTTGGCTTCTCAAGCTAGCTTTAAAATGATTGCTCGATTTTTCTTGTGCTGAATAGAGCTATCTATTTAATTGTAGTATTGGCTTTTCTTTGCCCTTTCCTTTCTTTTAAGATTGTGTATGTGCATGTGACATTTTGTTTTGTCAAGTCAGTTTGGTATAAATTTGTCTTTTGAATCTCATTCTGTGCTGCACCATCTTGCTAATTGCTATATTGCAGAGTTATATTTGTGTTGTTGTGTGCAAGTATGAATATTGTGCACGTCTTCTTGTGTGCATATGGGCATGCTCATCTATGGCATAGCTACTTTTGTGAAGGCATATCAACATTGAGGTTTTACTGATAAAGTATAGTCAGCATCAGAGCAGAATAATCAATAAATGGTTTAATAAATATCAAATCCTATTAATTTGATTCGAATATAGTTTCAAATTTACAGACGAAGTGACCCAAGGAAAACTGTGGAGAAGATAGATCATACCATAATTTGGCAGCTAAGAATAGTCATATAGTCGAACCATGGAGCTAGCCTCGCTCATCAATTCTGATTAGTTGGTTGGTAGCAAGTGATAGGGTGCTTGTTGAGAAGTTATGCCTCGATAAGTTCAACTTTGCTCACGGAGATGTGGTGATTTTCAAGTGAGTTAAATTGGATTTGGTGAGTAGAGTAGAGGAATTGTGTATCTTTTTGTTTGTGAAAGTTGTATGTTTTTTTTGTTGGGCTCCAAGTGATCATAAGGAGACGTATGTGAAGAGAATAATTGGTTTGCCGGATGACTGGGTTTCACTTCCTGAGACTTCTGATGTAGTGAAGGTACCGCAGGGGCATTGCTCGGCTGAGGGGGACAACTCGTCTGCTATCTGGGATTCAAGGTCCTTTGGCCCTTTGAGTTACATTTAAGCCCTTATCGTTTTCTTTCTTGTTTAGATGTGGTTGCAGTTTGGAAAGAATTTGTAATTACGACATTATGTGTTTAGTTGCTCGGTGATGAGTTCTGCGTTGACAGGAAATTGGGCTAATTCCATTTGTTCTTGTAAGGCCTTATGGTTCTGGTTATGTAGTTTCTACTTTTTATCGTTCCAACATGACCACATGACCATTTGACACATCTGAAGAGATGTTATCTGGACTTTTCAGTTTAAGCAAATAACTTGAACTGGTAATGGGAAAGCACTCCCATCTGTCTCGCTTACTGCATTAGCGTCTTAAACCCTTGTGAATGCGAACTTATTACCAAAATGACCAACTTTTTGAAAGTATTTACCAAACTGACCCACTTTCGAAAGTATTTATCAAAATGACATACTTGATTTCTGAAAGACCGAGTTTGGTTAAAAATAACTCGATTTTTCAAAGACCGAGTGTTAGAATTCGAAAAATCCAAGACTAACACTCGGTCTTTCAAAGACCGAGTTAGTTTTAAAAGACCGAGTTAGTTTTAACTAAACTCGGTCTTTCAAAGACGGAGTGGGATGATTTGGGAATTTAAAAAAAAGTAGGGCAGTTTGGAAAAAACTTTCAAAAAGTGGGGCAGTTTGGGAAAAATTCGAGCCAGCTACACCTAATAGGAGTAGGAACTGTTTTGACAAGGTATCTTTGAGGGTCAACTACAATATCGTCCCCCATATGTGTCTTCAATGATACCTTCACTCGATATATATGGTCATTCGGTTATCATGTTTATCCTTAACTTTTGTTTTTGTCCAAATCACTTTTTGAAGAATGTCTTAGGATTGTATAGTACTAGATTTACTTGTGGGCACGTGCCCACGGCACGTCTTCGGAACGATGCAGCATATAAAAAGTCTTGTAAACAGTAAAATAACAATTATGTAGCTCAAGTATGAATAGTATGACAATAATTAGTTGTAAATAAAAGTCCATGTTTTCATTAGTATATATTAAAAAATAATTATAAATGAGGGTATAAAATCCAACTTTTTAGAACTTTGACAGTGGAAAATGATGAAATTTAACTATTGAAGAAATATTTATTATTTTCAATGTAACATGAAAAATAAAAAAAACTTCAAAATTTTGAAAAATTACAAACCTGAAATATGAAAAACTAAATTTCCGAGTAAATAGAGAGAGAATGAGAGAGGGAGAAATAATTAAAGAAATAAATGAGTTGTTTTGGGTTTGGGGGGGGGGGGGGGGGGGGGGATTTGAATTTGAGTTTTGGAGGAAAAATGTGTTTTGTGATATTAGATCTGGGTCTTTGATTTTGGGGGGATTGAAGGAGAGCCACTTGATAGCTTTCTTTGTGTTTTATTATATAGATATATGTACCTTAGAAATGACATTCTTGACCAGTAAAGTTAAATAAATAGAGGTTTTAATCAAAATTATATTATTATATCTTAAGCTAATAGGCCTATCCTATCTGTCCTTTCTCTATTCTGAAATGGAGAAAGGAGAGCAAAAGTAGAAAATCACACGTGCACTCCACATTTTTTTATTAGCAGAATTAAATTAAAAATACAACCCCCAAAAAAAATCCACGTTCCCCCCCCCCCCCCCAAATTCAATCGTCGCTCGCGAACGTCGCCCGTGCTCGCCGCTCCAGATCGCCACTCGCGAACGCCGCCACTCGCGAACACCGCTCGCGATCGCCACTTGGGAACCCCGCTCGCGATCGTTGCTTGAGAATGCCGCTCCTACTCGCAGCCCACTCTTGCTGCCTCCACCTCTGCTCCGCCCCCCATGCCACCTCTCACCTCCATACCAAAAAGCCCCAAATTCAATGGTATACTTTAATAAGACCCACACATACTTTGATTATTAGTCTTTTCCAATGGTATACTATGAGAAGACTCACACATACTTTGATTATTAGTCTTTGTAAATTGATGATTAATATCCAGTCCCGTGTTGCTTACTTTGGCAGCTTTTGTGCCTTTTGATTATTAGTCTAGATTGATGATTAATGTCCCGGTTCTGTGTTGCTTACTTTGCTAGCTTTTTGTGCTTTATGTTAGTTTACTATCATTATCATCTTTTCCTTTGTCTTTCATTTTTCTAAATTATATGATCATTAGTTTTATTGGAATTAATTTTTGTAGTTTTCTGGGCCGGATTCCGGCAATCTCCGGCCACCGGCGGCGCCGAAAAATGAGTGGATTGCGATCCTCTCGACGAGTACTATTCCGTGGTGTATTCACTTGCCAAAAACGAATTCCGTATGAATGAGAAATGTTGGTCCAAAGTTGGGTACTTGAAATGTACTAACTTGGCAACTTGGAGAAAATGGATCGTCCCATATCGAAAATTGGGAAAGATTTTTTCTAGTATATATACTAGAAAACTGGACTAAAGGGTATGGCCCGGGGGTTACCACTAACGTGTAGTGGAGAGAGGACTTAGCCAAAACGACAAACACACGCACGCGCGTGCGCCCGGCCCGGCCCGGCCCAGCCCCGACCACGGCTCCGACCCTAGCTTAAATTTTTTTTTTTGCCCAGACAAAATTTTTTCCCTCAGTGAACTGATGAGGCTTTTCACATTCAGTAACTGATACCATTACTCTGTAACAGCAGAGTAATGGTTGTTGCAGAGTTGTGGACCATTACTCTGTTGTTATAGAGTAATGGGCCTCTGAAGAGCCTCAATTTCTCTTTTATAAGGCTACTGAATCCTGCAGAGTCCTTTAGAAGATCCAAGTTTTATTCTTCTTCTTGTTCTTCTCCACTGTGTCAACTGAGAGTACATTACAGGCAGCAGTTCGCTGGAATCTCTGAAGTAAGGGTGCTACTCTTCAGAGAAGGTACAGTTGTATCCTGGGAAGCAATTTGCCAGCCACTATCACACTACGGGGCAAATTTTGCTTTAAGGAGAGAGATTTTAATCTCTACTCTGTACAAAGCATTTGGTTTGCTAATTTTCTTCACTATATTTCTTTTCTTCACAAACGCTGTTAGTGTTTTTACATATTTATAAAATCGAGTTCTAACAGTCTTAAAGCAAAATTTTCCTCACTGATTCTAACTATTTTTGTGAAGTTTGTTTGCAGGTACTGTTATCAATTCGGAAAAAACAGCAACATCTAACAACTCTATTTCAATCTGTTTCAGATAAGAACATGGAGAACACACAAAATGATATGGCCAGTGGGCTTATCAGTACCGAAACACCGGTGATCCAAAATGTGACTGCACAATCGGTTGCAGCACATTCGGTCGTTCTGCCCACGCACCTAATCGTGGGAGAAAACCGGAGAAGTTCAATGGAACTGGATTCAAAAAGTGGCAAGGGAAGATGCAGTTCTACCTGACCACCTTGAAGCTGGACAGATTTCTCACTAAATTTGCCCCGATGCTGGCGCCGATGGATGCACACTCCGTTGCTGCGGTTGATGCGAGGACTCAGGACGACTACCTCTGCAGGAACTACATCCTGAATGGCTTGGTAGACCCCCTGTACAACGTCTACTGTGTCTTCAAGACATCCAAACTCCTGTGGGGGTCTTTGGAAAAGAAGTACAAAATAGAAGACGCCAGGTCCAAGAAGTTTGTAGTCGGCAAATTTCTGGACTACAAGATGATTGACTCCAAAACTGTTGTGAGTCAAGTCCAATAACTGCAGATCATAATGCATGACATCGCTGCAGAGAACATGACGCTGTGCGAACCATTCCAGGTTGCAGCGTTCATCGAAAAGCTTCCACCTGGATGGAATGACTTCAAGAACAACCTCAAACACAAGCGAAAGGAGATGTCTCTTGAAGACCTAATTGTCAGGTTGCGGATCGAAGAGGAGAATCGCAAGGCTGACAGGTTCTATGGAAATCAGTCCATAGAAAAGGTCAACGTGGATGAGCATGAACAGAAGGGCAAGAAGAGAAAGTTTCTGCCACAGGCCTCAAATGAAAAACCTC